>JADRCH010000101.1:385677-398746 GCA_019843965.1 Rhynchomys soricoides | reverse complement strand
ACAAGAATGAGGGCCTGAGATGGAATGGTACTACCAACATTCATGGTGAGCCTTCCCACCTTAGCTAAGCATCTCTAGATGCTTAACACCCTCATAGACATACAAGAATGAGGGCCTGAGCTGAACCTCCAGAAAAAAAATTTTAAGTCAGGAGTTATGGATCATGCTCTCCAGGTTCTAGTAACAATGGAGACAGGTAGATTCCTGCATGTCCCAGGACCACCAGGCTAGCCTATTTGGTATCCACCAGAGGGACAATGCTCAGGGTTGTCCTATGACCTCTATATGAACATACATACATATACGAGAGTAGGGGGAGGGAGAGAGGGGGAGAGAGAGAGGGGGAGAGAGAGAGAGAGATGGAAAGACACAGAGAACACTTAATAACATTCGAAGGTTAGGGAAAACCAGTATAATGAAGAAAGACACGCAAGACAAATTCTTTGAAAAATGGCACAAATTATTTGAAGGAAAAAAATCTTGAAAATAAAACATTACAAGAAAATATCTGAGCTCATGCCTAATACTACACAGAAGACAAAAATAGGCTTTCCCAAAGCACTAAAAGAAACCATTGCTGGTAACTTGGTGCCTCACTTGGGTTTAAACATTTATGAGAGGCATTTGTACCCCTGGTGGGCATCTTCAAACATTTTCTTTGGAAAATACTTCCCTCCTAAGCTAAATGTTACATAAACATTCCTGATTCTCACCGATTCCTGTAGTCATCTGAGTAACAGGCATTAATAATTAAATCCCGCACAAAAGGTCCTCTTTGTACCCACAGCAGTCATAAATGTCCGGTTTGCTGTGCCTAGTTTGAAATTAGTTATACTAGATATAAATAACATTAAAATCATTAGATATGTAAAGAAGTAGATTTATGTGTCAAAATATACACAAAATAATCACCCTTCCTACAACCACACCCTTGAACCTCCATGGCTGCTCCCAAGTGGTTTGCTATAGTGAGATCCACTATCTCTCTATCTCTAGCCCAGCCAGATTATCAAGAGACAGCATTGCTGGGGCAACCTGCAGCACCCAGCATGGATTGTTCTCTGACCTAGAATACTCTCTTAGTTATTTATTCTTCTTGCTGTGACCAAGAGTCTGGGGAGAAGCAACTTAAAGGGGGGGATTTATATCCATTCTAAGAGTCTGCCATGATAAGGAAAGCATGGCAGAACAGGGTTTGCTTTCATCTAGGTGCATCAGAGAGCAGAGAAAACATAACCCAGTGCTCAGCTGGTATAGTCCTGGGGTGCCACAGCCTATGTGATGGTGCCACCAATACTGACCATGGCTCTTTTCTCCAGTTTAATCTCACTAAAAATACTCCCACAGACATGCCCAGAGGTGTGTCTCCTAAGTGATTACAAATCCAGTCAGGATGCTATCCAAGAATGGTTTTCACAGATACCTTCATTGATATTCTCCTCCAGAAAAACCTAGAACAGGCTTTCATTTTATTTTTTAAAAATAGAGATTATGGAGGCTGGAGAGAGGGCTGAGTGATTAAGAGGACATGCCTTTAATCCCAGCACTCAGAGGCAGAGGCAGAGGCAGGCGGATTTCTGAGTTCGAGGCCAGCCTGGTCTACAGAATGAGTTCCAGGACAGTCAGGGCTATACAGAGAAATCCTGTCTCCAAAAATCAAAAAAAAAAAGCACGTTCAGGGCCAAGGGCCTGAGGAAGTCTTCTTAGACATGAGGCAAAAAGTACAATCCTCAAAAGAAAAGTATTAATTAACAGTACATTACCAAATTAAAAACATTGGTTCTGCAAATAAATCCACTAAGAGGGAAAAGATGAGCTACAGGAAATGTTTGTGCAAGTCACGCAGCTAGCAAAAGACTCATCTGGATTCATAAAGAACTCTCAAAATGACAGGATAGGCCAGTCAGCAATTAATAAGTTAGACAGTTCTTGCAAAGGCCTCAAATTTAGTTTCCGGCACCCATCTCAGATCCAGAGTATCTGACACCCTCTTCTGACCCCCACCAACCCCTATACACAGATACAAATATTGCACACAGTCTTTTTTAATCAACAGGAAAGAAAAAGAGGGGGAAGGAAGAAGGGAGGGAGAGAAAGATTTTAAACTGGGCAAAAGACATGACCATAAAGAACTCCATAGATGGCAATAAGCACATGAAAATATGCGAATTTGTTCAGTACCACCAACCATTAAACAAATGCAAATTAACAGCATGATGAGGAATCACTATACACCCAGTAAAACGGCTAAACTTTTAAGCTGGCTATGATGTAGACACGCTGCATATGCCACACAAGGCTGGTCATCATGTTTCATGGGGCAGACATTCTGCAAACTGATTTAGCAAGTGTCTTTTAAGAACCTAAAAGTTTTCTAACCAACCTAACAAACATGCACCGAAGCATTTCTCCTAGAGAAATACAAATCACTCCAGCATTCTGGAGAGATAGCTCAGTTGGTAAAGTGCTTGCTTGGGAAAGACCTGAGGTTAATCACCAGAACCTATATAAAAATGCAGTGCGTAGAGGTGTACACTTGCAATCTAAGCACTGGGGTAGGGGCTGGGCAGAGAGAGGAGGCCCCCTGTGCCTCTCTGCCCAGCCACACTAATATATTAAGTAAGCTCTATATGAGTACGATCCTTAAAAACAAAGCAGACAGTGCCTGAGCTTGACCTCTGACCTCCACAAACAAATGCAGTTGCACATATGAAAATGTATACACACACCAAATTAAAAATGAAATTAAAAGGGAGCACACAGTACAGCAGTGTCAACCCTCAAAATGTATCGTTCAATGGAGGACTTGGCTTCTTGGTTATGATGAAGCTGGTACTGAGAACACCTTCCCATGGTGTTCTGAACACAACCATAAAACAAGATGAAATAGATTATCTGAAGAGATTGGGAACTTGCTGCAGCGCAGGACAGGAAGCTCCTTTTACACAGAATGCCTCCCGGTAGAAAACTGTGGCTACATTGTATGAACTGAAAGAGTCTGATGGGATCTGGGTATTTTTGTAAGATTTCTTTTTATCAGCATTTGTACGTGTGCCATGTGTACATGGCCCTCAGAGGCCAGAAGAGACTAGTGGTCAGCCACTCAGCAGGGGCTGGGAATTCAACATGAGTCCTCTACAAAAGCAAGTGCTCTTAACCACTGAACCACCTCTCCAGCCCAGGAATTTAGATGAGACCTAGAAGGAGGCTTGCCATTGAGGAACACAGTCTGGATGCAGAGAGCTCACAGACTTAGTCTGTTCAGGCTACTGCAACAAAATGCCACATCCCAGGTGGCTTATAAGCAAGAGGAGTTAATTGCTCCTTATTGTGAGACAGGCAATCTGGGACTGGGTGCAGCCTAGTGGGGTTCTGATGAGGGTCCTCTCTGCACCTGCAGACAGCTGCCTTTTCATCGAAGGCTTACATGGTAGGCAGACAGTGAGCAGGAGAGCTCTCTGCAATCACTTTCAAGAGGACCAAGCTCATTTGTAAGGACTCTACCTTGTGACCCACTAACCTACCAAAGACTCTGCTTTCTGTTCCTGATGCTGTGGGGTCAGGATCTGGATAACTGAGTGTAAGGAATTCACATTCATTCTGTTCTCTGGTTTAACCCAACACACAGTGAGGTAACACGTTTAAATCCACGTCTTTTCAAGCTTCATATGCACAGGGCAAGATTATCAGCAACAAGCAGAATCTAGGAGCCAAAAGCAACAGAGAATTTCTTAGAAAAGCACAGGTAAAATCAATCGTGATGAACCGTCTCTTTTTCCTGAAATTGAGGGAAACTATCAAGGATGTACTTCCATAGCTTGCCATCCCATACCTTCTAGTAAGCGACTGTTGAAGCCGCAGGGGACAAAAGGAGGCAAGAACAAGACATGGAAACTAAGGAGCAAAATGGCCATGGTAGACCAGCACTCAGGCCAAGAGCCAGTGCTCTTAACCACTCAGCCCAATTTTTAAATAATATCATTTGCATTCACATCAATAAATATCAAACGCCTACATGGAACTTTGTTCACCAAAAATGTGCAAAATCTCTCAGGGGAAGAAAAAGTATAACTGCTGAGAGAAATGGAAAGAAATCTACTTATCAAAAAGGATACACTAGGTTCACAGCCTGGAAGATGGGCTGTGGTAAGGAAGACATTTCTCCCTGACTGATCTCTGCTGACACTGTCTTATTACAAAATACTAGGGGGTTACATACTATGACCATGTAGAAGCTAATTCTACATTTCAGTCTAAATTTTAAACTAAAATGAAAGGAGCCAAGAATATCAAACCCATTCCTGGAGAAGAACAAGAATGAATGCCAGTGGTTAACAAGGCAGCATCAAACACTTAAAGTTATAGTGTCTGGAGCACGAAAAGTCAAGCAGACCAACGGGACAGAACACAGACTCCAGCAGCAGACACCACCTGCTTCTTAGAAGCTACCACTGCAGTACTGGGAGGAAACAGTCCTTGAAATAACCAGGACTGGATCCAGATGTAGGGCAGGGATGCGGACTGAACACCAACCCAGACTACGAACAGAAACTAAATTCTAGGTGATTCACAGCAATAAATGCTAAAGTCGAAATGGGCAAAGGGGCTTGCTGACAAGCCTAATGAAATGAGTTCAGTCCCCACAACCCACATGGCGGAAGGAGAGAGCCATTCTATGACCTCCACACATAAATGGTGGCACAAGTGCAAAAGACGTGCATGCACACACAGACAGGTGCGCGCACACGCACGCACGTACGCACGCACGCAGCACACATGCATGCACGTGCACATGCACACCAAACAAATCAATAAATGTAAAAGTTTGAGAGGGGATGAAGGAACTGGACTTCACAACCATGAGACTCTCAACTGCTCATCAAAGGACCAGGAAGAGAGAAGAGGCTGCAGCTTTTGCCTTGCCTGGGCTTGCACAGGTCTTACACATGCTGCCACAACCCGTGTGAGTTCACATGTGCAACTGCCCTGCTGTGTCTAAAACCTTGTGAGAGCCAGAAGTGGTAGATCGCTACTGCGAGGAAACCTTGGGGAACGGCTTGGGAAGCTGTCCGTAGGTAACTACCGACCAGTTCTTTTACCAGAATGGACATGGCTGCTGTTTCTTTTCCTCCCTCCTGTGCTACAACCAAACAACTGACAAAAAGCAACTCATAAGAGCTCTACTTTGGCTCACAGTTTCAGGAGCTACCGTCTATCATGGCAGGGAAGAGAAATGACAGCTCTGTGGAAAAACATCACATGACAGCTCAATGCACCAACTAGGGGAGAGAGGGTGAAGGAAGCAGAGCCACTGTAAACTTCAAGGTCCATGCCTCAGTGACCCCCTTACTCCAGTGTGGCCCAACCTCCCAGGGGTACATAACCTCTAATCGCCCCAGCAGCAGGGATCAGTTCAACCACTTAAATCTGGGAAACACACGGGTGGATCTCTACAGGCTGAAGGCAAGCCTTCATAGTCGACATAGTGAGTTCCAGGCCAGTCAGGGCTGCATACTGACACCCTGCTTCAAAAATAAACAAACAAACAAATACATATTTAATATTTGTGTTTTATTAGATTATTAGATTATATAACACATAATTATATATTATACATTCTATTTATTATGTTATAAATAATTTTTTTAAAAGACCAAGAGTAAATTGGACCTGGTGACATACACCTGCAATCCTCACGCTCAGGAGCCCTGGGCAGGAGAATCATTAGTTCAAGGGTACCCTGGGCTACATAATGAGTTTCAGAGCAACCTGAGTTACATAGTCAACCTTCTCAAAAAGAGAAGAGGAGAGAAGAGAAAAGGCAAGGAAGAGGGAGAAATGGAGTCACGAAAATAATGGATGTACTTTAAATTTCTACAGCTATAAACATAAAAAGTTTCAGCCAGCATCTTATTGAACTCGTTAATTTTATCTTGGGTAAAATAGAAAAATGTGTGCCAGGATATTATATAGAAGTGAAGGGCTGATTTGGCAAAAGCCTTAATGGAAATCTTACCCAGGTGGCTGTGGCTTCTAGTCTCCAATGCTTTCTCATTTAAAGTCTTATTAGTAACTATGTGGAACTAAAAAGAAGCACTGGAATAAACCAATAGCAGTCTACCCACCTGACCACACCATAGACCGCAAATATATCTTTGTAAATGGAACAACATGGCATCTACATGTCCTCACTTCCCTCTGCTGCTGTGATAAAAATGTACCAACTAAAAGCAACTAAGGAGAGGGGGAGTTATTTCAGCTCACAGCTCCAGGTTAGCCCATCATTAAAGGACTTCAAAGCAAGAACATGGAGACAGACCTGTTTGCCATTCCACAGTGCACTGCCCACCACCAAAGATGTTCAGCAAGAACCACAAAGGCACACAAACAGCTAGCTTTCACAAACAGTCCAAGACCATCTGCCTAGAGACTGTTGCTGCCCACAGTGGCCTGGGCCTTCCTACACCAGTTAACAATCAAGATGATCCCCCACAGACACACCCAGAGGCCAATCTGATCTGGGCAATTCCAAAATTCAAGGTCTTCTCCCAGATGAGTCTACCTTCGATCAAACTGACATTTAAAACTAACCAGCACACCAGAGAGCAATGGTCTTCCTAATCACATGCATCAATACTGGATGGTGAAAACATTAACCTGATAGATCATCCATCCAGTGTTCACAGCATGCACAAAAACTAGATCACCCGCAAAGGTAGTCATGCAAACCAATACAAATGAATGTGTCCATACTTAGCAGTTAGCACCCAGGTAGAAACCACAGGCCCAGCCTATAATTTACCCTCACTTATCACTCCCTCTCAATATCCCAGTCCAGGGCACAGAGGGATCTTATCAAAAACACTTCAGCAGCAATTCTCCCTGCCCATAAAAAGAGACTGAATTTATCCAACCTAAAAATAGAGCATATTTCCACAATATCGGGGCCTTTCTTGGAAGCTGTGCTGCTCAGGTATGCAATGTTCTTGACTCCTGGTGATATGAATATCATGCAGAAGAGGGGTCTGCCATTCATCTCTCTGACACACAGATTTGTGAGTTCTTCTTGATTTCCTTTACAGATTCTGTTGGGTCAGATTTTACAAGGCTCCATTTTTCAGGCTCTGGGCTGTCCGTTGTCACTGTTAGCAGGAAGATTTAACATCCATTTCTGCACCATGGTGAATCCTCACATTATCTTATGCAGCTGCTTTACACCAAACTGCCAGCAACAGAGGGAAAGAATAATATTGACTTCCCAAGCACTCCATCCATGCAGCACAGCTGCATGAAGTGTGACTCGGGGACTGCAGGTGCCATTCTTAAGTGGCATTCAAGTCCTAGTATGAGACCTCCAGTGCAGTAATGATTACACATACATATAGGGGTCACGGGTCAACGCCGGTTATCTTTCTCAATCTCTCTCCACCTTAGTTTTTGAGACAGTCTCTCACTGGATCTGGAGCCTTCTGATTTGGCTGGATTGGCTGGCCAGCAAGGCCAGCGACCCCCTGTCTCCAAATCCCTAGCACTGGGATTACAGGCACATGCTACTGCACACAGCTTTCCCTACGGGTTCTGAGAGACCAGACTCAGAGCCTCATGCTTGCATAATCAGCATTTTGCCAGCAATGCCATTTCCCCATCCTCTGGAGCAGCATTCTGTTGTCTGCGGCATTTGCCATGTTTCTTGTTTTACTAATCATGTGAGATGCTCACATGACATTTTGTTCTCTAGAAAATGTCCCAAGCAGGACTCAAACCAGAAATGTGTCACAGCAGACATGGTCACACTGCAATGGAAACACTGGAAGCCCACCTCTCACCATCTACTTGTGCCCAAGTGTCTCTACGTACACAGTTCCCCTCATCACCTTCACCCGTGAGCAGATGGCAGAGTCTCACTGCAGCCAGGAAGCTGCAGGTGAGTGCTTTGGCCCACTCTTCCTTCTCTCCATTTGATGCTCAATCTTCCCTCACCGACTTTTACACATGAACAGTTCATGTTTTTACAAGAGGAGAGCTGGGTATGTGGACTTGGTCAGAATGAGCTGTGGCTCATTCTTAAAGGTATTCTGGCATATGGGCGTGTAGAGTCTTGACCTTCACCTTCTGTCATTGGCTAAAGAAAGTTCTTAACAAGTACAGGATAGAGACAGGGGAGAAGACACCATCGGTTAAGAGCACATTTTGGACAAATATTAGACCCTCCCCGCAAGGCTTGGGGGACATCAAGGAGAGGAAGGGGAAAACATAAGAAACAGAGGATGGGGAAGAATGCTGTGAAGTGCTGTCTTTCAGACATTACAAGGCCACAGCACTCATGAACTCACAGCAGCTGTGGTCCCTGCATCGAACCACGCCAGTCAACATGCTAGCATGGATAGGAGAGGGGGTCATGAGGCCACTCCTCCCACTGAAGAGCTGCTGGTTGATGGTTGCTAGAGGAGGAAAGAGTGATTCTTCTCTAGAGGGGTAGCTGTGGGTACCTTGGCCAAGTTCAGGTGGTTGGCCCTGCACCCAAGACCAGGCAGGAAGCAAGATGAGGAGGAGAGCTTTAACCTACGAAGCTGGGAGGTGAGCATGTTGACAGTACTTAACGGGTATGGGAAAGGGGAGGTGGCTGGATATAACCAAGGTACACTCTATACACACAAGAAGTTACAAAAACCAAATTTTAAAATATCACTTTTTAAAAAGTTCTTTAGAAGATGCAAGGTGTGAACTGTGCAGATGTGCCACCAGGTAAGAACACTTGCTACGCAAGCACCAAGAACTGAGTTCAAATCCCCAGCGCCTTAGATAAAAATCTGAGTATATCTGCAAAGGCTTGTAACCACAGTAGGGGCAGAGAGAAGTTGGTCTTGGCAGAATAAGCCGGAGGGGAATAGATGAAGTCATCTGATATCCACATGAGCACACATGGGAACATACAACCACATGCATGTGCATGTGATGCACACATACACATGCACACAAATCCCAGAGGTATAGTTTTCATTCACATGTAGATGTGCCTTATGTATAGATATGATACATATGCACTCAGGCAAGGGAAGACTGTATATCTGATGTAGGCAGTTGTTAGTATTTTGCCCAGTTGTGTCTTTGACACATGGGGTGCATGAAGTATAGTCTCAGGTACATAGTAGAGTAATAGTCACCTCAGAAGAAGATTCTCAGACTATGGGGATGGCTCAGTACCTGACACATGAGCATGAGGACCGAATTCCATCCCCAGAGCCCTTGGGGGCTACTAGGCATGGCTACTCACACTTATGGCCCCAGTCCTGGAGGGGCAGAGACAGGCAGCTGCCCGGGGCTCACTGACAGCTATCCTAGCCTAATCAATGAGCAGCAGGTTGCAGTGAGAGATCCTGGCTCAAAAAAGTAAAAAGAAAATAGAAACTGGACCACTCTTGAGGAAGGACACTTTAGGTTGACCCCTAACCTCCACATATATGTGTACACATGTGAATATGCATCCACACCCACATGCACACGCACACATGGACACCTATACCCACACATAGCCTGACAGGCACTGATTTGGGAGCAGTCATGAGGCTGCAGTCCATGCTTTGTCATGAACTGCAGATGCTCATTTTCAGACCACTGTGTTATGGTTGGAGTGGGAAATTCCCCTTAGGATCACTTGTGTGAATGCCTTACGTTCACTTGTGTGAATGCCTGGTTCCCAGCTGGTGGCACTGTTTGAGAAGGTTATGAAACCATTAGGAGCTAAAGCCTCTGGGAGGAAGTAGATCACAGTCTGGCTTCCTGTTCACTCTGCTTCCTGAGTGGGATGTAATGTGACAGCTCAGACTCTTGCTGTTGCCACCATGTCATCCCTACCATGATGTACTTCTAGAACTGTAAGCCACAATAAATCCTTTGTCTCTTAAATTGCTGACATCTGGTATTTTATCACAGCAAGGAGAAAGCAACCAAGACAGGTGGTGAGACTAAGACACGTTGTGGGATTTGCACATAAAGTGCTAGATGGTTTGCTGTTTTGATTTCTTTCAAAAAAACATTGCTTTATAAGTTGTAAGCTGTGTGTGCAACACAGTGTCACTCACATAAAAATGTAGGAATAAAACATCTAAAATTACAAATTTTGCTCAGTTGTCCAAAAAATTACTGACATTTCTTTAGCCGCTTATCATAGCAGGGGATCCAAGAGCAGTGGTTGCTAGCAGAACTCTCTACTTTCCTCCACGCCAAAATGTGCCCCCAATATCAGCTGTCAGATCACTCATCCCGCTGTATCCCTAGCCTGACCATTTCCTAGAGATTTTCTGTAGTTACACAGTTAGGCAGTACAGTCTTTGTGAGTCAGTCATCCTATGTTTTGAAATGGGTATAGCAAGGTGGCCTTTCTTCCGCTCAACATTCACCAAAAGGTCCCCTTTTGCAAATGAAATCATGCAAAGCTAACTCAAAGTCATATGATAAAATGGGGCCCTCAAATTAGGGAAGACAAGAAGTGGTTCCGTGTGCGCAGGTCTGACTCAGTTAACGTGGGCGCTCCTCAGTGGTCACCCACATGGCCTGTTCCGAAGCCCTTCTACAGCAATCACATCTCGCCCCACAGTCCTTCCCATAAGGAGAATGGAAGTCAACCATTACCTTTGCTCTGATTTTGCCCTTAAATGTCCCCCAAAAGCCCATGTATTAAATAAAAGCTTGGTCCACAAGGTGGCACTATGGGAAGGCAGGACTTCGGGGGAGGTCTTACGTTTACTGGAGCTGTTCCTTTGAAGGGGACATTGGAACCCATCCTGACCCTATTCCTCTTTCTCCCCGTCTGTGGCCATGAGCTTTTGCTCCCCCCACCCCTTGAGACTGGCCATGAGCTTTTGCTCCCCCCACCCCTTGAGACTGCGCACATCAGTCTCAACACAGGGCCAGAAGCAATGGGCCCACTAGATCACGGAGTAAAACCTCCAGGAACTGTAAGGCAAAAATAAACTGTTCCCCTTCATAAATGTATCATATGTGCTATTTGTCACTATGAAGGAGAGCTGACTGGCACGGCCCTTTTTTATACCTTTCTCTCTTTCTTCCTCTTCCTCATGCCCTGTGCAGGGGGTGGGGCGTGGCGATGGAATGAGAGAAGCTTCATGCCATTGCCACTGTACAATGTGGCACATTGGGTGTGTGCTCTACATCAGGGCTTTGGGAACAAGGCAAAAAATAAGTAGCTTAAACAACAGACACAGACACTGCGATCTTACAGCATAAGAAGGCCAAAGCCCACAGCTACAGTATTAATATAGGCTTGGCACCTCCTATAGTATAGAGAGGCTCTGTCCCAGATGCTCCTCACCCTAGCTCCTGAAAACCTCAGTGTGTCTTAATGGTTGGTCGAATTATTGTGATCTGCACAGCTTCTCTCCCCATGTCTTCCCATCATCCTCTCTGAAGGTGGCTCCCTCCTCCCAGCCCTCTCTATGACAACACTGTTCATGTGGGAATGGGGCCTACTGCAGTGACTTCACTCCAACTTGATTGTCTCTGTCAAGATCTATCTTCCATATATGGTCATAGTCCAAGATACTGGGGATGTCAATGTATCTTTCTAGGGAGAAAAATTCAGTCCATAATAACCTTCAAAAGCAACCCAAAACCCATTGGCTCCCCATCAAACCTTCCTCTTCATTGCAAGTCAGCCTCATCCCACTTCTCAAGTCTTCTCAGCTCATCTGTGTCTGCTCCCTTACATCTAACCAGGTACCAGTCTATTCTCAATAGGGTCCCCTCCACATACCCACAGCCAGCACCCCAGTGTAGACCTTAGTAACCCTGCACCACCAACTCTGTGATGGCGCTCTCCTCATAGGCTTCTTGGCATCGGTCTTGCTCTCATCTTATTAATTGCTGGTTCACCAGTCTTCCTGGAAGACAGGCCTGATTCACTTCCCTCTCTCCAGAGGGCAGAAAAGAACAAGTGACCTGAGGCCCTTCTTACCTTACAAATAAATTAAAATCCCTGGCCTTGGTCTCAAGGCTCCCTGCCCTTCTGCCATGGCCCATGCCGTCACTTTGTCTAGTTCCCAAACATGTCCCCTTTGTGTCCTCTGCCTGCTCCATCAGGGCTCTGCCAAGGAGCAAGCGGGCACTCTTGTGGGATAACTGGAAACAATCTAATGAAAGGATCACTTGCCAAGGAGTGAGCTGGAAGCAAGGGACAGACTCAAACAGAGAGGATGGGTCATGTAGTGATCAGCAACAGCTTTCCTAAGCTGCAAGGGTGGGGTTGGGGAGACAGTGTGTCCCCAGCACCCACTGGCAGAAGTCTAAAGGACACAGAGCAGGGCAAAACAAGAAAGTATTCCTGGGAAGGAGGAGGAAGCGACAAGACAGAACCATAGCCCTTGTTCATGTTCTCCTCCCCAGTCCTGATACTCTCCTCACCCAAACTCACCAGGCCCCGCCCCTTTACAGACACACTGGTGATATGAAAGGTCACTTCTCTAACCAGGCCACAAGATGACTCAAACAATCACAAAATGGGCTCTGACTGGGGCTTCACGGCTTTAATGAAAGGGTTAAGATGGTGTCACAGCAGCTTGGAAGGAAGGTGAGCTTAAAAAGCCATGCGCCCACCAAGTGACCAACGCACTCCACAAGAACAAAGTCACCCCAGACAGCAACAGCACATCCCCAAACACAATCTGCAGCTGGAGGATGAGGAGGTGAAGGTGTAAGAGGCACCAGACTGGCCAGACCCACAGTGCATCCCCAGACACAGTCTGAGTTTCCAGAATCATTGCTATAACTTCCAGGCGTTTTCAACCACTCAGGAACCAATAAAAGCAGAGAGAGCCCTGAGGGATGAGTGGAGCAGACAGCATAGCCATCATTCCGGTCCTATTCATCCATGTCAGTCTTCAGCAGGCTTTTAGGCAGAGGAAGGGACTGGGAGAGAGGGGAGAATAGACAGGAAAGAAAGGAGAGAAAAAGACAAATGAAGAGATGGAAAGAGGAGAAGGAAGAGGGAGAGGAGGAGGAAGGGAGAGAGGAAGAGGGAGGGGAGAGGAGGAGGGAGAGGGGAGAGGAAGAG
>JADRCH010000101.1:358405-380677 GCA_019843965.1 Rhynchomys soricoides | reverse complement strand
GGAGAGGAGGAGGGAGGGGGAGAGGAGGAGGGAAGGGGAGAGGAGGAGGGAGGGGAGAGGAGGAAAGAAGATTCGGCATCTGGAAGAACCTAGCTCACCCACATCACTCACTCATAAATTGCCCTTGAGCAAGTCATCTCAGCCTCTGCAGGCCAGTTTCCTGATGTTTAGACATGCAATTAACAGCTTTGTAGACTAAATGAATTGTTCCAGGAATCAGATGAATTACGGCTCTCTTGTCTGAGCGGAATAAATGGACCCCAAATCTTTGTCCTTCCATTTCCCTTCATGATAAAATTGTAGAGTTGGACCAGGATCCCTGAAGCTTGTTTCCAGCATCCTGAAAATTCTTCAGTGTAGAAAATTCTTCAACTTCCCCTATGAAGCCTCAGAGAACACACAGGGGGATCAGGTCCCTCTCTCCTCAGCAGCCTTTTCTGTTGTAGGATCTGTTCCCAGTCTCCATTCCAATGTTCTGCAAAATATGGCATTTGATCTCCCTTCTTCTTCCCCACCCAGCCGAGGCAGTACAAACTCTCCGAAGGGAAGAATAATGGCAGAGCTATTTGAGTCTAAGCATTGGGCACCATGTAGTACACATGGCGAGCAGGCAGCCAGTACCTCATACATGATGAACAGCGCCAGCAGTCATCTCTTCCCCTTCACACATCTGCTGTCCTCTTCTGCGGAAGACAGGCTCCAATAGGACAGCTTCTGCAGGCTGCCCTGGGTGACTCTAGCCCTCATGACAAGAACAAGTGGTCCACACTCAAGAATGACCCGGTCTTCAGAAGACAACACTGTTCTAGAGTGTCTCAAAGAGGACAACAGTGGGATAGAACGCTCAAGGTTCTCTGACACTCACCAAAGACATTTAGTGGCAGCTTTCCATTGTCTGTGACTCAAGATGAAATACTCTCTAGACATTCCTGTGAAACAACATACCAGCACTTGGGAGCCAGTCATAATGCCCAGTGGTGACATTATCCTTGGTGACACATGTAAATGTGTCCTGGACATAGGAGAGAGATGCTCCCTCTGGGTTGTCATGTTTAATGTGAACTACAATATGCTTTTACTGCCACTAGCTACATCTGGTAAAGATCAAGGCCATGTTCTGTCCCCCATGAAAACACAAAGATCACAGTCCTCACAAGAAGAGCTTATGGCTCCCACTTGTATGTACAAGGTTCAATTGTTCCACCATGTCTATTCTTCATGGCCCATGTCTTCCCATAGTGCTATGGCCTTTCATAGGTACCTGGCAAAGTGCCATGAACAAAGCACACCTTAAGTATATGCTTCCTGCATTGGTGACTTTCATATCACTGAAACTCAATTACCTGATACAAACAGCTTAAGAGTCTCTGCCCATTGTGGGCAGGGTGACAGAAGATGGTCACACCGTGACAGACTAAGAAACAGAGACTAGAAGAAACCAGGCTAAGCTGCCATCTCAAAGGGACCAACTAAGACCATGTCCCACTCCCCAACAGCACCACTATGTAAGGAGCACATGCAAAGCATGAGCTTTTGAGGGTATCTCCTATTCAAGCTCTAGGACCTCTGAATTAAAGGACCTAACACATTCTGCAAGAAATCACCCATCTCTGTATGAATCAGCCAGTTTTATCTCATAGAGTCAGAGCAAGTCTATAAACATCAAACAAGGGTCCTACTGTGTGGTAGACATTCTCACCAAGTGTTAAGTAGTGCACACTTGGTGGTGTAGAGGATATTTTAAAGAGAGAAAGAAGAGCTGGGGATAGGACTTAGGCCTGAGGACCTGAGCTTGACTTCCCAACTTGTAATCCCACTGCTGCACAGAAAGAGGTAGGAAGATCCCCGGAGCTTGTTGGCTAGCCAACTTAGGTTAATCAGCAAGACCCAGGTTCCAGTAAGAGACTCTGTGTCAGTAAACAAGGTGGATGGCCCTGAAGGCTAACACCTGAGGCCAAGCTCTAGCCTAGACACTCACACACACATGCATACACATGCACGCACGCACGCACACACAAATACACACATACACTCACGTACATGTAATCACAGAGAGAGAAAAGCAGAAGCCAAATCCTCCTTTGTTTTTAATACAACCTCCAGGTGAGAGGTATCTGTTTCACCCTGTGGTTGAAGAAGGGTTCTGGAATGGCCACCTGGAGCTACAACCCTGTATCTGACCCCTGTATCTCCCAGTCCTGAATGATGACTACTTCTCTATACCAAACTCTGAGGCTCTCAGTAAGAATTTCACAAGAAAACATGCAAGCAATACTTAAGAGTCCTACAGTAGACAGCACACACACATGGCCCTACGAGAAATAAAACAGGCAATTACAGCAGGTGGGGGTTGTCACAAAACATTGGTGGCCCCTGACAAAGCACACACCAGACAGGTGGGCTGGCATTCCTCTAGGCTGAGACTGTGAGACCAGAAGAACTTCCACCAATGTCTACATTTATTCAGACATGTCTTCAGAGTACCTCAAGTGTCCTCAAAGGAGCACATGAACACTGTGTGTTCTCAACCCTGATGCCTCTGGCCCTGCCACTCTCAGAATGGTATTTCCTCACATCCTGCTTGCATCTTCTGAGCTCATCTTAGACTTTCACCCACTAGACTTCCTACAGCACTGTCTCTACAGGGATCTCATCTCCACTACAGCACACAGCTGAGTGACTCTCACACTGAAGAAAAGGGTCTATTGCCTATTTGCCCTGCTATTGCAATTCCATAGATTTCCCTCAAACCTGTCCTTGGTAGCTGACAGGTTAACCCGTGGAAATTAATATCCCCCAACACAGTCCTGCTATTGCCATGGAGCATTAGATAAGTGAGAAAAAAATGTATATAACAGATTGGAGGTTTTGGGGAAGGTCAGCGAGTGAACTTAAGTTAGCTGGGGTGATTCCAGAAAATCCTATAGAGGACAGAGACAGTAAAACAAAATACGAACCGGCAGATCATAAAAGCTTGTGGCTGAAGGGAAAAGTGAGCCTGGGTGGGACAGGATTCTGGACAGAGGGGTGGAGAGGAAACCCTCATTAAATGGCAAGGAGGACTCAAAACGGTGAGGCATGTTTGTCAGGGCTGAAGAGTAATAAAGGCTGCAATACAACGTGCTGGTTCTCTGGTCTTTTATGTTCCTTTCAAATTCATGTTGGAATCCCAGGCCTCAAAGTGTTGGTATCAATAGGTGAGGCAGTTGGGAGGAAGTTAGATGGACTCCCTTGCTGTAAGATCAGTACCCTTAATGTAAAAGAGCACACAGAGACCCTTCCAGCTCTAGCCCTCAGGACTGAAGGAAGTTGTGGTTTTTCCCACCCAAAGATCCCAGATTTTGAGATACACATAAAGTTATGAAGGAAGAAGGGACACAGAAGGAGCAGAATGGAATCTTGGGGGATAACCAACCACAAAATTGGGGTAGAATAAAATGAATCCCTAAAAGCACACTCAAAAATATATAAACTATCCCAGGATGTGTCCTGCTTCCACGACCACTCGAAGTAGCTTCCAAGCAGAGGATCAGGTGAGCACCTTCTAAACGAGCTTTCAAAGGACAGAAGAAGAGCGGAGGTTAGGCTTGGGAAGTAGGGGTTCCTAGAGTGTTCAGGAACAAGAAGTTAGGAAACCACAAAGAGAGGTGAAGAGCAGGAGCAGAGGCCGCAGTGGGAGGCATTGAGCTGGGAAGTGAGGTATCAGGGTCAAACCAAAGAAGGAGTGATGAAGAGACTATAAGAAAACCAAAAGGAGACATGGAGAGGGGACAAACAGCAAAGAAGATCGCCCGTTCCTGACCAGGATTCAGGATGTGTGCAGGCTGTGGCTCAGAAAGGAACACAGAGACTGTTCTTTCTGAAGCAGGAAGGAAGGACAAGGAGTAGAAATGGGAAGGGATATACACAAGGGCAAGATAGGACCAGAAAGAACTCTGGAGATCTGGACCTTGAGCAAGGCCTCCAGGATTGTTACACACTTTGGTACCATTCTGAGACACTAACCTGGAGCGTGACAACCACCAAGTCCCTTGGACACTCGAAGCTTCGATTTCATTCTCTATATGACTGGGGGAGGAAGGCAGAGTCTCAACCTACCTGAGATGGTCTAAGTGCTGCTCTTCTCTTTGATTAGTCAGTCAGCCTTGAAATCTTTTACAATTATAATAAAAGGGAAACCTTCCTCTACTTACATCAAATGTTTCTGCAACACCCAAGATCATGCATGGCACGCATGCAGAAGGTGCTCAGCAAATGGGTTTCTGCATCACCAGAATTTCCCCCTGAGTCTCAGGGGGCCGGATGAATGCCGTATCACCCCTCTCTCTCATTCAGACACTGTCTGCAGCCACTCAGGTGGCCCTTGCTATCATCTGTCTTTAGGTAATTCAGTCTTGGTTTAAAAATTAAAAGTTATCTAAAGCCAAAGTACAAATAAGGCAGAATGTCAAATAAATTACTGTTCTGGGTGTTTTAGATCCTGCCTTTCTTGCAAAGTGTATACAGTGATCCCTAAGTAGTTTGGTTTTTGCTTCTCTATTACAGTCTAATGGCATATCCTGGGCACTAAGGAAGGGATTTCGATAGTTCTTTGAGAAAGTGCCATGGTACACTTTTATCCCAAGTTCTCTGTGGTGTCAAGACCCAGAAAGCAACTCATTGGGTCCTCTCCACTGACATTCCTGAAGCCGAAGGAAAAGCCTGGGGTTCCTGTCTGCTGTGGGGTATGGTTTTCACCCTAGCAGTCTTCCTGTCCTCTACAAACAAAAGCGAGCCATTGCCACCACTCGCCCTGGCAGTACTGATCGCTGACCTTAACGGTTTCTTTTTACTGCTCTGAACTAATTGGCAATTCTTAAGATGCTCCATGTCACTCGGGAGCAAGATGAGCCAGCACGGAAAGAAAGTCTCCCAGTTAAGAGCTCCTTCTGCAAAGGCTTCCAGCCTCCCTAGTGGTATGACCTCTGCAGCCAGGACCCAAATATAAGTCTCCTTGTGTGCATCATACTAACTACATGACCCAGTGTGTGACCAGAGTACTTCAGCTAAACTTAAAATGATTTAAAAAAAAAGCAAAGGACTGAAAACATAATCCCTAACAAGGTCATTTAATAACACATAGATTCTTAAGTTGGAGGCATATCTTACGGTGTCTGTGAAATTGTACAAGATTGCTTGAGGGAAAAAAAAAATAGTGTTGGGCTGGCAAGATGGCTCAGTGAGTAACTGTACTTTCTGCAAAGCCTGGCGACCTGAGTTTGATCCCCAAGATCTACATGATAAGAAGAGAAAATTAATCTCTGCAAGTTGTCCCCTGACTACTAGACCACCAGAGAGTACATATGTATGCATACACATAAATAAATTAATAAATTAATAAGTAAATAATAAAGCTTTAAGAAAACAAACGATCTATGTTTTAAAATACCAAATTACAGTTCACTGCTATGTTGGCAAGCTCATAAAAGTTTTTAAGATAAAAGAAGTCATGCATTTCAAATCATGCATGTGTCTAGATGTGGCGGGCAAATCCATTAGATGCTAATGGTTTATTTTTTGATACGACGATTCATCTGTCCCAAGGGCTAGGCACATCCGAAGCATCTTCTCAGCTGTGAATATAAACAGACCAAAGGGATGATGTCTCCATCTGGTAGGGAAGCCACCTATGCCCTGCTGGAAGGAATCGTGGCAGACACCAGAACCAGCAATGAAGAAAAGGAGATGGAAACTGAACCAATTTTAGGCTAACAGTGACAAAACGCTCACAAATGAAGGCATCCTTTATAGCAACAGAGAAGACACAACTCATGCAAAAGCTCCATTAGAGATATCACCTCTATGTCCCTTAGCAACGATCTCAGACCTCTTTCAGAAAGGAAAACAGGAGGAACTGTGGAGGGTAAAGATGCTTCAGTGTACTGCAACGCAGAATCCAAACCCAACTGACATGATAATCATGAGGGTGTGCTAATCAGATTGTGTAAATATCTGGTGCATGCATACTGCAGCCACACTATCCCCATGACTGATTTTTTCTTTTTATGTACAACAGCTCTGTCTATTACTCTCAGAAAAACCTCAGTTACAACTAGTGTATCAAAAAATGCAGTCTTAGTGCGCCTTGGTACATGTGCCTTTAAAAAACAAAATGAGGGGCTGGGGATATGCTTGTCTGGCACACACAAAGCCCTGAATTCATTGTTCCAGCATGTATCAACATGTCAAGACCACGTGTCTGTGATCCCAGCACTCAGGAGGAAGAAGCAGAAGAATCAATAGGTCAATGATATCCTTAGCTACAAAAGCAAGTTCAAAGCCAGCCTGAGATTTTTAAAAAATTTAAAAGGAAAGGAAAAAAATGGTGAGTCCTGGAATCTCAGCCCTCTGAAGGATGAGATAGGATCTCCATGAATTCTATACCATCCAATGCTACATAGAGAGCGGCAGGCCAGCCTGGGCTATCAAGTGTGAACATAAATGAATAAATGTGAAATGAAACAACTCATAAAGACTCTTGCACATTTAAAAATTGCCCCCCAGGGTGGGGACAATAAAGGGATGGCACACTTGTCTCTGCTAACCTCATTAACATCACTGAACCATCAACATGCTCAGGTTAAAGAATAAAATGGAAAGGATCCAGGGCAGCAGACAAGGGAGCTGGGGAAAGACTTGAGAATTATCTTATTAGAATCACAAGCTCAGAAAAAGATACATTCCTTTCAGATATGAATGGCCTGCACACACACACACACACACACACCCTTCTCCACAATGTTACTCCTTCAAGGTCATTTATCATCAGCACAACAACCTACCAATGTTTTATTAAAAGAAGAATCTCAGCCTGGGACTACCAGACCTTATCCAAGCCCCACTTATCAAAGGTGTTGCTCTGACTGACAGGCAGCTGCTAAGTGTCACAGAGTTAACATGACTTTATATGTAGAAAGAAAAATAAAACCCTACAGGCAAGCACCTCAGTCCCCATTAAACATTCTAATAACAGCACCTCCATAAGCTGGGCTTAGCATTTAAGCCTGCAGGGAGCCCTTGAATGCACAAAACCAGCCAAAATTTCCTGGCTAATTTTAACCCTGTAGAGACTGACACAAACTGAATTTTAAAGCCACACAGCAGCTAAATATGTAGTCTGCCTGAAAAAGACATTCCTTGGCTTTTGAGGCTACAGCTTGACTTGTTGAAAACAAAACAGAACTTTTAGCCCATTGTCCACTAAGAAATGTAATAAACTATATGGCTAGAAGGCTTCAGATACCCTCATAAGCAATGTCTCAGTGAAGACTTCTAAAGGTCTTGAGGCAGCCTTGTTCAGCTCAGATCCGTGTTCCTGATTGGACCACTGATCTGCACTCACAGGCCTCTCCAGAATGCAAATGACCCACCCCCTAAATTCTAAGAAAGAGTAAAGTGGGGAGGTGAGTGGGCTCCTAATAACACCATCCAGGTTTTAGCCAAATTCTTAACTGTTATCTTCTAGTTAGTATTTCAGTTTTTCCCTATCTGTGCTGTTTTCTGTGAATCTGGAAGGGACTGTACCTGGAAGTGGATGTTAAGACTGCTGGGGAGAAATCCCAGCAGAAGATGCAGGCCTGGGAGGAAAGTCCAGGAATCCTGTCAGGGGGTATTCCTGGGGAAAGAGGGGAGTTAGGGAGGGAAAGACTGGGATGGTGAGGGGAAAGCTAACCAGACTGTTGTAACAGGGAGTTCCTGCCTTTCTTTGGTGCTAGAGGCTCAAAGGTTTGGAGATGAGCAAGGGGCTGGGAAGGATCTGCAGTGTAAAAACAGTCAGGAAGCAGCAACAGCGCCAAGAGGCACTTGGAATCTTATTAGAGTGAGGCCAGTCTTTCCCTGCCTACAACACAGTGTGGAAATCCTGAGCAGCCACCCTTCCCTTGTACACACATACACACACACACACACACACACACACACACCACTTGCTTACAGACACACACTTTGCTGCTCTCGGTACTCAACAAGCCACATGTTCATGATGCCCACCCTCTGTAAATTCTTTCATGAAGAGCGCGCACGCACACACACAACACACAGGAACGCAAACACACACACACACACACACACACACACGGTTCACAACGCACATGAACGCAAACACACACACACACACACACACACACACACACACAGGGTTCCCATGCGCTCTGCAAGCTGTCGTCACAAAAACCAGCATGGCACCATGCCAGGAACCGTGGGGACCACTGGGGCAAGCCTCCATGGCATTGGTATCAGCCTGACTTGGGGGTACCCCGGGGGCAGCCTTCTTAGCCCTGGCCAGTCACTATATGAGCTATACCGAGTACTCGGATTGTGATGTCTTCACTCCGTGACGGCGCGCAGACTCAGCCCTGAAGCCCCAGGGACCACGAAAGCCAAAGTCGCCACGCTAAGCGCGCCCCACGGAACACGCAGCCCTGCACCCTAGCCTGAGGCCGTCGGAGAGGTCCCTGGCCAGTTCTGGCTCCCACAGCTGGGTAGCGCCCGCTCGGGTGCCTCCCGCTGGCTCGCCACGTTGTCACCGCACTGGGTCCTCTTGGTTTTCCACATGCGCGCACAGACACGCGTCCTGCCCTTTCCCGGCTAAATCCGCACACTTGCACACATGTGGTGATGCAGACCCCTCCAGCATCCCTGGGGCGCCTCTGGCGGACCAGAGGCGGCCCCGCAGCCCGCTGTCACTCTACGGGGACCCTGCGGGGGACTCCCAGGCGCCCCTTCCCCTGGGAGATGCACGCCGCGGCGTGGCACTTACAGTTCTCAGGAACTGGATCTCGTCCTCGCCTTCGCCCGCATCAGCCATGGCTCCGCGCTCCTGGCCAGGCCAGCTCCGGAGCCCGGCGGAGCCCCACGACCGCGGTCACTTATGCTGCTGCTACTGCTGCTGCTGCGGCTTCTCTGGGAGCTCTAGTCACTGCTACCCGGGATGTTCTGGGGGCTCCAGCGGCTGCTACTCCGGTCGCTGCCCCTGCGGTGGTCACAGCCAGGAGCCGGAGGCGCCCCGGGGACCGCGCTGCTGGCGCCGAGAGCCGAGCGGTCGGTCCCCCTGCAGCGCGGCGGAGGCGGGCGCGCGGGGGCGGCCCAGGCGCGGGGCCTCCCTGCGCCGCACGGTGCGGGAGGAGGGCAGCCCGGCGTGAGGACTCAGGGAGGAGGCCCCACTGCCCGGCGCGCTCGGCCCCGGCTCCCGCCAGCGAGTGCCCGGAGCCCGCGGAGCCCGGGTAGTGCAGCGGCGGGGGCGGGCTGGGGGCGGGCGGGGAGGAGCTGCCAGCCCCGGCTGCTGCAGGTAATCCGCAGCCCGCTCCTCCCGCCGCCAGCGCCGGGGCACAGTGCCGCTTACTGGCTGCTTGAGGAATCAGCCGGCGCGTGCCAGAGCGCTCAGCCATCCCCTGCACTTGTGCCCTTCCTGACCTCAACTCCGACAAGCTTGGCTTCCCGCTTAGCCTGCTACAGCACTTGCCATCCATTTGCGAGGCCTCTTGGATTGCACGGGGAAACTCTCCTTCTCCTTGGTGCACAGAATGAGGAGCCTCTGAGTGTAGTCGATATTTAGACTTCGACTCCTTCCATTCGAGATAGAAGTGGTTTTTTAGTTATTGAGTCAGAATGTGCCAGACTCATCACAGATAAATAAGTTCTCACCACAAGGGGCCTGGTGTGGATGGTTGAGGAGTTTTAACAAATTATTCAGCCAGGGGTAAGAGAGACAACAGGAGTGGCTGGGTCATTAAGAGCACTCACTGTTCTTGGAGAGGACCCGGTTTGGTTCCTAGCACCCACCCAAGACAGCTCACAACCACCTGTAACTCCGGTTCTAGGAGACCCTATGCCCTCTGACCTCCATGGGCACCTGAAGGTACTTGGTGCACATACACTTATGTGTGCGTGTGTGTGTGTATGTGTGTGTATTCAACGACAGCACAACAATTACAGCATTCAGCAACAAAGTAGGCATCTTGCCATGCATTGTGGCACAAGACACACGAGTTCATAATGCACCTGCACAAGGAATTACAATAAACTATGGAATGATAACTACCAGTCCAAATTACTGAGTGGCTCTAAAATCACCCCGTGGTATCCGTTATCTTCAGTGAGAGATAAAAATTAAACATTCTTCCACAAATGCCGCATCTAAGTCTCACAACACTCCATGTAATCAGAAGCAATGAAATCCCCATTTTAAAAACAGCTGTAGGCCAGCTAGACAGCTCATGTGGTGAAAGCACTTGCCACCAATCCTGACTATCTGAGTTCAATCCCAGGGATCCACATGGTGGGAAGAAAAAACCTCCAACAAGTTCTCCTCTGTCTCCACACACAGCTGTCATACACATAAATAAATAAATAAATAAATAAATACTTTTAAAATACTATGTAACTATGTAACTATGACTAAGAAAATAATGTCGGAAACAACTGAGACAAGAAATCCAGCCCATCTTTTTCTTAGTCCACAGTGTTTTCATTTATATCATTGGGAAAAAAATTATGGAGAAGAAATTTTCCCAAGTGCCCATCCTAATACATGGTCAGGAATTATAAAATAAATAATTTTGCATTAACTTATCTCTGCTACACATGCTACAGCATCTGATACATCATTAAAACTGGTCAGAAAGTTTCACGGGGGTTACATTTTGTGGCCACCTTTCCTATCTTTGTCCTTAAAGAGTTAGGGTTTTTGTCTATTTCCAAGAAAAATAAATGTCTGTCCTTAAATATTCTCATTCTATAGTGGGATATCTGTATTACAGAAGGGTGCCCCATCATCTTACCTGGAAACTTGGCAGACTCTTCTATCTCTAGAGGAAAAAACTAGAGGATTGTAGCTAAGCCATCCAGAAGGTAAATTAGAAGAACCCTGTGAGTAAGAAGGATTTCAGAACTTTTCATATTAACTATGTTTATTTTAGAAAAGCAAATATAACGTGCACATAAACTTTATGCCTAGAGCCTTTAACTCTAGACTTAAGTTATACAGAATTAGCAAGTGGACATTTTCATAGGCACAAAATTGAGAGGGGGAGGATATTTTGAGCTATTCTGAATACCCACAACTTTATATGGTTTTCAGCTTTTAAGAAAATGTGTCTTTTTACCTAGGTTCTTATTGCATGCATTCCATTTTTATGTATATGGCTGAAACATGTTTTCTAAATGTTGCTTTATTTCCCTGGACTCCTTTTCATATTTCATTTTTAATTATGTTTAATTGAAATATAATTATATCACTTTCCCTCCTCCCTTTCCTCTTCCCAGCCCTTCCCAGCTACCTGCCCTCAACCCTCACCCATGTTCCCCACTCTCAAGTTGATAGCCTCTTTTTCTCCTATTATCGTTATATAAATGTTTGTATATGTATAAGTGTATATGCATGTATGTATGTATGTATGTGTGTGTGTGCATTCACAAATACTTACATATAAATGCAACCTGCTTTTTCCACTTTTGGTTTTTCATATGTGTATGGTTTCAGGGTTAACCACTCTGCACTGAGCAACCAACAAGGGAGCTCATCCATATTATTCGACTTTTTGTATGTTAAATAGATAGTGCTCTGTATCAGATCTTTGTTACACTACGGAAGTTTAAAGAATTATCTTTCTAATATATTCCATCCGAAATGAGCAGTCCCCTTTGTGATTATAATTCTGTATCCTCCAAAACTGGAGGAAAGCCATATTTCCTGTTGTTGTTGTTGTTGTTGTTCTTGGGCTTGAGTTGGTTTGGTTTAGGGAACCAAATATTGCTGTGTGATCCATGTTGCCCTCAAACTTCCTGCCTCTGCTTCCTAAATGCTGGAGTAACAAGCACATCCCACTATGCCAAGTCAAATGTACCTTTTCCCCCATGTGTGTATGGTATGTATGCATATATGTATGTATGCATGTATTATGGTATGTATGCATGCATGTATGTATTATGGTATGTATGCATGTATGTATGCATGTGTGTATGTAAGCGTGTATGTATGTATGCATGCATGCGTGTATGCATGTATGTATGTATGTATGCATGTATGCATTATATATGTGCTGTACGGGTGCATATGACACATGGCACATATGTGAAAGCCAGAGGACAGCTTGTCACAGTTGGTTCTCTTCTTCCTTGGCACCTTTGCCTGCTGAGACTTCTCCCTGGAATCCGAATGCCATTGCTCTGATAAAGAATTTTTCTGCAGTTTCCTGGTTCCAAAGGGGACAACATAATTCACTGTTAGCTTGTCAAGACTCAGGCATCCTTAAAGAACAAAACATTAGAACACATATAAGATTATTCATCAGACTTACCACTTACTACTTGTCAATGACATAAATTTAAAATATTAACTTCTTCCTCAGTTGCTGAAGGTTCTCTAAACTTCCTATGTGCGCCTGCCCGAGTACAGTGTACCAGGAGTCCCACAGAAACATCACAAGCCAGTCCTCAGGTGACATGGCCTGAATCTTTGGGTCTGCATCATGACAGAGAAGCGGAAACGACATAAAGGACAATTGTTATGAAGATGATGAATAGAAAAAGGATAATGAGGTTGACAATGACTGTGGAGATGATGATGGTGGAGTTGATGGAGATGATGGAGATGAAGATCATGAAGAAGAGGAGGAGGAGGAGGAGGAGGAGGAGGAGGAGGAGGAGGAGAAGAATGGAGATGAGGATCATAATGATGAAGATAGTGTTGGTGAAGATGATGTGGAGGAGGAGGATAGAGAAGATGATGATAAAGTCCCATCTGTTGAATATTTACTTTGATCCAGGCATTTTATTTTTATTATTTTTTTCATCTTCACAAATTACATTTTAGGAAGGAGGGGCCGAGTCTCAAATAACTTACTCTGTCCAGGACCACACAGCTGCTGAGTGGTGAGGCAGGGGTCAGGAGATGCCATGCCCAAGCTCTTGATCAATATGTTGTGTTCCTCACAAATCCTGATCCCAGAGTAGAAAGTTCAAGATTCTAGTTAGCATGGACTATAAATGGCTCCTGCACAGATCTCTCCCTGGTTGCAGGGCACCCCAGGGTCCTCATAGCTCTTGGAATGCCAGGTAAATTCAGGGGAAGACAGGGATGACTCTGTGTTATAAATAAAGTCCGGCTCATGCTTCTCTCGCTTCCCGCCACACCCCAGATGCACAGGGAAAATTGGTTTTCTAAGATTTTAGGGTTACTCGTCACTACATTATCCATTCCTTTTATTGACCTTAAAATTACTAAGCTCCAAACTAGTCAGCACTCAAGTTTAGAGGGTCAGGACTGAACTATATATAGAAGACAAGAGTGACTATGATGCACATTGTGGGATCAGAGGAGCCCTACTCATCACAGAAAACAACGACTCCCCATAAGTGAAAGCTACCTAACTGGCCACCTTCTCTACTGAAAGAAAATGTGGGTTTAGGGAATGGGTGCTCCCATGGAGCCATGCATCCCTGAGGAGATGTGCTCTCCTACAGAGCTCAGGGTTCCTGAGAAGGTGTGTATAGATGTCTGGGAAGATGGTTTCTAAGGAAGTGGGGGTTTTCTGAAGACGTATGCGTTCTTGAGAAAAGGGCTTCCCGGGATGCGAGAGCCTGAGGTGCTACGGGTTCCCGAGGAGATGTGAGGTCCTGAAGAGACTGTGGTTACTGAGATACGAGATCCTAAAGAGATTTGGGTTCCTAACGAAGTATAGGTTCCCAAGGAGATGTGAATTTCTGGGTTTTGAGCCTCTGGAAAGATGTGGGTTCCTGGGGTGAACATTGGGTAAGCAACTAGCATATTTGTCCTTAACTTCAATGATCCCT
Source organism: Rhynchomys soricoides (assembly GCA_019843965.1). Taxonomy (NCBI): domain Eukaryota; kingdom Metazoa; phylum Chordata; class Mammalia; order Rodentia; family Muridae; genus Rhynchomys; species Rhynchomys soricoides. Next base: position 366,847 of record JADRCH010000101.1, on the reverse strand, counting down.
AGATATCAAGAGAACATGAGTTCCAAACTCCATGAAAATACAAAAATCTATCAGTGATCATCTCCTTCATATAAAATGATCTATTTTGTATTATATTAAGCCCACACACATGATTATACTACATATAATTCTACATTCTTTACATCATCTCTAGATTACTTATAACTAATTAATGTACCTATTAGGCTACTAGTTATTGTTTAGGAACTAATGACAAAAAAGGTCTACACACATTGTGTGACACTATTCCTATGAAGACATAAACAAACCCTTGCACACAGCCCACATAGGAAACCTATGACAGACCACAGTAAGGGTACCACTGAAGTCCAACTTGGTAGACCAATAGCTTTTTGCTCTTTGCTTTGTTTTCTGTTTGGTTGGTTGGTTGGAGACAGAGTTCTTTGTGTAGCCTTGGCTGTCCTAGAAGCAGCTCTATAGAGTGGGCCAGTCTCCAACTCACAGAGATTCACCTGCCTCTGCCTCCTTAGTCCTGGATTAAAGGTGCATGCCTTTACTAAATGAGTTTTACTAAGGTGATGTAAAGAGATATGTGTAATAGATTATTTACAGAGCAAAAATAGCCCAAAGTCAGCTCTACCATCAAAAGCCTGTGCCAGCAAGGTGGTAGCTAGTAAAAGCTAGAAACTTGGCGATCACTACCCAACTTACAGGCATCTCAACAGGTTACATTGTGTCCTTTCAAGGCAACTTAGTTGGTCTGAGCCTCTTCCAGGCAGCTTGGCTGTTCTCTGTCTTTTCCAGGCACCCAGGATTGTCTCTGCAGGATTTACTGTTTGTACATACTTAGGAAGGAAGAAGTCAAGTAAGTCTGCTCAGTTCCAGGGATTTCCTGAATATATTGAGTTTACTTCCTGAGATTTAAGGAATTCTCCTGCAGGGTGGATTGTTTCACCTCCTTTAGAACATTGTAAGTCTTAGCAAGCTTCTCTCTAAGATAGAATGTTATTTATCACAATAAAGATGCATTTGCTTTCAAATAATTTTGATGAACAGTTGACTGGTTTTCAAGTAATTCTGATGGACATTTAGCAGAATCTACAAATGTAGAACCTTCACATGTTAAGGGGCTGTCATGATTGTCTTATGTTGAAGGTGGTATCTCAAGAATGTCTGCTATCATCTAAAACCAGAGGAGCATGATAAAGTCAAATAAAGAACTTCCATCTTGTTAATTCACAACTGAAAATATTTTAGGTATTCTTCAAGTCTATAATACCTATGAAGTTAACCAAAATAGCCCCCCTCTTGTTTTCATCTTCCATTTTACTCAACTGTCACATACATTAGATGTCTGCCTATACAGTATACCATTGTTGCTGCTGCTGCTGGTGGTGGTGGTGGTGGTGGTGGTGGTGTGGTGGTGGTGGTGGTGGTGGGGTGGTGGTTGTGGTGGTGGGGTGGTGGTGGTGGTGGTGGTGGTGGTGGTGGTGGTGGTGGTGGTGTGGTGGTGGTGCTGTTGACCACAAGGTCACATCAATTCTAGCTTCACTTCAGTTTGGCTATAAGAGATCCATGTGTTTATGGTAAATGTGGTGCTTTAAGTAGCAGTTTACACATCCCATGCTGTAAGGAAAAGTAGAAAATTCAGGAAGATGTTGACACTGACTACCACCATGCTTAGCAGAATACAAATGGAATAAGGTTTTTCAATTTAAAAAAAAATAAGTCATTTTAACAGGTTTTTAATTTGTCATTGAGTGTCCTAAGCCTGGTGAAATTCCTAAAGGTAGCAAACTACAGAAAGTGAGTTTAAGAAAAGGGAGCAACAGTGTCAACTGGCCTGACCCCCCCCCATGCTCCCGGAGACTGGACCACCAACCAAAGAATACACATGGAGAGAGCCATGGTGCTGGCCACATATGTGGTAGAGGAGGGCCTTGTTTGGCCATCAGTGGGAGGAGAGGCCCTTGGGCCTGAAGGTGTTAGATGCCCCAGTATAGGGGAATGCCAGGGAGGGAAGACAAGAGTGGGTGGGTGGGTGGATGGGGGAATACCCCCATAGAGGCAGGGGGAGGGGAGGGGGTTTCCAAAGGGGAGATCTGGAAAGGGGAAAACATTTGAAATGTAAATAAAGTATCGAAAGAAAGAAAGAAAGAAAGAAAGAAAGATAGATAGAAAGGGAAAGAAAGAAAGAATCTCTGAGCTTTAAGACCACGGTGCTATACAGGGCTCCAGGTCAGACACTCGGCCGGATTCTAGACTTCCTTTCAGGTAGCAGGCATATTGAGCCACTAGCAGAAATTTACACCAGTCATGGAAGACAAAGTTGCTTAAGCCAGCACCTGCCCTTGACACTGTGTTCTAAGAGAGCTGAAGGCAGAGGCCAGGGCAAAGCCACCCAAGCAGCTCAGTTGGCATTGCAGTTGATATTCACTCCGTGCATCCAAGCATTTAGTATTCATTTGCCATCATTACTGCCTGGCCCTATGCTCTCTTCTCAGAATACAAAATGAGCAAGAACATGCTGGGTTCCTGTAGCTTACAGTGGTGTGTCTTGCAGAAAGGTGAGTGCTATGACAAACACACATGGGAACAGGATGGTGAAGGGCATAGAGAAAGGCTTCTTGGGACATGCCACTTGTGAACTACATGGGAACAAATCATCATCCATCATGTGGGAAGGCGTGGGTCCAGGAAGAGCAATGGTCTTTGTTATTAATGGACAAACGGAAGAAGGAAGATAGGAATGGATCTCAAGGGTGAGCTCAAGAATCAAAGGGTGGCTCATCCTAGGAATATTATTCACTCAGATCAACCAATGCGTTGCACATCAATTGTTGAGCAGAAGTATGTATGTGTGCATGTATGTAATATCTATGTATTAAGTATTTGTTAGGTATTTCACACAAGATTTAGGTGAAGCAGGACTTTAGCAGGCATTTTGGGTTCCCTCCCATTTTAATTCAGCCACGTCCTTAGAAATATGTCACCTGGGCCACAGTAATGGATTTTCTGTATTGGGAGTTCCCAACTTTCTCTTCTTACCATAGCTTCTTACTAATACTTTGTTTAAAAACTAAAACTGGCACGGAGTGCCGAGGTCGGTGATAACATGAGGATAGGGAGACCTTGAGTTGGTCAGTATTCTCGCAGCCTCAGTGAAGGCACCAAAGGCCCGGAAACAATAAAACAGGTGCCAAGAACTGGCCCCATGCCAGAGAGAAAGTCTGGAACATCTATGTGGATCTTTCAGAGGAAACGCCAGACACCGATTATTGAAGCTCAGCCTTTTGAGGCTATATGAAAGATGAGAGGCTGACTGAAGCCTTCTTCTCATCTAGTGCTATTTTTAACTAACTTGCAGGCAAATCATGAGAACGCAGATGAAACCATCCAAATTAAATCTCTAGGCTATGACTTCTAACTGGTTCATCTAGATGCCAATTTCTTCCCCCAAGGTTCAGAATGATGCCTGATTTCCTCAAGTCTCAGGTGAATGGCCAGATAGCACATCAGACATGATACTTCCCAGGCTGAACGGCACCACCAAACACCATCCTCACCCATCTTGTTTCAAAGTCTTTGGTTAGGCAGAAGACCCAAGGTGACATGCTTTGATTAACCTCACTCCCCACAAGTCCACTGGCAACTTAGGCCTATAAACAGATCACAAATATGGTTGTTCTCCCTTGTGTCAGTCTAAGCTCTCTGAGGACCCCACCTCAGTAGCTTCGTCTGTTTCCTTTAGCCCCCTCCAACCCATTCCTCACCTCTCTCTTTGTTCTTGAATAAAAGCCATGACATTCACACCACAATTAGAAGTATGCCTGTATTCTCAGACACTTCCCACACACTTGTTCATAACATTTCAAAGACACTGGCCCTTTTCCCCACCATCAAACAGGCCAAGGTCACTTCCCTGGGGGCTCCCTCCAATGGACACTCTTCACAGAATTGTCCTGTAACTGATTGTCATTCTTCAGCTCAGGATACCTGGACTACAGTTTCTAGAATGTTCAACCATCTTGTTCCTTTTTCATTGGTGAGTACCATCAACGTTTCCCCACATAGTCACCTCGGAAGCACAATCAGGAATCTTGAGTGACATCAAAGCAGCTCATATCTATTCCTTCCCTGTTAGTCAGCTGCCTTAGCATTCTGTCAGATAGAAGCGTGGCATCCTTGGCCACTCATCCTTGGCCAGGATCTGTTCCCTACAAAGGCACACTGTGTACTGGGGCTCTTATTAAAATATTCATAAGATGACCTCTGAACTATGTTCTTCCAGCTTCTTTTGTAATGTGGAGGTTATGTGTAGCAGTTCAGTCTGGAAACTTCCAGGTCACTCTTTTTATAAATGTGTAACCTACTATTTTTGTGACTAGGTAAACTTCTCCCCAGCACATTCTCTAAAATGGAACCAATGCTTGCTAAGTACTTACAGTGGCAAATGTCCAGAGCTTTCAGATACATGACTCAGATTTTCCTTTTCCCCTCAACATTTCCATTTCAGACCTCCAGAACGAAAACCACATGGTGCTATTTCAACAAACAGATGGATGGATGGACAGACAAGTAGACAGAGTTTTTTTTAATGTCTCAACCCTGTAACATTTAAAGTTGGATTTCAATGTATATCTAACAAGAAAAAAAAAATGCCTTTCTTTTTTTCTTGTGATCCCAGATGGCCTCAAACTCACTGTGACCTTGTGTTTCTAATCCCTCTGCCTCCATCTCCAGCATGCTGGGACTGAAGGCCTCGTTTTTATATGGAACTAAGGGCAGAATCCAGGCTTCTGTGCCTGCGAGGCAAGTGCTCTACCACCAGAGCTACAAGCCAGCCTTTTTCTTTATCCGGTGACTGAAACGTTTAGTCTCTTTCAATTTTATTTTGTGAACCTTGCTCTCTGGTTTGTGTTTTACCTGCTTAAGTCTTGTCATCCTTCTGTCTGTCCTCATCAACAGCCCCGCCTCCATTCCCGAAAGGCTCCTTCTGCATTCCATGTCCTCGAAAGCCATTAGCTCTGTCCATTAGTTTTCAGTTTGTATGTTTTCCTTTTACCATAGATGAGAATTTCTCTTCTGTTCTTCATGGCATTCACATAAAAAATGTTCCATGTTCCTGTTTTTCATTCTCTTTTTATTTTCAACTAATTCAACTTGCAAACCTGTTAGTGCATTTTAGTTATTTGTTCTTCTTTGTAACTTATCATTAGCTAGAAGGGGAGAAAACAAACAAACAAAATCTCTTCCTCTCAATGCCCTGAAAGGCTCTCAGCAGCAGCAACAATCAACAGCCTGTCACCAAGCAAACCCAAGACAGTCTTGGCCTCTGTGGTTTCCCCATATCAACTACAGCTGAAGGCAAGAAACTCAGTCTCAGCAGTATAGACTCAAGACAATATCAGTCTGTGGAAATTCAGTGTCACCCTGGGCACAGTACTGGTGCTCTGCTCAAGCTTTCCACATATTTCTGATTGTGTCCTGTAGATCTATAGTAGTTTCTTTTCTCATTGCTATGACCAAACACCCGACAAAAGGTGGTTTCAGGGAGGCTCACAGAGGGCCCAGTCCACTGTGACAGCAGGAGAATGAGGCTGTTTGCTCATAGCGAGGCAGATCAGGAAGCAGATAACAGGGGTTGGGCAGTCCTGCCAATATTCAGGATGGGCCTCCCTGATCAACCTATCCTATCTGGGAACATCCTCACAGACAGACCCAGAGACACTGAGTCATTAACCACCTAGGTGTTTCTTAGCCCAACCAAGTAAATATTCAAAATTAATCAAAATGTAATAAAAAATGACACTCTTCTTCCAGTTGCCATTAGCTCTGTTCAGATTTTTTTTTCTATCATCTATCAGAACTTTCTGGAATGTCATGGTTCTCTTTCTTCTCTGTCCTCTTCCTCCACTCTGACAAGAGCAAGTTAAGAGACAGAAGGCTTATGTTCCTGGCTTGTGTTGCAAAGAGATACAGACCATCATGTTGGGAAGGACGTGGTATCGGGCAGGAGAAGCATAGTGGTAGGAGCAGGAGGCTGGCTATCACAGCATTCACACTGTGAAAGCAGAGTGTACAGAGAGTGGGCCTGCCCCAGTGACCTACTTCCTCCAGCAAGCTCCACCTTCAAAAAGTTCCACAACCTTCCAGAGAAGCACCACCAGCTAGAGATGAATTGTCCTCCTGTGGGGAATAGTTCACATTCAAACAATCACAGACCAGTTCAAAATTAACAACAGATAATAATGATTTAGAATTATAGTAATATTATACTACAATAAAAGTTGTTTAAAACTGTTTATTTGGGGGATTTCCATTTAGTTCCTAGTGTCGCAAAATTGTAAAATAAATAAATTAAGATACAGAATACATAGTTGGGAGGAAGGACTGAGGGAGCCAGAAGAGCCAAGGGCACCACAAGAAAACTCTCAGAATCAACTCACCTGGGCCTATGAAGGCTCACGGAGACTGAACTGCCAACCAGACAGTATAACTTGGATGCGCCCAGGCCTTCTGCACATATGTAACAGTTGTGTAGCTGGGACTTCATGTGGGACTCGTAACATGAGAGCAGGGCCTGTCTCTGACTACATTGCCTGCCTTTGGATCCCTTTCCCCTAACTGGGCTACTTTGTCCAGCCTTAGTGGAAGATGATGTGCCTAGTCTTGATATACTGTGACCAGCTGATGTCCATGGAAGACCTCCCTTTCTCTGGGGAAATGGGGAGGAAGGATTGGGCAGAGGGTAGGGGAGAGAGAGGAGGAGAGAGAAAGCTTCAATCAGGATGTAACTTAGCCAATAAAAAATAAAACTAAATAAAAGACAAAAAAAGAATATACAATGAATTACAAGGCTAACTGGGCTACATAGTGTGACCACATCTCGCAATAAATAATAAAATGCTAAATAAAATAATTAAATAAAATATCTCAAGCCAAAATGAACTTGAATAAGAAGTCTATGAGTTTGAATTTTAAAATGACTAAATGTATCCAAATACACAAGTAAGAGTTATTGTCCTTGTCAGAAATAGGACACCTCACGTGTCCCTGTGATTAAGATGTACAAACTAACACAGACTAAATTCATACTCCAGCTTCACTCAGGCCATGGATGTCCATAGTTGGAACAGCATGCAAAACTTACAAGTGGAAATAAAGAAATGATCAGCTGTATACTAAACTACTTCAGTTTTTTCTCATGAAAAGATAGGTGAGCATTAAAGTTTAAGAAAATACTTTAAAGATATGAACAGGCTAAAAATCATCTCAGGGAATGCCTTTGAAATGAAGAAGTCCTCAGGAAGAATCAAGGTGACCAAGTCTCCCTCTTCTTGTCTCAGATCCACAGGACAAGGGGACAGGGTGTGAGTCAGATGTGGACAGTGTGGTTTACCGAGTTAGCTAGCACTACTCCCCAAGCTGACCCTATGTACAGTGTACATGGCTAGAATGGTTTGGGTAGAAAGGGCAAATAAAAGAAACTAAGACATTAGGTAAGCAATCACCTACTGAAGGTCCACAGAGCCCCCATGTACCCTGTGTTCAGCAATTCTTATGGGCCAGCAACTATCACTGTGATAAAAAACCTGGACAGAGCAACCCAAGGGAGAAAAGGCTTTATTTTAGCTCACAGATACATGGCAATAACAGCCTGGGAGTATCTGTGGTGATGAGGATGGCTCATATGTTTGGGAAGGCAGGCATGAGGCAACGTGTTTGTTCTGAAGAATAGGATGCCGAAGGCATGGGCCAAAACCAGGCTACATTATAACCTTCAGGTTCCCCATTACTGCCCCCATGACCAACTTTCTCCAGCTAAGGTCCACTTCCTCAAGGGTCTACAAGGCCCACTTCCTCAAGGGTCTACAACCTCCTGAAACAGTGCCACCAGCTGGAGACCAAGTGTTCAGATATGTAAACCTATGGGGACATTTTATTCCTAAACTCTAATATGTGTTAAACAATGATGACCATAGTTTCTCTCTTCAGAGGGATTTTGTGACTCTTGTAAGCACTGATTGTATGTGTGATTGGAATGCAAAAGGCCTGGGAGGTTAGGAAAGCACACTTATAGGTCTGTAGAAGCCACCCCTCTTCTGCACACTGCTGGTTACCTCCTGTGTGCTCTGAGTAAGCTGTATCTCCTGAGACCAGGGGCTGGGCAGTTATTACAGAAAGTTAGGTGTACAGGAAAAGATTAGGATGCATGGCTGCAGTGAACACTTTCAAACCTTCAAGTCCTTCTGTGTCCTTGCATGGTCTTCACACTCCACATAGTCTCCATCTTCCCCATGGTCTCCACCCTCTCATGGTCTCCACTCTCCCATGGTCCCCACCACCCCATGTTCTCCATCCTCCCATGGTCTCCATCCTCCCATGGTCTCCGTCCTCCCATGGTATCCGTCCTCCCCATGGTCTCCATCCTCCCATGGTCTCCATCCTCCCATGGTCTCCACCCTCCCATGGTCTCCA
>JADRCH010000101.1:291209-353752 GCA_019843965.1 Rhynchomys soricoides | reverse complement strand
TCTCTCTCTCTCTCTCTCTCTCTCTCTCTCTCTCTCTCTCTCTCTCTTCCCCCCCTCCCCCAGTGGCTAACCATCTAGCCCATGTCAACAAATTCAAACAGTATTCTGGGGCTTACTGGCCAGACAGTCTAGCTCCAGGTTCAGAGAGACCTTATCTTAAAAATAAGGTGGACATTGATAGAAGACACCAATACTGACCTCTGCCTTCCACACTCAGGCACACACACCTATGCACATGTGTTCACACACACAGAGAGAGAGAGAGAGAGAGAGAGAGAGAGAGAGAGAGAGAGAGCGAGCTTCTTTAACTATAACACATGCGTACAAGCTTTAGACACAGACATCTGCTGTAGTTAGCTGCATCCCCTCACGGCTGCACCGCTGTCCTTTGGGTAATTCCAGCTCCTTATGATTCATTTCAGAATCCAAAGCCATCTTATATCGTCTTTTATAATCCAAGGTCAACTTAGAACTGTTACCCCAAACTCTGAGACTCTAGCCACAGCCCCCAGTGCTTATGTGCGTAGGCTGTTCTCTGAGCAGATACTGTGCATGAAGCACTTTCTATTTGTAGCGTTATCTCTCTACCTTGTGGACTCCTAATCCCAGCAAGGGCCTCTTCAGCCCTGACTGTGTCAAATTGTTCCACATAATTCTGCTGGCTATTAGTAGTCCAAGGACAACATGTGATGGATGTCCAATGTCAGTGCTCTCCAGAACTCCCACTCCCTGCTTAGTCCCTCAGGTAGGCTGAGCATTCCGTTTATTTTTGCATTATCTGTTTTGCATAGGCAAATTAATTTTCAGTAACTGGATTGGCAGGATGTTGTGCATGCAAAGGAGGAATGAAATGATCTGGAAAAAGAAGCAGAGATGAGAGCAAAAACTAAAGTCATTAAGGAACCAAGCCCTTCCCTCCTGCAATCTCTGCTGGTGGCTGAACCCTCAGCCATCGCAGTCTTCTACTTCCTGGTGCTGGTATAAACTTTTAACGAGGGATGTAATTTAAAAAAAACATGAGGGCCCAGGGAATGGAAAGGAAGCCTGCACAATGGGTGGCCTCACCAGCTGACTCAGCTCTTGCTGTATCCACGTTGTTTACTTCTGCTCAGTTGAAGCAGTCCTCAGAAAGTGACTTAGCAAAGACCTTTGGCATCACGGAGGTTATACCTCAGTACAAGGACTGTCTGCTTTTAATTTCTCTCCTTTCTCCTGGCATTTGGGAAGATCCAGGTCTCCATGGGGGGGGGGGGGGGGTGAAACCCTTTAACACTGAGGCAGGCTGCCTGAGGAAGGGAGCCTAGCTCTCAATCATGACAATCCTGAATCACTAGAAATTCGAGTGTTCTCAGAGCAATCTGTAATCTTAGAAAATACTTGGACCCTTTTCTTCCATTTCCCCCAATTTCTCAGCTTCTGATGGCAGATCGCTTTTTGCTGATCTGAGACACGTATTATCTCTGAACTCCATACAAGGTCTAGCTCCCAGAAGTGCTATGAGGACAGATGTCTGGTCACATATACTCCTCAGAAGAATGGCTGGAAGTAACCAACAGTTAATTACACAGTGCTTTAGAAATAGTGAACCCTTTACTGCAACCAGTGGGACAGACATCAGTAATACTTCCCTGGCACATTTCTCAAATACATCCAAAACTCTCTACTCCCTGTTCAGTAATACTGATTAAATTGCTATGAGGACTGGGAATCATTAAACACTGTAAAAGAAAGTGCCAGTGCTTTCGCCCTTTCTACCTTCAAACATGGTCGTTAACATCCTCGACTCTCATCTTCCAAACTGCTCACAAGATTGAAACTGTACAGCACAGCATAGCAAAAAATAATTAACTTGAATGCTAAAGCAGTTTAGAAACAGAGACAACCTTCCAAAGAATGGGGGAATTGTCGTTTGTAGCAGTCTATGACTATAGTTTGCTTAGAAGCAAAATGATCTGGGGCAGGCTGTAGCTCAGTGGTAGAGTGTTTAGCATGCCCACAGCCCTGGCTGGATACCCAAGCTCCCCCTCCAACCCAAAGAAGTTAGCCATTTGGATATATTTTGGTTTCTTTGTCTCTTTTGCCAAGAAGCAAGAAGCAGTAATAGCTGACACTTCTGGTTTGCGTTCTCTCTCTCTCTCTCTCTCTCTCTCCCTCTCTCTCTCTCTCTCTCTCTGTGTGTGTGTGTGTGTTGTATATGCATGTTTTCCATATGTGAGATCTAGGCCAGCAAGGGAACCTATCTCAAAAAAGCCAAGGTAGACAGCATCTGAGCAAAGGTACTCTGACCTCCACAAACCTGTACATCAAGTGCATGTGAACTTTCATGATTATGTACACCAGTCAAACATGAACATGAATGCACATGCATACACACAAAGATACATATACATACAAATGAGGTAAACAACATGAATATAAATAAGAGGGTGATGCTAAGACTTGTCAGTGGGCTTTATTAATAATCCTGTGGGCTCCCTGAGCAGACCCTAGGCTTCTCTTTATGTTTCTAGTGAGACCAGGGTCAGAGGGTCCCAAAGGAACACAGCCTATCTTCAGGAGCAAGGCGAGAAGCTGCTAGGTTGACAGGAGAATCATCACAAACTTTCCCCTGTCCCTTTCACTCTCCTCCTGGGAGCTCACACATGCTTCCTCTTTACCCAGCAGCAAGACCTGTACTCTTTACATCATTAGCATGCTGAGTTTCTGGACCTCCCCGTTGGAGACAAGACAGCAGCACCAGCTGGTTTCTAAGGCCCATTTCTCGATTCTGTGTGGACTTTGTCAGCTACATGGGGAAACCAGAAAGTGACACCACGGGTCATTCATATCAGTAAGACACATTATTGGGGAAAACCCTATACTGGTTTTCTTTCATCACTATGAAAGAAAATTCCTGACATGAACAACTTAAAAATAAAACTATTGGCTTACTGATCCAGAAGTTTCAATGTAGGACAGTAGGGCAGACAGGAAGGAGAGGTTCAATCCATGGTAACAGTAGTGTGTAGTGGAGTTTATTCATGTGGTAGGAGACTAGGAAACAGAGAATGAGACCAGAACTCTGGGCTGAGTATTATCCTTAAAGGCCCACCCCTATTTCATTTCTCCAACTAGGCCCTAACCCCTAAAGGTCCCATGTCCCACCAAATAGTACCATCATCTATTGGAGAATAATCATTTAAAGCATAAGTCTGTGGGGGCATTTTAGACTCAAACCACGATACTCCTTCCCCCCCCCCAACCCCAATGCATCTCCTGTGTCCTGTATACAGATAGAACCAACTTCTAGACACCAAGAATGCCCAAGTCTGGGACATCCATGGAAGATAAAAGTTGGAATCATATCTATTTTTCTTTATTTCTTATCCATTGGGGGAACTGGTTTTGGGGTTCATTTGGATAGGACCCTAGGAACTAGATGTAGGGGGACAGACTTCCTCTTTTGAAAACACTCACAAGTCAATAAAGAAATAGATAATAGCAACTTCATAGCAGTGAGGTCTGTACTTTATCTAATGACTTCCAGAGAGGCCATGCCCGGGCACATACCAGAACCCTGCAGAACCAGACCCACAGGACCTTCCTGATAGGAAGAAGAGGCTCAGTGGTGACAAATGGTGACGCACATCATTATCTTCATGACCTCCTGGTGCAAAGCAGCTTTACTGGACTGAAGGACACTTACAGCTCACACTGCACTGGTACCATTTGTACCCGACCTTGGGCTTCCGTGTTTCCCTACTAGGCAATGAAGGTCATACCATCTTCATCTCAGGAAGGACAACTGCAAGATTTAACTACTCCACTTTCTCTGTGTGTCTCTCTGACTTTGTCTTTGTCATCCTGTTACTTTCAGATCTACTAGTCCATGAGAAGAGGGCTGTGTCTGCTCCCTGGGCATTGGCTATGCTGGAGGGTCAAGAGGCAAACGGAGTCTGCAGACATCTAGAACGCATCAGAGAAACCACTCCTCCTAGTCTACCGCGGCACTAGTGGTCATGGAAAATGAAAAATTAATTAGGAGAACATGACTGCTGGGTTTCCTTTATTCTTGAACCAAATCAAATCAATACAGTTCTCAGCTCCTGCCAATAAAAGGCAAAACCTAATTGTGCCTGACTTGGGAACTGTCAAGAAACAGAATCACAGGATATCCGGGCAAAACAGAGACAAGGCAATCCTAAGAGCCCAGTGACCAGCTGGGCTAGCTGAAACAGCAAATTGCGTTCAGTGAGAGACCCCCCCCCCAAAAAAAGAGGTGGATGGCTGTGAGGGTGACTCAGAGGTTAAGCCTAAGTGTGAGGACTGAAGCTTGGATCCTTCCCTTGGAAAGATCCTAGAGCATATCTTTGAGTTCTGGGTTTGATTAAAAGCCCTGACTCATCGAATAAGGTAAAAGAATGCTTAAGAATGATTCTTGAAAATAGGCTTAGTTCTCTACCTGTATACACACAAACATATCTGTACCCCCACACACACATGCACACACACACGTGCACACATATACACCCAAAGGTGACTATGAGAATGCTTCTTATTTAATCCTTTGTGTTTTCTTCTTCGTTCCCAGAGTTGTGAGGGGAAAAAAAATTAATAATAATAAAAGGCATTCTGGTGCTGAAAGATCACTCCTGATGTTAGGCCAAGCACAGTCTGCCATCCTCATCTCTCCTGTTGGAGTCACACACACAGTATGACTTGGAATATCATCAGTCACCCTCGGGTCGTAGAGTAAACAAGGATACTGGCGTGTAAAAGACTGACAGCCAGAGAGGAGATAAGGGGCCATTCTGGGTAGATACTGCCTATGAAGTGACAAGAAGCTGGTGTCTCCTCATCAGCTTTGTCAGAACTTGTGAGCACGATCCTGTCAGCAGACAGTGCTGAGAGAGGACACAGAGCAGCTGGCCTTCCCTAAGCGAGATGGAGTGCCGCCTCTGACAACTTCTGCCTCTCCATTTAAGGAAGTGTCAGGCAGTAGTCATCTAGCTGGTATGACTGGCCAGGCCATCCAGAAGAACATAAAAACACAGATGCTTTCATGGAGTCTGGAGTTTGTACAGTAGCTACTACCCACAAGCTCAGCCTGCCAAAGGGCTTGGCCACAACCCGAGAAAACTCTTGAGTTCAGTAATTTGAATCTGGGTAAAATTTTCCAAGGTGATATGATAGGTAGTTTTCACTGTCAGCTTGACTGAGTCTAGAATCAGCTAGATTAGTGACGTGCACTTCTGGGAGAGCGCTTCCAGAGAGGATTAGCCAAAGTTGGAAGACCCGCCCTGATTGTGGTTGATGCCACATTCATGGGCTGGGGACCTGAATGGAATAAATGGGAGAGAATCAAGGAAGCTGATCATGGCACCCCCTCTCTTTGTTCTGACTAGGGACCCTGACGTTCTACAGCCTCTCAGGTACACACTGATACAGCCTCCTCAGAGAGACCTTTCTTGGCTGCAGAGATAGCTCAGTAGATGAATAACTTGTCAGATAAGCATGAAGGACCAGAGTTCAGATTTCCAGAATCTATGTAAAAATAATAATAAGCAGGCACAGCAACCACTGATAACCTCAGTGCTCTGGAGGCAGAGACAGGAAATCCCTGGGGCAAGCTAGCTAGCTAGACTAACTGTGATTGATGACCTCGAAGTTGAATCTTGCCTCCATAAAATAAAATGAAGAGCAATAGAGGAAGTCCCTTGATGCTATGTTTGGAGACACATATCCACACACAGGAATATCCACAAATATGTGTGCATGCAACACAAATAAAGAGACTTCTAAGTCACATGGAAGAACTGGACCCTGCCTCTCCCATCTCAAAACTCTACCCTACACCCTATTTTATTTCTACCCCAGCAATTTTTAGTATCTTGTTTGCATACGTGTAGTCTACTTTGCTATTCACTTTTCTCCTAAGTATGAAACACACGGAGCCTGGGTATTAAACACCTTGCTCCAGAGTCTGGCCCTCAGCAGGTGCTTGGTGCTGTTTGCATGTGAAGTTTTCCAACATCTTTGTGTCTTTGTATGACTGTTGTGTGCATGCACGTGTGATGTTGAGTTTATGTGTCTACATGTCTATGTGTGATGATCTATGTTATAGGAGTATATGGTAGATCCATGTATGGGTGTATATTTTTATGTGTGTGTATGTGTACATGCAAGAATGCAAGTGTGTGATATGTGATTTTATGTTTCTTTGTGTGTTGTGAATGTGTCTCCAAACATAACATCAAGTGATGTCTATGAGTATGTGTTTGACAGTGTTTATGTGTGTCAGTGTGAAAGCATAAGGCATGCAGATGTGAGCGTAAAAGTGTATGTGTGTGCATGTGTGTGTCCTTGTATGAGTATATGTGAGTTTTGTGTGTATGCGCATGTGTGCATGTGTTTCTACTTCAGTGTGTAGATGTGTGTGTGTGTGTGTGTGTGTGTGTGTGTGTGTGTGTGTGTCAGAATCTAGACTAAATGGTGCCGAATTACCTACGTGAGATCCAATCCCTGACTCCCCTCATCCAGGGAGAGTAGTGGCTCATTATCTAAGGAGAATCCTAGAGACCACAGGCCCATCTGGGAATGAAGACACCACACAGAAAAGAAATGATTCTTTCCATTTTTCATAGGAGCTAGGAGTTTCTCAGAATGCTGGCAGCAAGTTCTGCTTACCCAGTCCCCATACCCCTGACGCTGAAACACGAGAATCCCTCTCTGAGGAACCTGATCCATACTCTTGATGAAAAGTTTCATACCCTGACACTCTGTCCCCACACCACATGCCAGCCACACCCTCTGAAGTGAACCCACAAATCCACAAGGGCCACTATACAACAAAGATCTTCTAACGGCCTTCACAGAATCCTAGTCTGAAGTATAAGCAGATGGCCCAAATCACTAGACATGGTAGAAAAGCCCCTAATATGGGCTCCAAAAGAAACTAAAGAAGCAAAGACTATAGAGGTAGGGGAAAAAACTCTACACATTTTCTACCATCAACATAGAAAAACCACATGGCTTCCATCAAACCACAGTATGCTTCCTCAAGGGTACATCCGAAGAACAGAAAAATCAAGGGTACATCCAGAGAACCAAAAAAACCCTCTTCAATATAAAAACAGAAGAAATTTGGCAACGTATTAAAAAACAAAATTGAAGCAGTTTCTGAGAAGGTAAAGAAAAGAGATTCCAGGAGAGAGGTGTAAGAAAATTGAAGTATTGACCTAGGAGTTCTGACACTCAAAGACTAGTTCAGACAGAGAAAGAGGAAGACAGGATCAACACATAACATAACTTCCTAGCAGCCAGGACATGAGCTTCCCTTCAAGGGGGACAAGGAAGATTCTAGGACACTCATGAAAGTTCAGAATATGAGGGACAAGTAATGAAGCAGACAGAAATAAAAATGACACAGAAATTCAGAACAATGTCAAAATGTCTTCGTTTTGAAAGGGGTGTTATTTCCAGCACAGAACACTACATCTTAGCAAGTGACTAAGCTGATGGTGAGGTAAAATAAATGTTTCCATTTTAGGATGTGGAAAACCTTACAAAGTTACCTGTCATGACCCACTGAGCATCAACCACTGAGAATGCTGTCTCACGGGTGTCCCATCAAGACAATGACAGAAATAAAAGGTAGTTCCAGCAAACAAGGTACTCAGAAAGTTGAGAACAAAGTGCTGTAGTCTGCACATGGGCGCCCCCCACAGGTTCATGAGCTAACAGGTGGTGGTGCCATTGGGGAAGTTCTAGAAATATCAGGAAATGGGGCATCTATTTTGCCCTGATGACTCTCTTCCCTCTCCTTCTCCCTCTCCATTTCTTTCTCTTCCCCTCCCTCCTTTTCCCTCCCCCCTTTTCCCTCTCTCATTCCTGTCCATCATGAAGTGAGCAACCTCTGCCATGTGCTCCTGCTGCCATGATGCTGCCTTACTGTAGACTCAGAACCAACAGATCATGGACTGAAGTCCCTGAAGCCAAGACCCAAAATAAATAATCCCTCCCTTTAAGTTGTTTCTCTCTGGTATTTGTTGCCAGTGTTGAAAACATAACAAATAAGAGGAACAAGTGCCAACATAACAACTAGACATCTGCCTCTGAAGAAGACGGTCCATCTAGACTGGAGTGCAGTACAAAGAATGGATGAAATGGGTACATAGTACCTGCCACATACAGATGGATTGAAGACATTGGCAGAGAGTTCAAGGCTGAGTTCATGAATAGGCCTGAATAGAAAAAAAAAAAAATTAAGCAAACAAGCCAATAATCATAGTTGACCAAGGAAAGGCAAATTTTTTTCCATGATATTTAAAGTAATTGTCATTTTCTGTGTGGCTCATCTTTGAATAGTATTTAAATATTCATAGCAAAGTCAAGTCTAAATTGCGTTCTCCACGAAATTATGGTATTCATTGGTATTTGGAGAATGAAGGTAAAGAACAAATGGATGGGTGTTTGATATAGAGGAAAGGGGTCAAAGATACATCATCATGTTCCCTAACAGAGTATGAACTGACAGTGTGAAAATAGAAATCAAAAAGATGACCATTAATTATGGTCTTTGAAAATGCAAAAGTAAATACTCAAAGAATCATTTAAAAGAGCTAAATTATGTGGTCTCTGTTATGTGGTCTCTGGCAATTTTGAAGGAAGAGTTTCTAAGAATGGGTTGAATCTAGGTTCATTCCTAAGATGAAAACATAAGAAAACTGAGTGCAGCACACATGCATGTCTCCTCACTGCCCTAGACCTCACACAGGAACAAAGCCAGCTCTTTAGAGATTATAAACTCATAACCAGTCATAACCCATAGTACTTCAGTACATAAGCCAGGGCCACACTGAAAACGGGTCTGAGTGTTTCTCTAAGGCACAGAATGTCCTTAGTAAGTCTAGGATACACATGGTCCAACTTTCTGGGATTTTTAGATTGGAAATATTTACATTTCCCATGTCTAGCTGGATCAGATTCCTAAGGGTTTTCAGCCTCTGGGTAGCTGTCTAAGTCAAGGTTTCTATTGCCATGATAAAATACCATAAACAAAAGTATGGGGAGGGAAGGGTTTATTTCTCCTTACGGCTTATAAGCCCACCAAGGACAGAGTTTGATGCAGGGAAGGCTGCTGTTTCCTGGCGTGTGCCTCCTGGCTTTTTCAGCCCACATTTTAAAGCATCTAGGATAGTAGCCCAGAGGTGACTCTGCCCATAGGAAAGTGAGCATTCCCACATTGATTATTAGTCAAGAAAATGCACCACAGGGATTCTCAAAGACTGATACAGTAGGGGGCATATTTTAAATTGAAGTTCCCTCTTCCAAAATGATCCTAACCTGTGTTGATATAAAATTATTCGGTGTAGTAGCAGACAAAACTGTGCAAGTCAAGAGTCTCTCTCATACCATGCCAAGGCGTGCTTCTGATGTCTTGTGCCTGCCAAGAAAACACAGTTTACCTCTGTGACAGAGCCCAAGATGCTCTCTAAAAAGCAACCAGCGCAAGCAGTAGCCACATGAAGTCTGGAAAAATTTACTTCTTATACAAGCATGGTGGTCCACCTCCAATCCTATCACATTTTACTGGAAGAAGCCTCACATGATTATGATGGTTAATATTTTTTAATTTAATTTTTTTTACTTATTCACTTTACTTCTCGCTTATTGCCCTTCTCAGTCACACACTCCCCCCCCGACACACACACTCCTCCCCTTCACCTCTGAATGGGTGACTCCCTGTGCATCCCCACACACACTGGCACTTCAAGACTCTGAGAGGCTAGGCATATCCTCTCCTACTGGGGCCTAACAAGGTAGCCCAACTAGTAGACTATATCTCACATACAGGCAACAGCTTTTAGGATACCCCCGTTTCAGTTGTCCAGGACCCACATGAAGACCAATCTGTACATCTGTACATATGAGCGGGGAGGCCTAGGTCCAGCCTGTGTATGTTCTTTGGTTGGTGGTTCAGACTCGGAGAGCCCCGAGAGTCCAGATTAGTTGACTCTGTTGGTCTTCCTGTAGAGTTCCTATCCCCTTCGGGGCTGGAATCCTTCCTCCTATTCTTCCACTAGAGTCCCCACGCTCCATCTACTGTTTGGCTGTGGGTGTCTATAACTGCCTGAGTCAACTGCTGGGTGGAGCCTCTCACAGGACACATGCTCCAGTCTGCGAGCATAACAGAGTACCATCAATAGCGTTAGGGATTGGTACTTGACCATGGGATGGGTCTCAAGTTCGGCTGGTTATTGGTTGGCCATTCCTTCAGTCTCTGCTCCCTCCCACATGCCTGCATTACTTGTAGATGGGAAAAAAAATTTAGATTGAAAGCTTTTGGGATGGGATGGTGTCTCGATCGCTCCACTGGGGTTCCTGTCTGTCTACAGGAGACGGCCTGTAGGGATTGGGGATATGGAACCTGAAGAGGGTTAATATTTTTAAACAACACGTTCTAGAATCACCTAGAATGCAAACAGAGTCTGCCTGTGAGAGCTTCAAGACTGGACCAACTGAGATAGGAAATGTGCCCTAACTACTGACAGAATCATCTCTTGGACTGGGGTCCTAAACCGAATAGAAAGAAGAAAGTGGCCTGAGCACCAGTATCCATCTCTCTGCTTCCTGACTACAGAGGCAACGTGACCAGCCATATCACACTGCTGCCCTCATGTCTCCCCCACCATGATGGACTACATCCTGAAACTGTGAGGTTAGTGAGTCCATAGGGTGTTCTGCTTCCAGAGAGCCTGAGTGATGGGACACACAAACAACTTACACTCAGAAAGATGGGCAGGCTTCAGATTTACAGTTAGACTGACAGTGTGAAGGGTATGACTGAATCTGCCTGCACCAGTTTCCCAGGCTGGTGTATGCTCTCAAGTCCACCATGATGATGAAATGTGAAGATGCACACTTAGAAAAAAAAATTAGAGTTTAAGTCCAAAATAAATGGTATCGCTGGGCCGTGGTGGCGCACACCTTTAATCCCAGCACGCGGGAGGCAGAGGCAGGCGGATTTCTGAGTTCAAGGCCAGCCTGGTCTACAGAGTGAGTTCCAGGACAGCCAGGGCTACACAGAGAAACCCTGTCTCAAAAAACCAAAAACCAAAACAAAATGAATAAATAAATAAATAAATGATATCAAATTCACTTTAATCTTGTGGAATTGAAGCTTAGAGACTAGGTTGAGGGGGAACGGGGTCAGATTAGATAAGGGACTAAGGGATCAGAATAAACACCAAGGGGCATCTATTCCTTGCCATCCCTCTCCTCTCTCCTCCCTCCACTCTTCCCATCCTCTTTGGCTTCTCTCCTTCCTGCTCTCAGAGAATGCATGAGCTTGGTATATTTTTTCCTTTAAACTTTTACCAGATTAGATAAAGTTGGTCTGCCATCTGTGTCTTGGGTTCCTTATCCATGAATTCAGCCAATTATAGATCAAAAATACCCGGGGGAAGAACTACACCTCTACAAAGCGTGCAGACTCTTTCTTGTCCCTATTTCCTAGATTACATGCTATAATTACTCACACAGATTCTCATTTTATTAGGTATCATAAGCTATGTAGAGATGGCCTAAAGTGTATGGAAAGATAGGCCTAGGCCATGTGTAAGTTCTTTAAACTCTGTTGTAAAAGCATCCTCAGCATAAAACAGATTTTAGTCCTGGATGGATCCTAAAACTCACCTATACCTTTTGTATGGTTCTCCAGTATGAACTTCACAGATGACATCACTGTGTCAGGATGTCAAAAGGCCTGACACATATGCTTAATATGAAGTCTTAAGAGTAAGACCTGATTTAAGTGGTCTTAAATTTGTATACCTTTTCGTATATTTATGGAAAATACTTTTGAGAAAGAAAAAATTTCAGTGTAGATTACTGCACGAAACATGTAGGTTTATCAACAGGTAATTTTCCTTCTGATTGATAGGGAGTGAAGAGCCAGGTCAGAGAGCAAGCAGTAAGCAATGATAAGAAGACCACGATGTGCAAATCCTGGAAGTTTTCATGGTCTTCATCTATCTGCCTCTATGAAATGAGCAGATGTGTTTCTCTGAGGTTCTGTGTTCCTGGATGCTTCCCACAGGGAAGCTTTAGTTTCCCCACTTCTTGGTCTCAAACATGAACAGCAAACTAACAAGGCTAAGGAGATGGTGCCATCAGTCAAATGCTTAACCTATATACACAGGTACCTGGGTTTGATCCCAAGAACCCATGTGAAAAAGATTGGCTTGGTGGTTCACACTCATAATCCCAGCAATAAGGAAGAAAGGACAGGTGACAATCTAGGGTACATGGCTCAAAGCTACATGGTGGGTTCAGTTCACTGAGAGATGTTGTGTCAAAAAGAAACGGTGAATGATGCCCAAGATAAGATACCCAAGGAGGACTTCTGACTTCCATATATACATGTATACATGTGTACAGAGAGAGAGAAAGAGAGACAGAGAGACAGAGAGACAGAGAGACAGAGAAAGAGAGAGATTGCTGGATCCAATCTTAGAGTTAGTTCTAACAGACAATTAGATGGCTAAGATGCCTCTTAGAACATTTGGATTCCCTGTAGGCTGGTGCAACCTTCACATATCTTCAGCCTCCATTTGCATCTCTGTTGGGAGACATCATCCTCTGTCCAAGCGTGTGTGTGTGTGTGTGTGTGTGTGTGTGTGTGTGTGTTTGTGTGTGTGTGTTTGTGTGTGTGTGTGTGTGTGTGTTTGATATTTTATTTACATTTCAAATGTTTCCCCTTTCCATGTTTCCCCTTTGGAACCCCCTTATCCTCTCCCCCCTTCCCCTGCCTCTATGAAAGTATTCCCCCACTCACCCACTCTCTTCTTCCCTCCTTGGCATTCCCCTATACTGGAGGATCTAACACCCTCAGGCCCAAGGGCCTTTATTTCCCCTGATGGCTAACAAGGCCCTCCTCTGTCAGCCAGCACCATGGGTGCCTCCATGTGTATTCTTTGGTTGGTGATCCAGTCTCCAGGAGCATCGAGGGGTCAGGCCAGTGGACACTGTTGCTCCCTCCATGGGGCTGCAAGCTCCCTCAGCTCCTTCAGTCCCTTCTCCAACTCCTCCATCTGGGACCTCACACTCAGCCCTATGGTTGCTATGAAGTGACTCTTGGGTATTCCAAACTTTTGGGCTAATATCCACTTATCAGTGAGTACATATCATGTTCATTCTTTTGTGACTGAGTTACCTCACTCAGAATGATATTTTCAAGTTCCATCCATTTGCCTGAGAATTTCATGAAGTCATTGTTTTTAATAGCTGAGTAGTATTCCATTGTGTAAATGTACCACATTTTCTGTATCCATTCCTCTGTTGAGGGAAATCTGGGTTGTTTTCAGTTTCTGGCTATTATAAATATGGCTGCTATGAACATAGTGGAACATGTGTCTTTATGACATGTTGGAGCATCTTCTGGGTATATGCCCAGAAGTGGAATAGCTATGTCCAAATTTCTGAGGGTCGGCCAAACTGATTTCCAGAGAGGTTGTACCAGCTTGCAATTCCACCAGCAATGGAGGAGTGTTCCTCTTTCTCCACATCCTCGCCAACATCTGTTGTCACCTGAATTTTTGGTCTTAGCCATTCTGACTGGTGTGAGGTGGAATCTCAGGATTGTTTTGATTTGCATTTCCCTGATGACTAAGGATGTTGATCATTTCTTTAGGTGCTTCTCAGCCCTTCTGGTTTCCTCAGTTGAGAATTCTCTGTTTAGCTCTGTTCTCCATTTTTTGATAGGGTTATTTGTTTCTCTGGAGTCTAGCTTCTTGAGTTCTTTGTATATATTGGATATTAGCCCTCTATCAGATGTAGGATTGGTAAAGATCTTTTTCCAATCTGTTGGTTGCTGTTTTGTCCTATTTACCTTACAGAAGCTTTGTAATTTCATGAGGTCCCATCTGTCGATTCTTGATCTTAGAGCACAAGCCATTGGTGTTCTGTTCAGGAACTTTTCTCCTGTGCCCATGTGTTTGAGACTTTTCCTGTGGTTTTTATAAGACCTGTCTGTGTTAAAATTTTGCCTCACTCACCACCCACTCCTTCTCTAGAAGCCTGTACCCAGCAATCCCCATCTGTGGAGAACACTAGGTGTTAGCCTGAACAGAAAACATGACCCAAACCTGCAGCATAGCTCTAGATATGGGCTGCCAGGTATTTTGCACACACCCATAGGAGAAGACTGAGAAGACTATAGGAAGTTCATGTCAGAAGCCCTCAATCTACTCCCAGCTCTGGAAAATCGCAAGACTATGGGTGATTGATTCACTTAGTGTCTACCAAGTGATAGAAAGGCAAAGACAATTACGGGACATGGAAATGGCGAGAAAGAAGTCTCTCACTCCAAAACCTCAAGGGGAGTCAGAAATTTCAATGCAACTGATAAAACCAAAACCATTGACAGAGATAATGCTTGGTTTCCTAAAGACATCTCAAATAAGGGTGTTTAAGAAAATAAGACTGGGGAGAAGCTAGGAAGTCAAGAGTCAAACATCCTAGTGTCTGAGGTCAAATCTCCAGCATCCACATAAAAAGTCAGTGTTCCATGTGCCCATAAGCTAGGAATATGGAATGAAGACAGGTGAGTCCCAAGAAACTACTGGCCAGATGGCCTAGTTAAAAAGGCAAGTCTTCATTCAGTGAGAGACCTCATCTCAAGGCAACAACATAGAGTGGCAGAAAAAGACATTTGATGCCTTCCTCTGGCTTCATTGAAGGTAGGCAAGTGTGTGACCAACTGAGCTACAGTCCCAGCCCAAATCTAACATTTTTAAGCTTTTCTTAATTTTTAGGTCTTATAAATTATTTGTTGGACAAAGTAATTTAGAAAACCACAGAATCATATATCATATATGTAGACATTATAAAGATACTTAAAAGTCTCATTCTCTCTCTCTCTCTCTCTCTTTCCTGTCTCTCTGTCTCTGTCTCTCACACACACATACATGCATGCTCACATACACACACACTTATATCTGAAGCACATACTTTCACTACTTAATAAACTCACTGACTTTGCTTCATTCTGACTCAGCGGGAAATTCTTTTCCTTGGCATAGTTTAGATCCAGCAGTACTGAGTGAGGTCACTGGAAAGCTGTCCTCGGACTTCTAGCAGCTATTCTAAGTTCTAACACCCCGTACACTGCCACTCCAAGTCTCTCTTCTGTGTCAAAGAACAATTGTCTTTGCCTCTGCCATGACAATAGATGGCAATAGAACATGAACCCTGAAGACTGTAGTGTTGTGAGACAAGATATGAAGTCTTATCTTTCCTTTCTGTGCTGGGGACTGAACCCAGTTCTTCTCACTTGTTTGCCTTGCCCTTTGTCACTAAGATAACTTACTAACCTCGACATGCTGTCTTCATCACTGGAAAGCCAACTGTGCAATATAGAGAAATCAATTACGTGCCACGTAGCATTGTCTGTCTTCTCAACAGCCATTTCATTCCACACCCCTTCCTTGTCATCTGAACTCTGGGCATGCTCATACGACAGATGGTGCTATGTCCAGGGTACATGAATGATCTGAAAAAGCCCCATCAGTCTCTATGTCTGAGAGACAGGCACCATGCTCAAGTTCAGACTTGGGAACCTGAGAGATTGCTGTGTACATGGTGGTTCATCTACAGGACCATCTCTCTGCTGATGGAAAAAGAACCTCCCCAGTTTCTTTCTACTTAGCTGGTGCCCTGAGAAGACCCGGTGCTCAAAGCCACAGCCACCCTCTGGCTCCAACAAAGGAAGCCAGGAACAGAACAGAATGCTGACCCTATGAAACTGTTAACCTCCACATTTCTTCTTAAGTGTCACCATGTGTAATCTTGTGGATTATATCAAATACTCTCACCAAAAGACACCAAGAGAAGAAATTGAGCTATTTATAAAATAAGATGAAAGGGATGCATGCCCTTCCCCCCATCCCCCAAAAACAAAACAAAAAAACAAACAAACAAAAAAACCCTTCCAAAATGGTTGTGCCAAATTTCATTCTCACGGGTAGCAAAGAAAATTGTCACCTTACTGTCTCGTGGCCTTAGGGTTTGTGAAGGATTTATTTATTTTGGTCGTTTACTATGTACCTTATGGTAGTATCTCACTGTGGTTCTAACTTGTAATTCCCCAATGGAAACCACTGTTGAGAATTTTGTCATGTACTGACTGGCCATCTGACATCTTCTTTTATAGGTGTTTGTCTAGATGTTTGCTCATTTCTTTAGTTCGATTGTTCCTTTATTGTTGAGTTATAAGAGTTATTTATGAATTTTAGATACCAGGCACTTACCACATGCGTTTTGCAAATATTATTGTCTTTTACTGAAAATATATTTACTTTCATACACTATACCCTGATTACAGTTTCCATTCCCAGTTCCTCGACACCTCCCCTCCCATTCATCCACCCTTTCTGTCTCTCAGAAAACAAACTGTAACATGACATAATATGATAAAACAAAAACAAATACATGAGAAAAGACAAGACAGACGGACAAAAGGAAAAGAGACCAAGGGAAAGCACAAGAAACATAGCCAAAATAACACCCGCTTGAACGTTCCATTTTGCTTTTTGTAGTTAGGTCTGTAACACAGGGTTGATTTGTGTGAAGGTCTATGCTTTGTTTTGGTTTAGCTGGACTAGATTAGGGCATATTGCCATTAATGGTTCAACACAGTTTATTGAAAAATAAACTCCCTGTTCATTGACCCACTGTTGACTACGGCGTGTTTTATCTGTGCAGTTCTATTTCTAAGTTCTCAGCTCAGTCCCTATCACCTATGTTTCCAACCTTTCCCCTGGATCACTCTGTCATAAATACTGGTGGCATATAGTAAGTCTTGAAGCTAGGTGGTAACGGTCCATCCCTCCACCCTGATTCTTTTCCAATATAATGTTGCTATTCTGAATCGTTTGTCTATCTATACACATTGTGGAGCCCATTTGTTGAAATGCACAAAACCAGTGGCATTTTAGTTGAGATTGTACAGGATCTAGAGCTCAAACTGGAAGAAGTAACATCTTGGCAGTATTGTGAGGAGGTGACTCATATGAGGTCATGTAAAAATTCCCCCTTTCAAGTTCACTTTAGGAAAATATTCTCAAAATAGGGACGAGTCAGATCTTGCTATGTGTAATAAGTAACAAAGAATAAAGAGCTAATTTGATATTTGGACAAAGTGCTTACTAAACAAAAAGTCTCTGTTCAAGGAATTAGGTGCATATGAACAGCTGGAGTGTATAAAGATCCATGAGTATAAATCCGAAGTCTCTGTTCTTAAAAGAGACAAAATGAAAACTCCCTTTACTTATCATTAGGTAGGCAGCAATTCATGGCGGCATCCAGCTAAAATCTAATTTATCTCTGCAAACTAGGGCGTGGTTGTCACTGATAAAATGAGGAAGAAAATTGAAGCAGTTCTTATTTTATTTGGGTCAAAATAGAGTTTGATTTCAATTTTCCAGGTCATTTAGTTAAAAGTTGTGCCTGGCCCTGAATGACTCAGTGCCTGCTTTATGTCTCTGTGTTCTTTAATAGGAGATAATTAACACAAAAGCACCACCTGGAATTATCTCAGTGTTCTTTATGAATATAGATTTGCTATATATACATTTATCTATTTAGTGTTGCTGAGTGATAGGTTCCAAGCACTGTTGTAGGAAGAAAAAAGGGAAATTTCCTGCAGAGAAATATAGCAGGGGATAGAGACAGGAGAGCAGCAGAGGTGGCTCAGGTGTTAGCAGGGGAAGGAAACAGGAGAGCAGCAGAGGTGGCTCAGGTGTTAAAGTGCTTGCTGGACAAGCATAAGGACCTGAGTTTTATACCCAGCACCAATATTAAAAATTAAATAAACAAACTTAAAAAGCCCAGGCAGAGTAGTGCATGCTTATAATCTTGATACCAGGAAGGTGGAGGCAGGTACATCCCCAGGGTTTCTGGCCAGCCACCCTAGCTTACTTGGCAATTTCCAGGCCAGTGAGAGATTCTGTCTTAAAAGGGGGTGGGATGCTTCTAGCAATAGCAAATCAAGGGACAAGAGAAATAATGATGATGATGATGATGATGATGATGATGATGATGATGATGATAGTAATTTTAAAGAAAATATTTCATCCTTCTTCCCTGTCCTTCCCTTCTGCCTTATAACTGCTCTGGCTTTAAGTAGCCAGCAGGTTCTGATTCTCACAGGGACCCCTTCTGAAGCATTTTTTCCTAGCCAGGTAGGTACCTAAGAGCCAACCCCTGAGGTTGTCCTAAACACGCACGCATGCACACACACACACACACACACACACACACACACACACACACAGACACACACAAAGACAGAGACAGAGAGAGGGGGGCAGACCTATTTTATGGGAGGTGATGAAGGAGAGCCCTTAAAATACCCAGAGAAGAATGTTTCTGTGCAGAGACAGGCAAGTGCGGAGATTGGAACATCCTTGGGGTTCTGAGAAATTAGCAGGCTATAAATGGAAGGGCAGGAAGACATGAAGAGATGGAGTTGGAGTGAACCTAGCAGCCATCCAAATCACGCCAGCGCCAAGAGATTGTGAGAATTGGGAGAATCACTGCAGGGTTTTGAGTAAAACTTTAAATTGATCTGACATGTGGGGGTGGGGTTAATACTCTTTCTTTTTATTGTCAAATCAAAGGCAGATTCAGGGAATAAAAACACTAAAGACTCACATAGATCTAAGTTACCGTAAGTAAAACAGCTTCAACTACTAGCCAGGCCCAAAGGTCAACCCCTCCCTCCAGGCAACCTGTCCCAGTCACAACTATCCATCAGTCACCTTCTCTGTGGTAGGATTATTTGACCCCCAGCTGATGCATAGCACCTCTGGTGTGTGGGCAGTGAGACTGGAGGGCAAGGAGAGAATCAGATAGACTCAGGGGGAGGCTGTGCTGTCAGCAAGGAGAGTAACAGCTCAGTCACTAGAAGTGGGAGGGGAGATAGATAAATGTAGAAAACATAATTTGCACTTGGACTGGAAATGTGGCATGAGTGTGGGGGATCGGTCAGACCAGCAGACACTCAGGAAGTTAGTTCAACCCAAGCAGCTTAGCCTTAAACCTAGAAAGTGGGCCATCACCTGATAACTGCTGCCCTTCCACTTCACAGCTTCCAAGAGGGAACAGAAAAAGCCCAGAAATACCCACAATTAACTTGTCTTGTTTTCTAGTTCATATTATAAGTGTCCATTTTTAAAGTGCTTAGAAATCAGCATGCTGTGATGGTCGATTACCATCTACTTGAAGGGACTGGGGATCACGTAAGGAGACACACTTCCAGGCATGTCTGTGAGGGCATGTCCTACAAGGCTTAACTAAGTATGGAAGACTTGCCCTGCATGCAGGCACCATCCCATAGCCTAGGGTTTCAGACTTTTAAAGACAGGAAAGTGAGCAGAGGACCAGCATTCATTTCTCCCTGCTTCCCTTACTGCAGACACAGTGTGACCTGCTGGAGGTAGGTCTTGCTTTTACAGCCACGACAGGTCACACCCTCAGACTATGAGTCCAAATAAACCCTTTCTTCCATAAGTTGCTTTGATAAGGCATTTTGTCACAGTAATGAGAAAAGTAACCAATACACACGTTTATTTTAGAAAACTTAGAAACTGGAAAAATAGTAAGAAAAATGAACTGGGCAATGGTAGCACACACCTTTAATCCCAGCACTCAGGTGGCAGAGACAGGAGAGTCTCTGTCTCTGTTCTACAGAGCAAGTTCCAGGACAGCCAAGGCTACATAGAGAGACCCTATCTCAATAAAAACAAAAATAAACATAAAGAAGGGAGGGAGAGGGAGAGGGAGAGGGAGAGGGAAGGAGGGAGGGAGGGAGGAAGAGGGAGAGGGAGAGGGAGAGGGAGAGGGAGAGGGAGAGGGAGAGGGAGAGAGAGAAAGAGAATGAATCCTCTTTTCATCCATGAGTGATAGTAAAACATAACTGGTACTCTATGTAAGTTATCCCAGGATTCGACAAATATCAGGGTTCCAGGGATCAAATTCAAGTCATCAGAATTTGGCAGCAAGCATGTTTCTCCACTGAGCCATCTCACCAGCCCCACTCAATCCTGTTAAGTTTTGGCTTTCATCTGAGCATAGTCAGGAATGAACTCCTTTACTGAGCATACTCAGGACTGGACTGACTCCTATACGGGTATTTCTAGACTCCCTGAAAAACTCCCTGTGCTGCCTGTGTCTAAGTAAGCATTGCTTTAGAAGTCACTGGTGTGCCCCTTGCCTTAATTGGTAATAAACCTTTCCCTTCTCTTTCATATTTGGGCTGTGTTTCTTTGAGCTTTGTTCTCACCAAGATGTGAACCCATTGTACTCCACTATAAGGACTCTTATCACTTGGTAAATGCTCTTTCCTTTGTGGACTAGAAGAGGCAAAGAACACTGTGTCTCTTCCCCTTCTTATAAAATTAGGTCCCCATCATTATGACCTCAGTTGACCTTAGTTAGGTCTCTAAAGCTCTTTCTTCAAATAGAGCCATACTGGACATTAGAACTTCAGCATGTGATTTTGGACACTGGAGGAAACATAATTCAGTCTGTACACCGGGATGAAAAAGAAAGAAATACAAAAGAGAGGGAAGGAACATGGCTGACGCTAAGTTTCAGCACTAAATGAATTGAAGACAAAAACAGAGGAGAGGAAATGACGGCTCCTAAAATGGTGGAGGAGAGTTTTTTAGAGGGAGAACAGGAAAGTGTAGAGAGGACATGACCACACTGAGGTGTGCCATGTAAGGAGAGTGGTGGGAAAGAGGAGACAGAGGGAAACCAGCAGCCAGGACGCCCAAGGGGACAAAATAACCTAAATGATTAGGTTATCTAGTGAAGAGCAATCAGCCTCCATGGGCTGGAGAGTTCAGGGGATGGGGTGGTGGGATATGCCATCCAGGAGGGCTCTGGAACAAGTAGGGGTTGAGGAATGCAGGGTGAACCTGGCAGCCAGGTCTGCTTTGATGTGTTAAATAGACTCCTGGGCCATTTGTCCTGGGTTTGAAAACTAACAAGACCCAACCAAGAATAGTTCTAAATCCTTAAGAATCACTGGGCTAGGGATGTGGCTCAGTCATAGGGTATACTTAGCATGCATCAAGTCCTGACTTCAGTCTCTATCACCAACAAACTGAGTGTGGTAGCACATGCCTATAATTCTTGCCCTCTCAGGAAGTAGAAGCAGGAGGATCAGAAATTGAGGGTTATTCTCTACTACACAGATTTACAGGCCAATATAGATGACACCTCAAAAGGACTAAATAAAAAAGGCTGGAAAATGATTTTTCCAAGCAAATGGTCACAAGAAACAAGCTGGAGTAGCCATTCTAATATTGAATAAAATCAACTCTGAGCCAAAACTTATCAAAAAGCCATTCTAATATTGAATAAAATCAACTCTGAGCCAAAACTTATCAAAACTTATCTTTCATACTCATCAAAAGAAAAAAAAAAACAACTATATTTTTATTGGATATTTCCTATATTTACATTTCAAATGGTATCCTCTTTCCAGGTCTCCTCTCCAGAAACCCCCTCCCCTTGCCTCTCTGAGGGTGCTCCCCCACCCACCCACTCCCACCTTCCCTCCCTGGCATTCCCCTATACTGGGGCATCTAACACCCTCAGGCCCAAGGGCCGCTCCTCCCACTGATGTCCAACAAGGCCATCCTTTGCCACATATGCAGCTGGAGCCATGGGTCCCTCCATGTGTACTCTTTGGTTGGTTTCATGTGGAGGTCCTTGATCCAATTGATATTTGTACAGGGAGATAGGAATGGATCAATTTGCATTCTTCTACATGGTGACCACCAGTTGAACCAGCACCATTTGTTGAAAATTCTGTCTTTTTTCCACTGGATGGTTTTAGCTTTTTTTGTCAAAGATCAGGTGACCATAGGTGTGTGGGTCCATTTCTGGGTCTTCAGTTCTATTCCATTGATCTACCTGCCTGTCACTGTACCAATACCATGCAGTTTTTATCACTACTGCTCTGTAGTACAGCTTGAGGTCAGGGAGGCTGATTCCCCCAAAAGTTCTTTTATTGTTGAGAATAGTTTTTGCTATCCTGAGTTATTTGTTATTCCGTATGAATTTGAGAATTGCTTTTTCTAAGTCTATGAAGAATTGAGTTGAGATTTTGATGGGGATTGCATTGAATCTGTAGATTGCTTTCGGCAGGATGGCCATTTTAACTATATTAATCCTGCCAATCCATGAGCATGGGAGATCTTTCTCATCTTCTGAGGTCTCCTTTGATTTCTTTCTTCAGAGACTTGAAGTTCTTGTCATACAGATCTTTCACTTGTTTGGTTAGAGTCACACAAAGATACTTTATATTCTTTGTGACAATTGTGAAGGGTGTCATTTCCCTGATTTCTTTCTCAGCCTGTTTATGCTATGAGTACAGGAAGGCTACTGATTTGTTTGAGTTAATTTTATATCCTGCCACTTTGCTGAAGTTGTTTATCAGCTGTAGCAGATCTCTGGTGGAGTTCTTCAGGTCACTTAAGTATATGATCACATCATCTGCAAATAATGATATTTTGACTGCTTCCTTTTCAATTTGCGGCCCTTTGACCTCCTTTTGTTGTCGAATTGCTCTAGCTAGAACTTCAAGTACTATATTGAACAGATAGGGAGAGAGAGGGCAGCCTTGTCTAGTCCCTGATTTTAGTGGGATTGCTTCGAGTTTCTCTCCATTTAGTTTGATGGTGGCTATTGGTTTGCTGTATATTGCTTTTACTATGTTTAGATATGGGCCTTGAGTTTTTGATCTTTCCAAGACTTTTATCATGAAGGGATGTTGAATTTTGTCACATGCATTTTCAGCAGTTAATGAAATGATCATGTAGGATTTTTTTTTCTTTGAATTTGTTTATGTAGTGGATTACATAGATGGATTTCCTTATATTGGACCAATCCTGCATCCCTGGGATGAAGCCTACTTGATCGTGGTGAATGATTGTTTTCATGTATTCTTGTTTGTGAGAATTTTATTGAGTACTTTTGCATCAATGTTCATAAGGGAAATTGGTCTGAAGTTTTCCTTCTTTGTTGGGTCTTTGTGTAGTTTTGGTATCAGCATAACTGTGGCTTCATAGAATGAATTGAGTAGTGTTCCTTCTGTTTCTATTTTGTAGAATAGTTGGAAGAGTATTGGTATTAGGTCTTCTTTGAAAGTCTGATAGTATTCTGCACTAATCCCATCTGGTCCTGGGCTTTTTTTGGTTGGGAGACTTTTAATGAGTGCTTCTATTTCTTTAGGGGTTATGGGACTGTTTAGATGATTTATCTGATCTTGACTTAACTTTGGTATTTGGTATCTGTCTAGAAACTTGTCCATTTCGTCCAGATTTTCAGTTTTGTTGTGTATAGGCTTTTGTAGTAGGCTCTGATGATTTTTTGAATTTCCTCAGTTTCTGTTATTATATCTCCCTTTTCATTTCTGATTTTGCTAATTTGGATACTGTCTCTGTGCCCTCTGGTTAGTCTGGCTAAGGGTTTATCTATCTTGTTGATTTTCTCAAAGAACCAGTTCCTGGTTTTGATTATCCTTTGTATAGTTCTCTTTCTTTCTCCTTGGTTGATTTCAGCCCTGAGTTTGATTGTTTCTTGCTGTCTACTCCTCTTTGGTGTATTGTATTGCTTCTTTTTATTCTAGAGCTTTCAGGTGTGCTGTTAAGCTGTTAGTGTATGTTCGATCCAGTTTCTTTTTGTAGGCACAGCTATGAGTTTTCCTCTTAGCACTGCTTTCATTGTGTCCCATAAGTTTGGGTATGTTGTACCTTCATTTTTATTAAATTCTAAAAAGTCTTTAATTTCTTTCTTTATTTTTTCTTTGACTAAGTTATCATTAAGTAGGGTGTTGTTCAGCTTCCATGTGTATGTGGGATTTCAGTTGTTTTTGTTGCTATTGAAGACCAGCTTTAGTCCGTGGTGATCGGATAGAATGCATAGGGTTATTTCAATCTTCTTGTATCTGTTGAGGCCTGTTCTGTGACCGATTATTTGAAGAAGGTACCATGAAGTGCTGAGAAGAAGGTATATTCTTTTGATTTTGGATGAAATGTTCTATAGATATCTGTTAAATCCATTTGGTCCATAACTTCTGTTAGTTTCACTGTGTCTCTGTTTAGTTTGTGCTTCCAAGATCTCTCCATTGATGATAATGAACTGTTGAAGTCTCCCACTATTATTGTGTGAGGTGCAATGTGTGCTTTGAGCTTTAGTAAAGTTTCTTTTATGAATGTGGGTGTGCTTGCATTTGGAGCATAGATGTTCAGAATTGAGAGTTCTTCTTGGAACTAAATAACCCTATTAAAAAATAAGCAGCAGAGCTAACCAGAAATTTTCAACTGAGGAAACTCATAGGGCTGAGAAGCACCTAAAGAAATGATTAACACACTTAGTCATCAGGGAAATGCAAATCAAAACAACCCTGAGATTCCACCTCACACCAGTCAGAATGGCTAAGATTAAAAACTCAGGTGACAGCAGATGCTGGCAAGGATGTGGAGAAAGAGGAGCACTCCTCCATTGCTGGTGGGATTGCAAACTGGTACAACCACTCTGGAAATCAGTTTGGTGGACCCTCAGAAATTTGGACATAGTACTACCCGAGAACCCAGCTATTCCACTTCTGGGCATATACCCAGAAGATGTTCCAACATGTAATAAAGACACATGCTCCACTATGTTCATAGCAGCCATATTTATAATAGCCAGAAACTGGAACCAACCCAGATGTCCCTCAACAGAGGAATGGATACAGAAAATGTGGTACATTTACACAATGGAATACTACTCAGCTATTAAAAACAATGACTTCATGAAATTCGCAGGCAAATGGGTAGAATTTGAAAATATCATCTTGAGTGAGGCAACTCAGCCACAAAAGAATACACATGGTATGCACACACTGATAAGTGGATATTAGCCCAATAGTCGGAATACCCAAGATTCAATTCACAGACCATATGAAGCCTAAGAAGAAGGAAGACCAAAATGTGGATGCTTCAGTGCTTCTTAGATGGGTGAACAATATGCTCACAGGAGGAAATATGGAGACAGAGTATGGAGCAGAGACTGAAGGAAAGGCCATCCAGAGACTGTCCCACCTGCGGATCCATCCCACATACAGCCACCAAACCTGGATGCTATTGTGGATGCTGGGAAGTGCTTGCTGATGGAAGCCTGATATGGCTGTCTCCTGAGATGCTTTGCCAGAGCCTGGCAAATACAGAGGTGGAAGCTCACAGCCAACCATTGGACTGAGTGGAGTGGAGGAATGGGGGAAGGTCCCCAATGGGGGAGTTGGAGAAGGGACTGAAGGAGCTGTGGGGGTTTTCAGCCCCATGGAGGGAGCAACAGTGTCAACTGACCAGATCCCCCAGACCT
Source organism: Rhynchomys soricoides (assembly GCA_019843965.1). NCBI lineage: Eukaryota > Metazoa > Chordata > Mammalia > Rodentia > Muridae > Rhynchomys > Rhynchomys soricoides. Next base: position 328,333 of record JADRCH010000101.1, on the reverse strand, counting down.
CAGAGGACTGGACCACCAACCAAAGAATACACATGGAGGGACCCATGGCTTCAGCTGCATATGTGGCAAAGGATGGCCTTGTTGGACATCAGTGGGAGGAGCAGCCCTTGGGCCTGAGAGTCTTCGATGCCCCAGTATAGGGGAATGCCAGCGTGGGAAGGTGGGAGCGGGTGGGTGGGGGAGCCCCTCAGAGAGGTGGGGGAGGAGGTTGAGATAGTGGATTCCAGGAGGGGAGACCTGGAAAGGGGAAAACATTTGAAATGTAAATAAATAAAACATCCAATAAAAAAAAAAAGGAATAAAAGACTAAATAAATAAATAACATTTAAGAATTTCAATACCACAAAAAAGAATAATTATGAACTAGAAAATTATCCCACTTCCATTAACAACATTAAGATGTTAAGCTAATACCACATATTAATTTAAATACAATTTAATCTTTGAGTCAGGTATGCAACACCTGATAGGCAGGTTAAGTTAGCACTCTTGGATGCCTTGAGCCTTTTATATTCTTCTCCTATGTGGTAATATGTCATATTGTTTATCATTGTGCTGTTTTAGTAATTTATGTTTACTATTTTTAAGATGTGGTATTTCACCAACCTTTCAAATAACCTTGAAACCATGGGTACGAGCGCTCCACCTGACTCAGCCTCCTGAGTATCTGGGACTGCAGGAAGATACTATTGCACCATCTCAGTGTTCTTATTTTAAAACACACTCAAACTTGGCCTCTTTGGTTTCTTCCTGAATCTCAGATTCACATAAAAATTATTTGTCTTTAAAATAAAGTTAATGAAGAATTTAGAAAAGAACACAAATCTATTATCTTCTGATACGTTGCACCAGCCAGGCTCAAGCTCGTAACACTCACATGTTAGAGCACTCACGTTCCTCTTTCCCCTCTTTATTCTGCAACAGAAGCATCACTTGGCTCTATTACATGACCTTTTTCAGGAGTTAGTTTTAAAGCAGAGATACAAACAAAGCCACAGAGTTGCATCCAGGGCCCTTTTAGCATAGAGAGCTGATGCACCATTTTTCAACAAATGAATGTTTCTTTTCTAATATTTTTTCTATAAAAGAAATCGTCTGTTTTCTGCCTAATAAAGTGGTGTTTTCCAAGCCAGATGTGTTGTTAAACTCTGTAGATGTAGTTTCTGCCTTCTGCAGTGGTTTGGGGATCTGATCACTTACTCAACAGATCTCAAACTCTCAGGATACAAAGCACTAGTACTTGAGCCTCACTGGGATTATGAGGTGAGCTGTACTCATATCATCAAAAGGTTTCCTAAATTCCCAGAATCAATCAAGAAAATAATGAAATATATTAGACTAGGGCAGCCATATATTCCAAACAAAACAATGGCTTTCATGGGACGGAGACTGTCTCTATTCTTAGCCCAAAAGTATAGTGTATGGAATTTCACAGATCTGAGTAACAACCTTGATTCTGCCACTAATTAGCTGGGTGGCCTTAACTCAATGTCTCAGCCTCTCTGAATCTTGTTTTCCTCTTCTGTAACACAAGAAACTTTGATGGTGAACTGAGACTACAAAAGAACTTCGTGTAGCATGGAGTCTTGTACATGCTGTTATTGTTACTAGTGCACGTGTGTGCGTGTGTGTGTGTGTGTGTGTGTGTGTGTGTGTGTGTGTGTAGCTATCCCATCTTATTTTTTTCAGACAAAAAAGCCCTAAGGATCTGTCTCCACCTTCACAGTGATGGGATTAATTAAGGTACATATCCAGCTTTTTACATGAATTCTGAGGCTTGAACTTGAGTCCTCGTGCTTGGAACACTTTCCTGACTAGGAAGTCTCTTTAGCTATTGTTAAAGTATTACACTATATGAACTATATTATCTCTAGTTATTCCCTACCACTGATAACATTAACTTGTGTTTAGTATTGACAGTTAATGTTCAGTTCTTTTCCTTCATTCTCAAGTTCCAACAGACCAACAGTCTTTCTACAATGCATTTCCTTCCTAGCATTTTTTAGCTCACATCCTCCTTGACTGACCCCAGTCAGTCTACCTACCACTTGTGTCCAGAAAATAGTCTTCCTATTGGAGACTTCAAATCTTTGAAGAGGATTAAACTGAAGAATAGAGCTAAGGTAAAGCTATATCTAGGATGATCTTTGAGGTTTAAGAGAAGAGGAACAGTTGAATTTTCTTGAACATCAGAGATCTGGAGCTGCTGGCTACTGAACAAGTCTCAGAAACTTCCTTAAGGCTCTCCATGTCCTTGTTAGGAAATATACCATACACTCTGGGACAATGTTATGGTTTGCATGTGAAATGTCCCCTACAGGTTCCTGTATTTAGACAACTCTGGGACAATGTTATGGTTTGCATGTGAAATGTCCCCTACAGGTTCCTGTATTTAGACATTTGGTCTCCATCTGGTGGTGCTGTTTTGAGAGGCTGTGGAAGCTTTCAGATATGGGGTCTAACTGGAAGACATGGGGATACAGAGATGAGCTTAAAGGTTGTTGGTAGGTTCTGTTTCTAGTTGGATCTCTGTGCTTCCTTACAGCTAAGATTTGAAGAACATGCCATGTTGCAAGCTCCGACCACCGTGCATGGAGTCCCTGTTACTTATCCACCATGATGAACTATATCTGTGGACTGGGAGCCAAATTAAATCCTTCCTTCCTTAAGTTGCTAACTCCAGGTAGTGGGCTGCAGTGATGTAAAAGTAACTAGTACAGTGTTATAAAACACTGTACACAAAGGGTAAAACTAATAAGTCATGGTTCCCAGCCAACAATGGCCCCCTGAAAGAATCCATACCAAATTCCTCCAGTTTGTTTACCATGTCAAATCTCTGGACCAAACTTGAAAAAAGATTCTTCACAGATGTGGTTAAAAGTGTAGTCATGAATGGATGATTTGTGTTGCCTCTTAAAATCTAATTTTTAAAAACAGAGCTAAGGAATGCTTTGTGCATTTCATAACTGGAGAATTAGTCCTAGCCCTCTGTATTTGGTGACACTACCAACTGTTTGTAGTCACCAGGTTCCTACGTTCCTTGTCATCCCTACCTGCATGGCTACTAGAGATGGTAGAACAACAGGGGCATGCTCTCTTTCTTGGTCCTTCTGTTAGTTCCACAAATGTATTTTTCAGAGGACACCTTGTCTTCAGTAGAGCCAAGACCAGGCTACCTCCACCTATCATAAGCCTACAGACACTCGTTTAGGTTCCAATTCAAAATCTTATTGAGTGTAATCTCAGCAGGGCTGGGGAGACAGCTAAGCCACTAAGTGCTGGTCTTGCAAGCATGAGGACCCAAGTTCAATGACAGAATGCATGTAATAAAAAATGCTGACTGTCACACATTTGTAATCCCAATACTAGTGAGATAGAGAAAGACATATCTTTGGGACCCTCTAGCCACCTAGCCTAGCCTAATTGGTAAGCTCCAGGCTGAGACTTTGTCTCCAAGGAGGTAGGAGACAGGTTCCAGAGGATGGCATTGGAGGTTGTCCTCTGCCTGTCATGTATACCTACACACTTAAGTTCAACTGTACACACATAAAATAGAAAGAATACAATCCCACCATTACATCTCTCCCCAGTTCAAAGACATTCACAGAGAGCTCTGGGAGGTGGTGCTAATGCAACTATCTGGGCAAAATCATTCCAGTTTACTAATTCATCCTCATCTATCCCCCCACACACACATTCTCCCCAGCTGTCTTTCAGCACTGATGCAGTCTACTAGATTTATTAGATTAGGTTTTATGTTTCCCGCCCCTCTTGTTAACTACAGTCCAAAGACAACCAACCCCAACCCAGTCTTCTGTGATGCCTTCAATTTCCCCAGTGCTGGGAACCCCACTACAACCTCCTCTGTGGGTGACCCTCGCAGCCCTGGTGTTTCTCCTAGAATGCCACGAGTCCATGCCTAAGGCTGCTTCCGCAGCAGCTTCATTACACTCTGCTAAAAACCCATTGCTGATTTTCATTTCTTTGAACCAATTTTCATTTCTTTGAATCAAGGGGCTACCCCTTCCTTCTCATCTCTAACTAGCTTGTCCCTGACAGGAAAATCATCATGAAATCCCAAGCTCTTCTCCCTCTCGGGAGCTCTTCACTAGACCCCACCCTGAGGTCAGAAAACTTAATAACCTTCCCCTCAGAGACAGAGCTTAACTCTCCCCCTACTAAGTCACGTTAGAAAATAACTACCATCGATGGCTGTGCTTGTCCGTCTGTGAACACGATGCTCTTAAGATTTCTGTGGAAAAAATTGTGTAGGTGAGAAGCAAGTTTATGCTGAAGATCAGTGTGTGCCTTGCCTCTCGTTACCCACTGACCCAGTAGTAGGATGCAGAAGGCTCTGTGGATAAAAGCGACAGAGAGCAAAGGAGCAAACACCATTTACAGGGGTAACTGTATGGGGCAGCTTTTGGAGGGACTTGGGGCTGGCACAGGCCGGTGCTGCAATCCATTAGCAGACAACCTAGAGTTAGAGATGAACCATGCTTACTCCTCAGCACTCTCAAGCTCTTCCTGCATGGGCCCAGATGTCCCCATGGCCTCAGGGGGCAGCACAGGCCAGTCAGATCAGCCTGTCTCCCTCTCCTAGGCATTGGGCCTTGAGAGATCCACAGACATTGACACAGACCCCAACTGCAGCAGGACCACAGACCCAGACATGGTCTTGGCGGCAGCCCAGGCTAGAACCTTACCATGGCCTCCTAATATCTGTCTGATCCTCCATGATGTTGAGTCTCCAGTTCCACTTCTCTCTGTAGTGTATGAAGCTCTCAGCGTTGTGTTCTCTTTCATCTCTCCACCGCATACCCCATCTTTCCCACCTCCCCATCACACATTCTTTAATTGTAGTGGCTCCTGTGACCAGTGCTTGGGTATCTCCCTTCCAGCCTCCCCAGGCCAGCAAGACCAGGGCAGGCGAGGAGATATTCTTTAGAATAAATAACGGATTGACCATTTAGCTGATTTAAAGTCTTTCCCCCACCCCAAGTCAGGGCCTCAGTCACTCTGTAGGTCAGGCTGACCTGAAACTCACTATTTGTCTTAGATTCTTTTATGTTGATGTGATAAAATGCTCTGGCAAGATCAGATTAAGGGAGAATGAGTCTATTTGGCTCACAATTCCAATTCCAGTCCACCACAGCAGAGATAATAATTAACACTAATCACCACACTATGTATTCTGAGACAATCTCAGACTCACATTCCTTTTTCTTAGCTTTCGGAGTGCTGGGATTGCAAGTATGAACCACCATGCTTAACTAATGATTCTGTATTAATCACTTACAAGGCTCTACAGACTCAGGAATAATCAATTACACAAGAGTACACTCCTGAAGCAAATAAGTAGGGTATACAGATAAAGCAAAGTCCAATGTATAGCAAAAACATTGGCTCTAAGAATTATGGAGACAAAAGTAAGCCAGGATGGTAGTTTAAAAGGTGAGGAGCTATCTTACCAAAAAGAGGCAGCCATATGGCCTGGGCTTTCTTGTGAGGACTGGGTTCATCAGGGACAGATGTCATAATGAGCCTCAGAGTTGGTGATCCTAAGGAATGTTGGAGCCATGGAGGGGGGGTGGGTTGGTGGGGAGGAGTAAGAATCTTATCGGGAGCACCGGGTTTTCTTCCTCCCTTCTGAAGATGGGAAAACAAAGGGCAGCAGAGACCAGGAACTGTGGCAAGTGAACTGGAGCCTAACTCACACTCAGGCAGGATGAAGGAAGCGCCAACACCTGTCTCTGTCTCTGTCTCTGTCTCTGTGTGTGTGTGTGTGTGTGTGTGTGTGTGTGTGTGTTTCATGCATATGTGTGTGGGAGGATGTATGCAGGGGCACATGCACATATGTGGAGACCAGAGGTTGATTCACTTCATTATTTTATTATTCTTAGGTAACTTCACATATGAATACAATGTACTTAAATCATCTTCACCTCATTCTTCCTTCCAGACTTCCTCCATCTTCCTGGTAACTCCTTATCTTCAGATCTAGTTAGTGCACTTGAGCGTAGGACTACCTACTGGGGGGTGACCTGAAGAGACCTGACTTTCCCTCCCTCAGGGTCCTACATGTTCCACCTCTCCTGGTGGGGTGCCTGGATGGACACTGCTGGTACACCAGCTTGGGGAAGGCAGGGCAAAGTCTAGAACGGGTGTGTGGTGTCTGAGGTCTGTCCTTTCCCTCCCTCTGTGGCGTCAGACATTGCTGTATGCCAGACGGAGGAAAATGAAGCCGAGTCTAGGACAAATGGGTTCCACAGGTTCAGCCAGGAATGCTGGGAGTGTTAAGCTCTTAGAAAAGGAAAAAGAAGCCGGGCAGTGGTGGCGCATGCCTTTAATCCCAGTACTTGGGAGGCAGAGGCAGGCGGATTTCTGAATTCGAGGCCAGCCTGGTCTAGAGTGAGTTCCAGGACAGCCAGGGCTACACAGAGAAACCCTGTCTCGAAAAACAAAAAAAAAAAAATATAGTTTGGGAGGCCAGCACTGGGCAGGTGGTTGCAATCCTGGGTTCTGAGGCTGCTATGTCAGCAACCAGGGTTCTGCTGTGAGCCTTTTCCAGGCTCCCTGGCCAGGCAAGCACGTCCAAGGTCCAAGAATGAGTTCTTCAAGGGAGAGAGCCCTCCCCCAAGCGTTACAGCCCAGAAAAAAACAACCAGTCTCAGGTGGTCCTTGGCACCTTTATTCCATGTGGACAGGGACCATGTGAACCTTGGGGAATGGGATGGGATTTGGGGGTTCAATACATCCTATTAGCTGAGGATAAGATGCTGCTGATGCTCTATTTGCATGGGGAAGAACTCCAGGGGTGATGCTACCTGACCTATTGATTGCCTTAGTTGAAGGTCCTGAGTACAGGCTCCAGAGCAGGCGTGGAGGCAAGGAGGGAGCTGCCCCACTCCTGCCATTTCAGATCGTAGGGTTTAAGCAGGCTCCACCTCAACAGTCTCGTGCCTGTCAGATGGCATAATCCACGAGCCCTACATCTCAGTAGCCATCATCCACCAAAAACTCAGGGAGGGCTGAGGCTTTCTGCCTCCCTTATTGTTTGAGACAAGGTCTCTCACCGAACCTGGTGCTTACTGATCCAACTGGAGTCGCAAAATGAGTCCCATGGATCTGCCTCCCTATCCCCCACCATCACAGCCCCAGGGGTCAGGGTACAGAGATGAATAGTCATACCTGGCTTTTATGTGGGTGTTGGTTTTATAAGGATCTGAACTCAGGTCTTTCCTTTTCACAGCAGGCACTTTGATGATGGAGCTGGCTTCCTAGCCCCTTGGTTGATAATTTTTTATGGGATAAACTGTCCCCAGATGTACATGCTGAAGCTCCAAACTCCAGTTGCCTGGGATATGACTGGAGTCAGAGACAACGTCTTTATGGAGATGATCTAATTAAAAATGAAGATCAGGTGTGATGTAATCCTAGCACTCTCAAGGCTGAGGCATAGTTGACCCAGAGGAAGGCTGAGGAAAGACACAAAGAAGACAACTAACCACATGCCAAAGAGATGGACCTCAACGAGAAACAATCTGGCCAGTCCTTTGGTCTTGGGCTTCCAGCATCCAGATCTGAGAAAGCTAACTTCTGTTGCTTAAGCTCCCAGGAGTAAGTTGTTAGGAACAAACTGATACAAACCAGTGTGTCTGAAAGCTACATTCTTTACAGCCAGTTGAGGTTTGGAATAGAAATGGGGAAGGTGTCTCAAGAAGGGAAGGGGTGTGATGGATTCTGGACAAATAAGAGCTGAGCACATGGATACACTGGTGAATCTGGGGCTGGTGGGATGAGGCAGGGAGGAGGAAGAATCTTGTCACTAGCCTCTGTCATGTGTACAGACATAGGTGGAGCTCTGTAACAGTCAGCCATAGCACTTTCTCCTGTTTGAAGAGATAATGTCTCCAGCTAATGGAGAAGGAACCAGAGATTCAGGGGGAAAATATGTGTGTCTCACAGTCAGCCCCAAAGTAGAGACCCATGCCCAAAGCCATGATTTCACTGACCACAGACTTCAGTGGCTTCCTGGATTTGCTGTACTTGCCCTGTGCGTCTTATTCAGTTCCTGACCCTCAGGCCTGGACCTTCTGTACCGGCTCGATTTGTGTCAACTTGACACAAGCTGCAGTTATCACAGAGAAATGCCTCCATGAGATCCAGGGGTAAGACATTTTCTCAATTAGTGATCAAGGGGGGAGGCCCCCTTGTGAGTGGTACCATCTGTGGGCTTGGTCTCTATAAGAAAGCCAGCTGAGCAAGCCAGGAGAAGCAAGCAAGCCAGTAAGGAACATCCCTCCATGGCCTCTACATCAGCTTCTGATCCCTGACCTGTTTGACTTCCAGTCCTGACTTCCTTTCGTGATGAACAGCAATGTGGAAGTGTAAGCTCAATAAACCCTTCCCTCCCCAACTTGCATCTTAGTCATGATGTTTGTGCAGGAATAGAAACCCTGACTAAGACACCTTCCCAGGAACAAATGACCAGGTCACTCCTTGATCTGTTGGCTTTATGCTACAACTTTCTACCATAACTAAAACCCACTTGGGGACAGGACTATGTCTTCCTTCCCACTCTGTAGCCACCACAATGCTTGAAATGTTGAATGTTTGCCAAGTGAACTAGTATGATCCCTTTCTTTAGTTCCTGAAAAAGTGAGGCAGATTAACTCAAAGTACAATGTGATTTCTTTCTGAAAGCCTTCCAGTGATGGCCTGAAGATTATTAGTCAGTTATCCATCAGATTCCCGAGGTCCACTGCTGCCCGTCAAGCCTGCCTCATGTTACTCCAGAACTAAGGCAGCCCTTGTAGAGGAAGTATACCTATAACTCCAGTTAAACCCATCTCGTGGAGGCTCTCATGGTACCAAGACCTGAGGAGGCCCTCAGTGCAGGTCCCCATAGTGACAATAGGATCATTCACTAAGGGCATGTCTGCACAATAAAAAGAGCTGTAAAATTACTCTGAATGTATAGTAACATATACAGCATGCACCTAGGAAGAAATATCCTGGCGATGGGGGCCAGAGAGATGACTATGTTAAGAACTGCTATGCGATTAAGAACAGGTACTCTTGCAGAGGACCCTGTTCTGCTCCTAGCACCCCCACTGAGTGGCTTACAACTGCCTATAACTCCATCCCCAGAGCATATGACACTCTCTTCTGTCCTCCAAAGACAATGCGCTCTCTATGTGCACCAACCCAAACCATACACAGACACATTCACATACACATAATAAACAATATAAATAAAAACTATTTAAAAAACATCACCACAATGGTGTCTCAACATAGCCAAACCACCTCACACTGTCCAGGAATGGCTCAAGACCTCGGGCCTCTGCCCAGACCCATGCACCCAGCTCAAAGCTGCACTCTGCTCTCGTGTGTTCTCTCTCATTCAGCAAAGGTCAAGCCAACAAAGCCAGGGCAGCTTCAGGGACATTCAGCTGTCTGGGGATTCTGAGCTCAGTTTACTGCTTCACTTTTTCTGTCTTGAAGTCCTGGATACCTCTTGAACCAGGAGCATGCTCTCTATCACATCACTAGTGATAGCCTTATCACCATACCTGCTACTGATAACACACTTCAGGGACTCTTCTACTGCAGCTGCTGTGATTTACAAAAAAGACAGCTGTCTCAATATGGGTTGAGAATATGATTGTCAAGCGGGGCCAGCAGGTGCTTCACTGAAGTCACAAGAGAGGTTACCATCAACAGCAGGATGTGAAGTGGACTCTGGAAGAAGACTAATAGGCAATAGCAGGACGTCCTACTACCACAGCAGAACGGAACCAAAGCCAGATATACCTAATTAGCAGATAGCCTAATCCTGCAATATGACAACTGAGAACAGGTTTCAGACTCTGGGGAGCACAAATAGAGCCAGGGTTAGACAAAGAAGGGTCCCCATCTCAGCAGGTGACTCAGGCTGCAGTGAACTCCAGCAAACAAGGAAGAAAAAGTTATTGATCTATGTGTCCCCAGGGCTCCTGGTGGGCTGCTGAGCAAGGGTGCAGCTCTCCAGACATAACTATCACTGCGCACATGATAGTGGCAAACTGTTAGCAGGGAAAGTACAGTGCCTAAAGCCTGGATGGACAGACAAAGGGCATTTTACTGGAGCTTAAATAGTCAGGATTAGCAGCTCACAGCCCTGGAATCTGATTTTCTTTGCTGCTGTATAGTTTTTGTCAAAATCCCAGAATTTAAGATGTGTCTTCAGTGTTTGTGCTAAAGTCAGAACACGCATCTCCACTCCACCTCCATCTCTTCCTTCTGCTCCCTCCCACGCTTCCCTCCTCCCATCTCTCTCTCCCCCTCCTTCTTCTCCTTTCTGAACAGTGTCAGACTAGGACAGAGATGTATGTGCATGTGTACGCTTGTGCTTGTGAACGTATACATGCACAAACTCTTCCATGTGTGCCTGTGTGCCCTGTCTCCACCGTCACCAGATTATAAACTGTGGAGTCTTCCTGCACCTCTTGGCCTGTCCTTACTTACTCTCTCACCTCAGTCCTGTGAACACTGTCCTTGGTCACACTGCCTTCTGCCTCAGCTAGCTCTGTCAGACCCTGGCCTCTCTGACACATCATTTATACTCATGCCTCTGAGTGGATGACATTTCAGGGATGCTCAAAACCCCATAGGAGTAAGACCTTCACTCCACACTCACTACGATCACATTTCAAGGCCTGAAAACTCTGTGACAGAGCACCTTATCCACCACTCATCTTACCATCTATCCACTGGCATGTCACATCAATATCATGGAGCCTCTGCCAGAGCCATGGACCTGGCCACCAGCAGAGGAACATTTGTATACAGGTCAGGAGTCCACTATCAGCTCTGCCAATGTTTGTCAAGACAGCATCCCACAGGCCAGACCATGACGATGCTCAGGCTGTCACCGCTCCTTTTCTTACCTGGTAAAATCATTCCTAGGGCTAGAGAGACGGCTCAGAGGCTAAGAGCATTTGCTGTTCTTATAAAGTGCCCAAGTTCAACTCCCAGAATACAAGCTAGGTAGTTTATCTAGCTGTAAATCTAGCTCGAGGAAATTCAATGCCTCTGATCTCCATGGAAACTGCATTGAAGTGCACATAACCAGCACAGCTATACACACTCATATACATACTTTAAAGATACATATGTACATATATACATACAATCACTCCCCCCTTTCTGGGATCTTTCTGAACCTGTGAAAGCAGATGGAGCCTCAGCATACAGAATGGCACCAGCGAGTCTGTGCCACAAAAATGCTCAAAAAAAAAAAGGCTCCATTTCATTCACTGATACCAAAGACCATGCATCCATCCAGATGAATGTAGCCAAAGTTGACAAGGTTCCAGACAGGTTTAACGGCCAGTTTGAAGCTTAGGCTATCTGCAAGGCCATTCATAGTATGGATGAGTCAAATGATTCTGTTCTCTGACTGACAAAGAGCCAAAGGCATCATCTCAAAGAATTTCTGACCAACAGAAGTTGTGGAATATTTGTCATAAATAAACAAATGAACAAAAAATTCTCAGCTCTCAAGTCACCCGCTGTGACCCCAGTTCTTTACAAATCTCCCTCTGGAGCATCAGTTCCTCAGTTTCCGTAATGGTATCACTACTTACCAGGTATGTGACTCTGGGCAAACTTCTTAACTTCATTCACACAGTCTTAGTTCCCTCATCCTGAAAAGCAAGGATCACAGTATTAAAACTGCACATGTGGTGGCTGGGGAGTCCAAGTAAGATTTTGTCATTTACAGCAGGGTTAGGCGTTGTCTTCAGTCTCTTGGCTCCCACCTGTGCTTTACCATGTGCTTTTTGCTCTGGCTGTCCTGTCTCCTTGTTCAGACTGTGTCCTCTGGTCGATTTTTTATTTCTGGGGATCAGGACTAGTCATTTGTCTTTGCACTACAGGGGCAGAGAGCTTTGCTCACCGTGGGTGTATAATAAATATGGTCTTAGTTGCACTTCCCTAGTACATAGTGATAGGTGTCTCAGGGTGACACTGGAGAGCCACCTTGCTCCATATCACCATCTGTTCTAGCTTGTTCAGGGTTCTGGATGCCAGGCAGAGCTAACCACTAAGAGTGCTCAGATCTAGCCACACACCTAATGCTCTTTCTATTAGAGGAGCAGGAAGGAATGAGTCCGGGTTCTCCAGAGGAACAGAATCTATACAATAAATATTATTACAAAAGCGATTTATTAGATTTTCTTACACAGCACCATCTGAGTAGTCCAACAATGGCTGCCTGTGTGCTGGAGAGGCAAAGAATGAGGTGGCTGTTGGTCCCCAGGTCCCCAAGACCCCAGCAGTCCAAGCATGACACTTAAAGACTGGAGTGTTCTTGGAGAGCCAATGGTCTTCAGTTTACATTGGAAGGAAAAAGAAATTGAGTTCAGATAGCAGCAGCCATGGTAACAGAGTAGACGTACTCACCTGGAAAGATGGAAAGTGGACAGACAGAAGTAGTAGCTTTTTCCTCAAACCTCCTTATACCTAGGCTGCTGCCTAGAAAGCCCTGCCATCGCTCTAGAAGATCTTCTTCCCCAGATTAACCCTTCCTGAAAATACTCCTCCACAGGCGTGCCTCTTAATTGATCTCAGATCCAATCAGACTGACAAACAAGGTTGTCCATCACAGGAGTAATGCTGGAACACAGATCTGAGCTCCTGTCCCCTGGAGAGCAGAATGGAGTCAGGCATTTCCTACAGGTAGAATATGGTCAGTTTATCCCAGAGAATGCAACTTTACCCAATCTGCCCTGTTCAGATTTTCTAGTTGCCCAGGAAGAAACTCCATCAAGTACTGTGGGCTACTGAGGTGGGTGCCTGGTAATAAAGGAGTTGCCTAAGAAGAGAGAGCTATGGAGGCAGGGGCAATGGGGGGTGTTTGTGCTGGCCCTTATTGTTTTCTAATTAGTTGACATGTACCAGTTTTCCCTCTGTTTTAGTTTAGATCCTAGTTATAGCAGCCCAGGCTAGCCTTAAGCTCACAGCAATCCCCCTGTAGCAGCCTACCAAGTGGTACCAAGAGCTAGAGTGGGCATATACACCACTCTAGCTCTTTACTTTGCATAGCTAGGTCATATGGTATCTCTACCTTTAGCTTTTGTAGAATCCACCAAAAGGATTTCCACATTGACTGTACCAGTATGCAGCGCAACCAACAGTGAACGGGGATTTCCATCTCCCTACATCCTTGCCAGCGTTTACCCTCAGTTTCCCCTTAACTTACCCATTTTGAGTGGGGTAAGATGTAATTTCTAAATAGTTTTAGTCGACATTGCCCTAGTAGCTAAGGATGTTGAAGACTTTTTGAGTATTTCTTAGCTGTTTTTATATCTTCTTCAGAGAACTCTGTTTAGAATTCTTTAGCCCATTCTTTAAGTTAGGCTTCTGTTCTCTTGGTCCTGTGTTTTGAATTCTTTGTATATTCTGGTTATTAATCCTCTATCAGATGTACAGATGGCAAAGATTCTGCCTCACTCTTTGGGCTTCCTCATTTGTTTCTTTTGTTGCACAGTAGAGTTGGCTTTTGTTTGTTTGTTTGCTTTTTGAAGTCTGTTTATCAATTGTTGGCTTTAATTGTTTGTTTGTTTTTTGAGGTCTGTTTATCAATTGTTGGCTTTAATTCCTGGATGAATGGAGTCCTACTTCAGAACATTCTTTCCTGTAGCTAGATTTTGTAGAGTATTGTCGCCTGTGTTTTCTTCTGGCAATTTCAGTGTTTCAAGTTTCACTTTGCGGTCTTTGGTCCGTTTGTAGTTAACTTTTGTGCAGCATTATAGGTAATGGCTCTCATGTCACTCTTCTACATGGAGAAGGCCAGCTTTCCCAGCACCATTTGTTGAAGACTCTATCCTTTCTCCAGTGTGTGGTTTGTTTTGTTTTTTGTTTTGGTTTTTGTTTGTTTTTTTGTTTGCTTTTTTCATCTTTGCCAGTGTAGTTACACACCATCATGTCTGGGTCTTCTATTTTGTTCCATGGATTTGCACTTTCTATACCAGTACCATGCTGTTTTTATTACCATAACTCTATAACATAGCTTGACATCTGGTATGGAAATCCCTCTATCATGGTTTTTACTAAAGATTGCTTTGATCCTTCAGGGTCTTCTGTAGTTCTACAGAGTCTTAGGCTGGCTTTTCCCTAGCTCTGTGAAGCTTGTTGAAAAGACCCCAGCATCCTTCTCCTCAGGTAGAAGACCCCAGCATCCTTCTCCTCAGGTAGAAGACCCCAGCATCCTTCTCCTCAGGTAGAAGACCCCAGCATCCTTCTCCTCAGGTAGAAGACCCCAGCATCCTTCTCCTCAGGTCGCTCAGCGATGCTCACTGTTGCTCTATTTATAACAACCAGAAGCTGGAAACAACAACTTAAATTCCCTTCAGCTGACGGATACATAACGGACATGCAGTACATAGACACTGTGGAATACTACTCATCAAAAAGAAAACAAAAGCAGGACATTTTCAGGTAAATGGATGGAACCAGAAAAGATTATAGCAAAGGTAATGCAGATCCTGAAGGACAAACACCACGTGTTCCCTCCCTAGCATCCAGTGTGAGTATATAATCTGAGTAACCTAAAACAACAACAAAAAAAAGTGCTGTTGGGGGGGCTTGTTAATTAAGGGCTTGTTAATGAACCCTCCACTGGTTGTACTAATTTTGTGCTCTCAAGTGCAAGTTCAGTATACCCACTGTTCCTTTCACAGGGTTTTTTTCCTCAGGTGCCATGTGATTTTTGTGTACATTCTCATTTCATTGGTGGACAGCTGCACTAGTTACATTTCCACTGTTGACTTAAAATGCCCTGACAAGGAGAACATTCTGGGAGAATGAGCTTGTTTGGGCTCACTGCTCCAGTGGGGATACAGTCCATTGTAGCAGCAGGAAGGAGCACGAGACCAGTCTGCCAGGCAGGAAGCACACTGGTCATATTTCACCTGCCCACAAGAATGGGAGAGAGAACAGGAAATTAGGCCAGGCAATGAAGCTTCAAAGCTTCCCCCCAGCAATATACTTCATCCAGCTCCTAAAATGTCCATAACCTTCCCAAACAGTGCCACCATCTGAGGGGCAAGTGTTCAAATACATGAGCTGTGGGAGACGTTCCCCCCCCCACCCTGCATGGCCCCCCTCCAGTGTGCCTCTCCTTTTCCCTCTCTCTCCCTCCTATCTCTATTGTTGTAGGTTTTTGAGACAGGATTTCTCTGTGTAGCCCTGGAACTTGCTTTGAAGACCAGGCTGACCTCAAACTCACAGAGATCTGCCTGAGTCTGCATCCCAAGTGATGGGATTAAAGGCATGCACCATGGTGCCTGGCTGACATCACTTATTCAAACTGCAGCAATAACCCACATCCAGGCTACTCCAGAGAGGAGGGACATGTTTGCTTCTCCTTAGTGGATGTAAAAGCACAGTCTGAACCACCAGACTTGGTACCCAGGTCTCTCTTCATTCATTGAGTACGGCTATTCACCTGGGGCCCTGCTCTCTGTCCAGCCAAGTTCTCAGTCATCACTCTCATTTAGAGACAAGGGCACCTGACGGATACAATTTGGACAGAAGGGGAAAAAATGGTGTTTTAATGGGGGGAGGGAGAGGCAGGGCAGGGGTGCTTTTGAGACGGAGCCTCATGTAACCCAGGCTGACCTTGAACTCCTGACTCTCCTGTTTACAGATTCCAAGCGTTAGGATTGCATGTGTACACTACAGTGGGGTTACTGGGGATAGAACCTGGCATGTTTAATAAGCTAGATAGGCACTGTACTACTGAGATACCTCCCTATTCATTTTAATTTTTTATTGGTGTACAGTGTACAAGAATAAGTTCAATAGAGACATCCACATCAAGAACATCATGTTCTTTGATCACACCTATTCCCATTGCCTTCTCCTATCCCCCTCCCCCTTCCGGTTTATTCATTTTCCTAACTAGGTTGCCTTCAACTTTCCCGT
Source organism: Rhynchomys soricoides (assembly GCA_019843965.1). NCBI lineage: Eukaryota > Metazoa > Chordata > Mammalia > Rodentia > Muridae > Rhynchomys > Rhynchomys soricoides. The sequence continues at coordinate 312,358 of JADRCH010000101.1, read as the reverse complement.
GTGTGTGTGTGTGTGTGTGTGTGTGTGTGTGTGTGTGCATACATATCACCCAAATTCTAAATGAGAAAAAAAGTATTTGCCTTTCTGAATCTAGCTTATTTGACTTAATATGATCTCCAGTTGTATCCATTTTCCAGCAAATAGCATTTTGTTCCACTTGATGACTGAATAAAAAACTTCAGTATGTGTGTGTGTGTGTGTGTATTATAAATGCACACACATTTTCTTTATCTGTTTACTTGAGCTTGGCTGTTGTGGATAGAGCCAAAATAAACATGAATTTGCAAGAATCCCTGAAATATGCTGACTTAAGAATCTTTTGAGTATATTCCCAGGAGTGGTATAGCTGGATCAAATGGTCATTCTATTTTTAGTTTTTTGTGGAAACTCCATTCTGGTTTTCTTAACAGCGGCAGTCATTTACACTCCCTCCCCCCCTGCAGTGGAGAAGGGCTCCTTCTCCCTAGCATCTTTAGCATTTCTTATTGTTTGGTTGGTTAATGATAGATAAGCTTTTGGTTTTGAAGACAGTGGGCAAAGCTGCAAACAATGTTCTCTAGGTCCTGTGCTGGATTATATAAGAGTGGATGCTCACATTCTGGGTCTCACTGTGCCTGAGCTGAGCTTGACTACAGTACTTGACACACTGCTGTCCTCTAATCAGTGTGTGTGTGTGTGTGTGTGTGTGTGTGTGTGTGTACGTGCACGTGCATGCACAAGCACAAGCACAAATGCTCACACACGATCATGCACATGTGTCTCCTCTTAAAGGGAATGTTCTGATTCTTTAAAGAAAGAACAAAATAACTTTAGGAGGGAAAATGATTATGCTCCGTTGGCAGAGTGCCTCTTACCTCATGTACAAGAAACTCCAGTTCTCAACATAAACAGGGCAGGGTGGCACACACACCTACCCACACCTATAATCTCAGCACCCAGGAAGTAGGAGAACTAGGATTTCAAGACCATCCTTGGGTACATAGTGATTTCTAGGCCAGCCTGGTCTACTTAAATCCATTGTCTAAAAACAAAAACAAACATTTTTAAAACACTTTAGGAAAGAAGGGTTTTGTTGTTTTCAGTCGGGAGTAAGTCTGGGAGAAGAAGGGAAGGAAAAGAGGAATGAGGGAGGAGTCAGAGAGCCATTGATTCCCTTTTCCCTTCAATCTCTTTCTGGACCCATTTGCTGGCAGCCAAGTTGGCTTTTAAAAGTATCTGAGAGTTAGCAGCTAGCTCCAGTGAGAAAATCCAATCTCTGCTCCTCCAGAGAACTCCATTAGCAATCTATTTAACCAGTGGCTTCACCTGAGAGAGGACAGACAGCAGCCCACAAGAGACCTCCCAACTCCTTAGAGAGCTCTCAGAAGCAGCTGTGTCCTGCTTCTCAGCCTTGACAACGCTTCCTACTCCTTCCACCCACAGGAGTGTTCTAGAGAAAGACATTAGTGCAGACACTGCCTCCCTCCCATGCTCCACCCAAGCAGCAGAATGCAGCTAGACGCCTCTGTTAATGCTCTCTGCAGGTTGAGAATGTCCTGGGAACTGAAGGGGAGTAGAAATCCTGCACTCTGGGTAAATGGCATAGGTCTCCAAAGCTGAGAACACAAAACAGATTCCTAAGAACACTGAGAAATTTAGTACCTCTACACTCAGAAATACAAATTTACACAACACAAACATAAATACCAAATAATCACTGGCAAAATTGTAAAGCAGCAACGTGGGATGATTTTATCTGAGTAGAAGTCTGTTTGAAAGACTCAGAATTCATTTTCCCATGAAACCAGTGTTATAAATACATATAAAGAAGCCATTGGTGCATATCTAATATTGAGCCTGGACATTCAGGGAATGTGTCCCCAGAGATTAGTGCAGTGGGGGAAAAGGAACCAAAGATAGCCAATGGCTTGCTGTTGTTAAATTCAAAAACTAAATACTGATCACGCCACCAAGTAAAATATTTCAAAATTATTTAGAAGAATGAGTCATTATGCAGATATCAAAAGTGATTGTGGCTGGAGAGATGGCTCAATGGTTATGAACACAGGATGTTCTTCCAAAGAACTCTGCTTTAAGACCCAGGACCCATAAATCAGCTTGCAACTCTCTATAACTCCAGTTTTGGGAGATCTGTTACCTTCTTCCAACTCTGAGTGCAGCAGGCACAGGCATTGTGCACATACATGCAGGCAAAAATAAAGATAAATTCAGAGCTGGAGAGATGGCTTAGCTGTTAAAAGCATTTGTTGCCCTTGCAGAGGACCCAGGTTCCATTCCCAGCACCTACATGGGGATTCATGACCATTCATAACTCTAGTTCCAGAGAATCCAATGCCTTTTCTTAATTCCTAAGGCACTATCTATGCATGTAATACACATACATACATGTAGGCACAGGTCATAATAAAACTAGAAAAGAAAGGGCTGAAGAAGTGAGGGAGAGGTCATGGAGCACACATAGCATAAAAAAAACAGAACAGAGGTTAGTGTGCAGGCTCAGAGGTATAGACGGGGGCTTACATATGGAAGAAAATGGTGGGAGGGGGTCAACACGAGCAAATTATGTCATAATGAAACCCAGAATTCTGTATGCTGTTACAAAATTAATTAAAAATAAAACGAACCATTATCTCAAATCACAGACAGATGCATAAAGGCATTTTCACAATTCTGCTTTTTAAATGTATTTTTTAAAAGCGTGTTTGTATGTGTACGTACACAAGCCACAGCTCACGGTGGAGGTCAGGGGACAACCTGCAGGAGGAAGCAGGCAAAGAGAGAGCTAGCTCCATGTCCTTTATATAGGCTACCAACAGAAGGTATGCACCAGATTAAAAGTGGGTCTTCCCACCTCAAAGATCTGGATTATAGTGCCAGGCAGTAGTGGTGCTCACGTTTAATCTCAGCACTTGGAAGCAGCACCAGACAAATCTCTGAGTTTGCAGTCAGTCTGGTCTACAGAGTGAGTTCCAGATGGCCAGGGCTACACAGAGAAACCCTGGTCAAAAATTTTTTGAGAGAGAGAGAGAGAGAGAGAGAGCTCTGAACTATAATTGGGACTTCCCACTTCAAATGATCTAATTAAGCAAAAATCTTTCCATTTGGGTTTTAGTTCATTCCAGATGTAGTCAAGATGGTAACCAGGAATAGCCATCACAACCCTCCTCTTAGTAGACCTTTTGCTATAAGGAGTGTCAAAGGGCAAATTACAACAATTCCCTTTCAAGATCTTAACTGGCCTTATTTTTTCACCTCCAGAAGTGGACAACACAGTGTTCCACATAACAGTGTAAGGGCTGCAAGGAGGCAGACAAAGATTGGAGAAATAAGAAATAAAGAACATAGTGTCTCAGTCATTTCTAAGTTACTACTCTTGTAAATCGGGGACAGAAACCAAACAGTGATGGGATGGTTGCTCTTTGGGTCATTTCTTTTTGTATAAATATTAGAAAGAATGGGGTTTCATCACCATAACAACTGAAACCAGTCCATGGGGAATTTGACTGTTCTTTCTCATTTCTCCTGACTTCTGGGAAAGGTTAGATAAACAGCTTAGTTTGTTGATGTAGAACTTTAGCATGAGTGACACCATTTTTCTTTTCAGTCTCATCTGTTGAGGCCCAAATGATGGTCTCCTGTAATGTTTATTTAAAGGAACCATTGGGAACTATGTATCAACCACTCGTTCCCATTTCATTTCATCAGTGGAATCAATATTCACGACCATTATCCAAAAAGAGATGATGCCTGGAGTCTGTGCAGGTGCATGCACAGAGTGAACTGACTGGTGCTGGAGGATGGTGAGAGCTATTGTGCTTCAAAGTATGGCCTGAGCTCCATTCTCCACAAACGTCTCCTCTTTTATCATTGATCCTCTGCTCCTTTGTTTTCTCACCCCCTTGCATATCACCCCTCTCTAGCACTGAAGCAGACACAGGTGTAGGCACAAGTACACAGATATATACACATGTCTCCACTTCAGCCCACTGGTGTCCACTACAGCCTCTGAAGAAAACGTTTCCTCTCATATGAAACAAAAATCTTCAAATTTGAAGATACTTTGGGATATCACTGCTGTTACACACACACACACACACACACACACACACACACCACCACATGCACACACCCCTTCCAGGAATGTTCCAGATACATTACTAAGTGTCATCTCAGACTCCAATGGCCTTTGAGAAAGCCTTATCCCTACTGTCAGTGGACAGAAAGGATGTTGACTAGGTGATGTTCTCTCCTGCAATAGTTCCTATGATCTTTTAATCTACATTTCCCATCCCTCTCTTCTGCTTCATTCTACTGACTCCATGTTAGTGTTAGAAAGGAATAGGAGCAAACTGCAAAGTTTCCTTCTCTTTGTCAAATAAGCCTCTGACTTAGAAATGAAGATTGTTATGGTTTGCACATGGAGCATGTCCTAGTTTTTATTGTCAACTTGACACAACCTAGAGTCACCTGGGAAGAGGGAACATCAATTGAAAAATTGCCTAGATCAGACGGGACAGTAATGTGTCTATAGGGGCATTATCTTGATTGCTAATTTTTGTTTTTCGAGACAAGGTTGCTCTGTGTAAACCCTGGCTGTCCTAGAACTCACTATGTAGACCAGAATGGCCTCAATTCGCCAAGATCCACCTGCCTCTGCCTCCCAAGTGCTGGGATTAAAAGTGTGTGCCACAATCACCCAACTTGATTGCTAATTGGTGTAGGAGCTGGGGCCAGCACCATTCACTTGGCAGGTGGCATAAGAAAGCTAACTTGGCATGAGCCTAAGAGCAAGCGAGAGTGTGAACCAGCAGCAGTATTCTTCCAAGTTTCCTGTCCTGACTTCCCTCCATGATGAATTGTGACCTGGAAGTGTAAGCCAAATAAATCCTTTCATCACCAAGGTGCTTTTGGTCAGAATATTTCATCACAGCAACAGAAAATCACACTAGAACGGAGTGTCTTCCTGAAAGACTAATGTGGATGGTTAGTCTCCAGCTGGTAGCACTGTCTGAGAGATGATTAGCTCATGAGCATGCTAAGTTCATTACTAAGTTCAGAGCTAATGGGGAACTAATTAACTAATTAATTAACTAACTAAGTAATCAACTAAGTTCAGAGCTAATGGAGGTAGGAACTAGTAGAAAGAACTGGGCCATTGGAGACATACCCACAAAAGTTTGTGTCTTCACCCTAGTCATCTACATCCCACCCCAACCACACACACACACACACACACACACACACTGGTCATCATAAGGTTAATAGTTTTCCACTCATATTGTTGCCTTGTCACAGGCCTGAGAAAGCAGTAGAGGGAGGTAAATAGAGATTGCGACAACTGAAACCATGATCCCAAGTCAACCTTTCCTCTAGTATTTTCCTCAAGTATTTTTTCACAGTAATAAACTAAAAAAAATACTCTGCTGTACTCAGATCTGTACCTTGTCCAGTAGTCATCAGAGAGGCTTCTTCCAGCAGCACATGGGAGTGGGTGCAGAGACCCACAGTCAGACAATATGGAGAGAGAGAACCTAAACTGGAGGTCTCCATCTGGTCTCTCTGCTCAGAGCTTGGGGAACTCTGCAGAAGAGGAGGGAAGATTGTAGGAATCAAGAGGGGAGAGAGAACACTAGGAGAACATGGCCCACTGAATCAACTAAGCAAGACTCATATGGGCTCAGAGAGACTGAAGCAGTAAGCATAGAGTCTGCAGGGGTCTTCACCAAGTCCTCTGTGTGTATGTTGTGGCTGTTAGCTTAGTGGTTTTGTGGGACTCCTAACAATGTGAGCCTGTCTCTCTGACACTTTTGCCTGCTCCTGGGACTCACTTTTCCTCCTGTTGGGTTGCCTTGTCCAGTTTCGATGTTGGGGTTTCTGCCTTGTCTTATTGCACTTTGTTTTGTCATATTAGGTTGTCATCTCTTGGAGGCCTGCTCTTTTCTGAAGGGAGACAGATGAGTCTTTATTCAGTCAGTTTCTTTACAAGTGAAACCCTGGGAATTCAAAATCAGCATCCTTCCTGTGAGCTTCTTACACACAACAGAAAAAGTTTTGACCTTATGCGCCACGATGTTGCCTAAATGAGCTTTTATGTGCCTGCTGCCATCCAGTTTCACCCAGATCCTCTTACCCACAATTTCACTTGGGAAGACCAAGTCCTCAAGGGTGGCTTCCTGCTCTGCGGTCAATATGCAGCTTCTGGGCATGTTTGCTTATTTTTCTTACAGGTTTTTCAAGTTGGCTTGGACAGAATCCTCCTCTGAGCACTGAAGACTACATACTTCTCACTGAACTTGTTCTCCAATTCATGAACTGTACCAACTAAGGAATTGGTACAAAACTTATGATGGCTTTCTGATCACCACCAGCTTGAGTTTCTTTGGCCATGGTGATGTTGAGTTCCCGCAGCTGTGCCTTGAGCTCTGAGTTCATCTTCAGCTCGAGCGGAGGGTGAGCAGCACCTGAGCGTTGCCAGACTAGAACTTGTCCCACTTCTAGCACAATCTTGGTGCTTGAGCTGAACATGGGCTCATCCTCACAGGGTGCCAGCTTAGGAAGAGGAGAATCTGTTTTCAATTTAAAGAAAGAAAAATACTTTGATGTTGAAAATATTCTCCCTGATAAAGCAGCTAGACAGTTTCATTACAACATCACACCTCTGGGCACTCTGTGGACTAATATACATGGAACCAGAAGTTCTATTCTCTTCTCAGTAACTCAAGTAAGTATGTAATACTCAGCCAAATTATATCCTTTAGCAAGTGGAGAGGTTGTCAATTGTGTTCTTGTTCATTGTTTACCTGAATCTGTTTCTTCACAATTTCTCTGACAGGAAAGATAGATTTCCAGGTATCCAGCTAAAGCTGTAAGTTTGTTACATAACTTTTGATTATGTGGCTCTTTCTCTTTTCATGGTGAAGAGCAGACTCCGAGTAATGAACCTGGAAATTGATTTATGTACTTGAGCATACAAGCCAGCAATGTTCTCATTACTTCTTTTGGTAATGCTGCATCCTCAGATGATCCAGTCACCTTTGTTACTATGATAGATTAAAGGACATGCTCCCTCTGCAGAACCTCAGAGCTCATGCAGTCCACTCAATGAAAGGATGCTAGCCTAGCAATTCAGATGCATCCAGAGACAGGTAACTCAAAACTGTTTTGTTTTCTGTTTCTCTGCTGAGACTTTGTCAAAGGGAGTTACCCACATAATTGTTTTCCTTTGGAGCTCCTGGTAAGACCTCACAAATGGGCAAATGGAAAGATGCTTACCCATAAGTCTGCTCTCCTCAGATATCATATATTTCCCCAAAAAGCTAGCTCATGAGCAATTAAGAGAGTTCCACCCTTGATTCACTACTGTTTGTAGGTCAGTGTTTTGTGCGGGTCTTATGCTCTGGGATGCAACTTAAATTAAGATCTATTTTTTAGTTCACAGAAGCCTATACTTTCACTTATTAGATTGTAATGGCTCTGAGTTAGCTAAAATAGTATGTTACATATAGTTATCACTAATTATAATTAGTTTGGCCCGGCAGTGGTGGTGCATGCCTTTAATCCCAGCACTTGGGAGGCAGAGGCAGATGGATTTCTGAGTTCCAGGCCAGCCTGGTCTATAGAGTGAGTTCCAGGGCTACACAGAGAAACCCTGTCTCAAAAAACATATATATATATATATATAATTAGTTTGTACCATAATATCTTATTTATGCTGGGCCACCAGGGCTCCATAGCCAAATAGGAGAAAGCTAGCCTCCCAGGAGTGTGGAAAAGCCTGTGAGAGGAGGTAAGAGGAGGAACAGTGCTCAGCGGGACTCACCCTGAATCCTTGGGACACAGGGACTGAGGAACAGCTGGGGGGAAGGAACCTTCTGGTTTCCATCTGTGGTGGGAGGCCTCTGCCTGGGCCACCAGGGCTTCATAGCCAAATAGTGCTGGGAGAAAGATGGCCTCCCAGGAGTGTGGGCAAGCCTGTCTGCTCAGAGGGACCCACCTGGAATACCCAGGACACAGAGACTGAGGAGCAGGCTTCTGGTTTCTTTCAGTGGCTGGAAAGCAGATTCTGTGACACAGGGCTCCATACTCAAATAGTGCCAGGAGAGAGTTGATATACCAGGAGTGCCAACACATCTTCAAGCACAGGCAAGACCATCACTTCTTTTCAAATTCACTGGACCAAGAGGGACACTTGCAGAGCCATCAGGACACAGGAAACACAGGACAGCTAGGGACTAGATTCTTCAGGTTTCTGTCTGCAACCAAGAGCTGACCCTATACCACAGCTCTCAAAACCCAAATTCCTCTCAAAGAGAACTGGTCTTAAAGGGCTATTGACACCTAGGCTTGCAGGAAAGTCAAGCCACAGTCAGAGAGAGTAAGACCAGCTAACACCAGAGATAACCAGATGTCAAAAGGCAAGGGCAAGAACACAAGGAACAGAAACCAAGGCTACTTGGCTCTCCCACCACAGAAAGCCATGGATACCCCAACACACCAGAAAAGAAAGACTCAGACTTAAAAATCACATCTCAAGAGGATGATAGAAGATTTTAAGAAGGAAATAAATAACTCCCTTAAAGAAATACAAGAGAACACAGGTAAACAACAAGAAGCCCTTAAAGAGGAAACACAAAAATCCCTTAAAGAATTACATGAAAACACAATCAAATGGGCAGAATTACAGGAAAACACAATCAAACAAATGAAGGCAATGAACAAAGCCATCCAGGAACTAAAAACAGAAATAGAAACAATAAAGAAATCACAAAGGGAGACAACCCTGAAGTTACAAAACCTAGGAAAGAAATCAGGAGTCATAGATGCAAGCATCACCAACAGAATACAAGAGATGGAAGAGAGAATCTCAGGTGCGGAAGATACCATAGAAAACATTGAGACAACAAAGTAAACGAAAATGCAAAAAGCTCCTAACCCAAAACATCCAGGATATCCAGGATACAATGAGAAGACAGAACGTGAGGATAATAGGTATAGAAGAGAGTGAAGATTCCCAACTTAAAGGACCAGTAAATATCTTCAACAAAATTATAGAAGTAAACTTCCCTAACCTAAAAAAAGAGATGAACATAAATATACAAGAAGCCTACATAACTCCAAATACATTGGACCAGAAAAGAAATTCCTCCAGACACATTATAGTCAAAACACCAAATACACAAAATAAGGAAAGAATATTAAAAGCAGTAAGGGGAAAAGGGCAAGTAACATATAAAGGCAGACCAATCAGAATTACACCAGTCTTCTCACCAGAGACTATGAAAGCTAGAAGATCCTGGGCAGATCTCATACAGACTCTAAGAGAACAAAAATGCCAGCCCAGGCTGCTATACCCAGCAAAACTCTCAATTATCATAGATGGTGAAACCAAAATATTCTATGACAAATCCAAATTTGCATAGTATGTTTCCACAAACCCAGCCCTACAAAGAATAATACATGGAAAATGCCAACTCAAGGAGGGAAACTATACCCAAGAAAAAGCAAGAAAGTAATCTTTCAACAAATTCAAAAGAAGATAGCCACACAAACATAAAAACAACATCAAAAATAACAGAAAGCAACAATCACTATTCTTTAATATCTCTTAACATCAACAGACTCAATTCCCCAATAAAAAGACATATACTGAAAAAATGGATCCATAAACAGGACCCAGCATTTTCCTGCATCCAGGAAACACACCTTTGTGTTAAAGACAAACACTACCTCAGAGTAAAGGGCTGGAAAAACATTTTCCAGGCAAATGGCCCCAAGAAACAGGCTGGAGTAGCCATTCTAATATCGAATAAAATCGACTTTCAACCAAAAGTCATCAAAAAAGGTAAGGAAGGACACTTCATACTCATCAAAGGAAAAATCTACCAAGAAGAACTCTCAATTCTGAACATCTATGCCCCAAATGCAAGGGCTCCCACATTCATAAAAGAAACTCTACTAAAGCTCAAAGTACACATTGCACCTCACACAATAATAGTGGGAGACTTCAACACCCCACTATCATCAATGGACAGATGTTGGAAATGCAAACTAAACAGAGACACAGTGAAACTAACAGATGTTATTAACCAAATGGATCTAACAGATATCTATAGAACATTTCATCCTACATCAAAAGAATATACCTTCTTCTCAGTACCTCATGGTACCTTCTCCAAAACTGATCATATAATTTCAATATAATCAAAACAAATCTCAACAGATATAAGAAGATTGAGATAATCCCATGCCTCCTATCAGATCACTACAGAATAAGGCTGGTTTTCAACAGCAACAACAACAACAACAACAACAACAACAACAACAGAAAGCCCTCATACACATGGAAGCTGAACAACACCCTACTCAATGATAACTTGATCAAAGAAGAAATAAAGAAATTAAAGACTTCCTAAAATTTAATGTAAATGAAAGTACAACATACCCAAACCTGTGGGACACAATGAAAGCAGTGTTAAGAGGAAAACTCACAGCTCTGAGTGCCTCCAAAAAGAAATTGGAGGGAGCATACACTAGCAGCTTAACAGCACACCTGAAAGCTCTAGAAAAAAAAGAAGCTAATACACCCAAGAGGAGTAGAAGGCAGGAAATAATCAAACTAAGGGCTGAAATCAACCAAGTAGAAACTTAAAACTATACAAAGAATCAACAAAACCAGGAGCTAGTTCTTTGAGAAAATCAACAAGACAGATAAACCCTTAGCCAGACTAACCAGAGAGCACAGAGACAGTATCCAAATTAACAAAATTAGAAATGGAAAGGGAGATTCTGAAGAGTTCAAAAAATCATCAGATCCTACTACAAAAGCTTATAATCAACAAAATTGGAAAATTTGGATGAAATGGACAAGTTTCTAGAGAGATACCAAATACCAAAGTTAAGTCAGGATCAGATAAACCATCTAAACAGTCCCATAACCCCTAAAGAAATAGAAGCAGTCTTGAGAAGTCTCCCAACCAAAAAAAGCCCAGGACCAGATGGGTTCAGGGCAGAATTCTATCAGACCTTCAAAGAAGACCTAATACCAATACTCTTCAATCTATTCCACAAAATAGAAACAGAAGGAACACTACCCAATTCATTCTATGAGACCACAGTTACACTGATACCAAAACCTCACAAAGACCTAACAATAAAAGAAAACTTCAGACCAATTGCCCTTATGAATATTGATGCAAAAATACTCAATAAAATTCTTGCAAACCGAATCCAAAACGATCATCCACAATGATCAAGTAGGCTTCATCCCAGGGATGCAGGGATGGTTCAATACCCGGAAATCCATCAATGTAATCCACTACATAAACAAACTCAAAGAAAAAACCACATGGTCATTTCGTTAGATGCTGAAAAGCATTTGACAAAATTCAACATCCTTCATGATAAAAGTCTTGGAAAGACCAGGAATTCAAGGAGCATACCTAAACATAGTAAAAGCAATATACAGCAAACCAGTGGTCAACATCAAACTAAATGGAGAGAAACTCAAAGCAATCCCACTAAAATCAGGGACTAGACAAGGGTGCCCTCTCTCTCCCTACCTATTCAATATAGTACTTGAAGTTCTAGCTAGAGCAATCAGACAACAAAAGGAGGTCAAAGGGATAAAAATTGGAAAGGAAGAAATCAAAATATCACTATTTGCAGATGATATGATGGTATACTTAAGTGACCCCAAAAACTCCACCAGAGATCTGCTACAGCTGATAAACACCTTCAGCAAAGTGGCTGGATAGAAAATTAACTCAAGCAAATCAGTAGCCTTCCTATACTCGAAGGATAAACAGGCTGACAAAGAAATTAGGGAAATGACACCCTTCACAATTGTCACAAACAATATAAAGTATCTTGGTGTGACTCTAACCAAACAAGTGAAAGATCTGTATGACAAGAACTTCAAGTCTCTGAAGAAAGAAATCAAAGAAGACCTCAGAAGATGGAAAGATCTCCCATGCTCATGGATTGGCAGGATTAATATAGTAAAAATGGCCATCCTGCCGAAAGCAATCAACAGATTCAATGCAATCCCCATCAAAATCCCAACTCAATTCTTCATAGACCTAGAAAGAGCAATTCTCAAACTCATATGGAATAACAAAAACCCCAGGATAGCAAAACTATTCTCAACAATAAAAGGACTTCTGAGGGAATCAGCCTCCCTGACCTCAAGCTGTACTACAGAGCAGTAGTGATAAAAACTGCATGATATTGGTACAGTGACAGGCAGGTAGATCAATGGAATAGAATTGAAGACCCAGAAATGAACCGATACACTTATGGTCACTTTGTCTTGACAAAGGAGCTAAAACCATCCAGTGAAAAAAGGACAGCATCTTCAACAAATGGTGCTGGTTCAACTGGCGGTCTACATGTAGAAGAATGCGAATTGATCCATTCCTATCTCCCTGTACAAAGCTCAAGTCCAAGTGGATCAGGGTCCTCCACATAAAACCAGATACACTGAATCTAATAGAAGAGAAAGTGGGGAAAAGTCTGGAACACATGGGCACAGGGGAGAAGTTCCTGAACAGAAACCAATGGCTTATGCTCTAAGATCAAGAATTGACAATGGGACCTCATAAAATTACAAAGCTTCTGTAAGGCAAAGGACACTGTAAATAGGACAAAACGTCAGCCAACAGATTGGGAAAAGACCTTTACCAATCCTATGTCTGATAGAGGGCTAATATCCAATGTATACAAAGAACTCAAGAAGTTAGACTCCAGAGATCCAAATAACCCTATCAAAAAATGGGGGACAGAGCTAAACAGAATTCTCAACTGAGGAAACTCGAATGGCCGAGAAGCACCTAAAGAAATGTTCAACATCCTTAGTCATCAGGGAAATGCAAATCAAAACAACCCTGAGATTCCACCTCACACCAGTCAGAATGGCTAAGATCAAAAACCCAGATGACAGCAGATGTTGGTGAGGATGTGGAGAAAGAGGAACACTCCTTCTTTGTTGGTGGGAATGGAAGCTGATACAACCTCTCTGGAAATCAGTTAGGTGGATTCTCAGAAAAATGAACATAATACTACCTGAGGAGCCAGCTAATCCACTCCTGGGCATAAACCCAGAAGATGCTCTAACATGTAATAAAGACACATGTTCTACTATGTTCATAGCAGCCAAATTTATAATAGCCAGAAATTGGAAACAACCCAGATGTCCCTCCACAGAGGAATGGATACAGAAAATGTGGTACATTTACACAATGGAATACTACTCAGCTATTAAAAATAATGACTTCATGAAATTCTCAGGCAAATGGATGGAACTTGAAAATATCATCCTGAGGGAGGTAACTCAGTCACAAAAGAATGAACACGGTATGTACTCACTGATAAGTGGTTATTAGCCCAAAAGTTCGGAATACCCAAGAGTCACTTCACAGCAACCATAGGGCTGAGTGTGAGGTCCCAGATGGAGGAGTTGGAGAAGGGACTGAAGGAGCTGAGAGAGTTGTCAGCCCCATGGAGGGAGCAACAGTGGCAACTGGCCTGACCCATCGATGCTCCTGGAGACTGGATCACCAACAAATACACATGGAGGGATCCATTGTGCTGGCCACATATGTGGCAGAGGAGGGTCTTGTTAGCTATTAGGGGGAGGAGAGACCCTTTGGCTGGAGGGTGTTAGATGCCCCAATATAGGAGAATGCCAAGGAGTGAAGCCAAGAGTGTGGAGAGAGGGTGGGTGGTCTTGGGAGAGAGGGTGGGTGGGTGAATATCCCCATAGGCAGGGAAGGGGGGATTGAATCGGGAGGTTCCAAAGGGGAGATCTGGAAAGGGGGAAACATTTGAAATGTAAATAATCAAGAAAAAAAAATCTTATTTACAAAAAGTTACAATCTAGTAGTGTGAGACCTAAGTAAATAATGTTGACAGGATGCTACAAGGACTGTAATAAAACTCACCTCATTTGTTTGACTTTCTTAAGACAATGTGTCAAGGAAATCTCTCAAAGGTCTAAAGGGCTTTAGACATCAAGTGGGGGAGGGATGTGAAGAAGAGCTTCTGTTTGAGGCTAGCCCAGTCTTTTGCCAGGGTCCGTAACCAACACGTGTGTGTCATCGTTCTTAAGCACTCAGGCGGCATAGCTAATGAGAGGTCTGCTGGACTGGCTTAATGAATGGAAACGACCCAACTGTAATACACATTTATTAGCTTAATATAAATCAATACTTCTAAAGCCTCTAGAAAGACTTTAATCCCAAAGATAAATTAAGACCATCCCGCTCCTTCGTACTATTGTCTACTCCTACTCCTTGGTATAAGTCACTAACACTACCCTCACAGTATTTCCAATCAGTGAATCTCAAATCCACTAGAATAAATGTAATTATCTTTCATTGTAAGTTGTTTTCTGAGGCTTCCTGAAAACCCCAAAGAAAGAATTGGAGTCTTTTCCCAGTCAGGATCGAAAGACAGTGACAGGAAGAAGCTGCATCTTCAGAAAAACCCACAATAGTGCTTTCTAGCCCCGTCCTGCCTGGTCCAGCAGAAAAGAGCAGGTGGCCCGGTCCCCACGCTGTGCCTTCACTTGTGCCTTTGTGCCTTCATCCATCAGGCCAGACACAGAATCAACACCTTGTTGCCTAGCAGGGTTTTTTGAGGTTATCGCTCTAGATCCTTCATTTGATGGATGCATAATATTGGTCAAATTGACTGAGAGTTGTTGAAAAGGTGCTTTCTGTCACAGTCTGATGCGTTACCATTTTCTGTCAGATAAAGAAGTTTCCACAAAGCAAGAAAAATTACTTTTCTGGGGTCTGCCTTTGCTCTATAGAAACAGACCCATAGCTGAGAAGCTTAAAGAGTAAACAGCAAGACAATTCAGGGCTTTACAGAGAATTCTTCCCTTCTAGGATTGTTTTCAAAACCGCAATTTCTTTTTGTAGGAAAGAATATTTAAAAGCATTCTTTGGAAACTTCAAAGCAAAGTAAAATCTATTAAATACCTAAGATGTGGTCTTTGAATAACATTAAATGATAAATAACAGTTTTCAAAACATACAGCTACTAAAATTCTGATCTGTTCATGATAAATGTCCATTTATCCAAAATGTTCCTGAATTCCGGGATTTTTCTTAAAGTTTACATTACAGCAGGGACACCAAAAGATACAGGCTCCAGCATACTCTTTCTTCATTCTCATACTTACAGCTACATTCTCCAATAACAAGAAGCATATATAACAAACTGCTAGCCCAAACTACTGCAAAAATAAGTTTACTAACCAGGTTTCAGGATCGGTCAAGGCTACATTTCTGCCTTACATACTGCACAATGCAGAGATCTAAGATGCAGAGCCCACTGAGGTTTGATGAATACACCTCTCATGGAGTCATCACCTCAGGCCAAGTTTACAGAGGATTTCTACAATCCCAGAAATTACCTTCATGCCCCCAGACTCACTGTCCTGGTTAGCTGTTTGTCAACTTGATACTAGCTAGAGTTTCTGGAAAGGGAAAACGGAGAAAATATCTTCATCAGGTTGCCTGTAGACAAGTCTGAAGTGCATTTTCTTCATTAGAAACTGATGAAAGAGGTCCCAGCTCAATGTGGGAGATGTCACACCTGTGGAGTAGTCCTGGGTGTTTTAAGAGAGCAACCTGAGCAAACCAGGAGTAGTAAACAGGGTTCTTCATGGTCTCTGTTTCATTTTCTGCCTTGAGTTTCTGCCCTGACTTTCTGTATGATAGACTAAATTATAAGTTGAAATAACACCCCCCCCCCCAGTTGTTTTTGTCCATGGTGTTTTATCACATCAGAAGAAACCAAACGACTAGAACACTCACTGTTCTGAATGCCATGGAATACTTAAGCCTATGCTTGAACTTAGCATGAATGAAATCATAACTCTACATGTCTGTCTGCTTTATCTGGCTCAACAGACGTGGCATTTTTATGCCTATAAGTTATTCATTCTCATTACTGAATATTCCATGGTATGAGTACTCCACAATCTGCTTACCCATGTTCTTGTTGATGTACACCGGTTTTACTTTTTGTTTTGTTTTCAATGGGCTAAGACCATTTAACATGAGATCTATCACCACAAAACTTAAATACCTGTGTGTTTGAATTGTCACCTTGTGTGTGTGGTATATTGCGTGTGCTATGAGTACACATGCATGTGAAGGTGCATATACACTTATGGACACATGCACGTGGATGCACGGGTTAACAGCAAGTGTCTTCAATTGCTTCCACCTTCCTTTTTTTTCTTTCTTTTTACTTTAGACAGGATCTCACTATGTAGTCCTGGCTAGTTCAGAACTCAGCAAATAGTTCAAACTGTCCTTGAACTTAAGAGATCTTCCTGCCTCTGCATCTTCAGTGCCAGGATTAAAGGTGTGCACTACCACACCCAGCTCAGTATGTCTGTGGGCTCTGGTTTTCGACTTGTGGTTTTGTGGGGCATTATTGCTAAACAAAACAAAACAGGTGCTAACAACCATGTGTACATTTGGGCCTTGTAGCTGTGAGGATTCCTCCAATGCTGATGGTTAGTGTCTGACAGGGTCTTGTAGCTGTGAGGACTCCCCCAATGCTGAGGGTTAGTGTCTGACAGAGAGTGGTTGCTGAAGGTTGGAATTCTGGCAATTTATAGTAAGACAATAAATCAACAATGAAGTTTTCTGCATTGTTTGACCTTTTATGACAGATTTCTTCATACCATGTGGCACAATTTGACAGCATTTTACCATCAGGAGAACCTGTCAAAATAAGAGGCCATCAGGTGGAGGGGAACATGTGCACAGTCCCACATTCAGAAGGCTGAAGCAGAAAGATCACTTGAGCCAGAGTTTGGAGCTATGCTGTGCAACATATGTTGTTCACTCTAAGTATCTTCAGTGTGACCATAATGTGAACCTCACTTCAGCCGGAGCAACATAGTTAAGAGCCAGTCTGTGGGCAGTAGTGGTGCACTCAGGAGACAGAGGCAGGTGGATTTCTGAGTTTGAGGCCAGCCTGGTCTACAGAGTGAGTACCAGGACAGCCAGGGCTATACAGAGAAACTCTGTCTCAAAAAAAAAAAAGAGCCAGAGTCAGTCTGTTTAAATACAAGTCAAAATGCTGAGCAAGTTTAATCAACTAAGTGTGTGCAAAGGTATAAATCCTGTTGCGTCTCTCCCCCCCCCCCCAGTGTTCTTTCTTTACCACTAGGGTCCATCCCAGGAAATCACTGTCTGTGTTGTCCCTTCTTAAGAGGCAGCTCTTCACCCATTAGGGTTTCATCACCAAGCCACGACAGTTCAGCCACATCTTCAGGCTCACTTTTGATCCGTTCTCATGCTGCTTGTTCCTCCGTGATGATTATTTCCTCCACTGGAGACTTGTTCCCTCAAAGCTCCTTATTTCTTCCAAGCTCCCATGAACACTGCTATTTGACATCTTGCTATGACTCGTGTTTAAATGGCTCTAGAATGACAAGTGTTCTCCAAGTTTTCAGTTTATTTGGTCCACATGTTTGAGAGAAATCACTATCTGTGGCAACTTCAGACTTACAAAATTAATTTATTTAATATTAAAGCTTTAAGGCTTAGTTAAATTATTCCTTTGTCCATGGTCTACACAATGGATATTGTATTATTTATACACTGCAGCTAATCACACATCCATCTCCTAGGAAGACAGAATACAAATCTGATCCAAGACTCTCCCTGAACCCAGGACACACAATCTTAAGATGAAGCTGTTATTTAATAAGCATCACAAAAATGTCAGGAACCCACTCCTAAGTTAACTAGCCAGATCCTTTGATCACAGCATTAATCCATTTGTGAGCGCACAAATGGATTACACAGCCAATCACTTTTCCCCTCGAGACAGTGACTTACTCTGTTGCCCAGGCTAACCTCAAACTCAGGACATTTCAACTTTCCATGGCTATCTCCACCCCTTAATACTACTATTACAATGACAACTAAATGTCAACATAGAATTTAGGAGAAGCACTCAAACTACAACAGACAGTAAGGGATAGTAGCGGTATGCTTTCTATAGGATACTCATAAACAACACATGAATGAAAAGTAATTCTAAAGTTGAGAGGTTTTAAAGTTTTTCAAGAGTTTATTATTTTTACTTGTATGTATAGTGTGCTATGTGCATTCATACTATGTGTGTGCAAGTGCCTGCAAAGGCAAAGGAGGATATCAAGTCCCTTGGAGCTGGACTTACATGCATGGCAAGCTGCTTGACATGCATGCTTGGAACCAACCTCCAATCCTAGAGATTAAGGAAAGAAACTAATGTTAATGTATTGGCTTCATTGTACTAATGTCCAAAAAGTATGCTGTTGGAAGTGAAATTATTGACTTCCTAGAAGTACTAATGCCCAAGAAGTATGCTGCTGGAAGAACGGATGAAGGGAGACCCAGATGGAAGAAGGGACGCTGTATCTGGAGATCTCTAGACAGCGGTGTTGACTAAGCTGACTCTCTTCAGAAGGCAGATGTCCATCCAGAGGTACTCCTCGGGAACACAGGCTGGCAATCTACAGGGGAGACACCTGAGCACTTCTGTTCTCAAGGGCCATGGTGAAATAAAAGAGGGAGGCCTGCCAGCTACTCCTGCATCTGCATTCATGAACAATTCTGCACTGTATGTCTGCCCATGGCTGACTACAGGCCTTGTTATTTGCTGAGACATGAAGCAGTCTGTGTGTGTTAATATCCCCAAATACTGCATTTCATGACACTCCTGTTACATGCAAACACATGTGCACACTTAATCTGATTTGGGGACAACGATAAAAAGATTACTATTCAGCTCAAGCTATGTTATCAGGTCATTTTACCATATTTGTTTTTACGGGAGTACACTGCATGCTGGCCTCCAGCCAGGTTAACACCAAGACAGGAAAGCTAACTAGGTTGATGCTTAAATTCTTAGTACAGACTTTTAGAGAACAGTGCCTTTCAGGAGACCTGGGAATTTTACTCTGGTGAGCCTTCTGTGTCAGCTTTAATATAGGAATACGGAACAATAAATATTTGACGAATGAACATAGAAAGGAATGACTATGAGTAGATTGATGTTATTCTACATTATAGAGAACATTTCTCCTTTTCAGGATCTCAGCCAGAGCAACATTAGAAGGAAGTTGCCTCACCAGCATGTCCTGCATCTGATAACACCATTGCTAGGTGAGCCTTTCTGAAGAAAAGATGAAAGGGCAGATTTATGTAAACAGTTTTGCTCATATTGCCTCTGCTCTGCAACAAGATCTCACTCAAATCTACACATTTTTCCTTTGAACTAACAAGGCAATAGAAATGAATCCATGAGATGAAAACAGTGTGCAAGAGTATGCAGCCAATGAGATGAGCATCCTCATCCTACTCCTTGCAGAAGGAATGCCTGGCCCACTAATTCGGCCTGAGAACCTCAGGTAGGTTCTTCCCTTCTCCCTGTTTGTTTTTAGGCTGTCAGGCCTTCACCTTTTTGCCCTACTTTTTCCTAACAGGGCCATCCATGCTTGCTGGTCAAATTACTAAATACTTCATAAAATTTATTCTTGTTCCCACCAAAATCTTCACGCCTTCGATCATAGATGCGGAGTAAAACATTGAGGGTGACACTCAAAACCAAACCCCTCTTCTCACATGATAAAACCCAGTAATTATTCTTTCTCAAGTCAGATAGTCCTGCTAATCTGACATGAACCACACAAAATTAGCACTTTTCTTCCCCCTCAATGAGGACGCAGTTGAATGACTCAACCCTGCCCTGCATCCACCCACGGTCACAACTCCCGCCCTCATCCTGTAACCACTCCACTCCAGTGTCTTCTCATCTGCCCTGACAAACTATCTTCTGTGCTTTGGTACCTTACTCACCAGCTTAAACAATGGTACTGTTCACTCTTGTACTGCATGATGACAGCAGAAGAAGATACTCAACTATGTGACATAACGAGGAATAAGTTTACTTTATCCGTATTTCAGTTAAAAAGAGACAGATAATATTTATCATACTTGGGTGGCTAACTTTCGAGTACAATAATTCATATGGCAAAATGTACTTGACACTGAAGTTACACTGAATTTTAACGAATTTTTCATGACTCAAAAGATACTGCAAGAATAATGCAGTGCTCATAATTCATTCCTATGCCTAGTTTTGGATAATTTTTTTTTTTTTTTTAGAGACAGGGTTTCTCTGTGTAGCCCTGGCTGTCCTGGAACTCACTCTGTAGACCAGGCTGGCCTCGAACTCAGAAATCCGCCTGTCTCTGCCTCCCAAGTGCTGGGATTAAAGGTGTGCTCCACCACTGCCCGGCTGTTTTGAATAAATTATAGTTTTGGATAAACTCCTTGATGGACAGAACAGATTTGCCTATATGCGCTGGATAACACAAGTCTTGCAAATGACTGCAAAAGCCACTATGTGGCTTCCTGTACAATAAGCCTGTTCCTGTTCAGCTCTGTACAATCTTACTCATCAAACAGATTCTTACATCCCTACTATGTGCCTGACAAGACTGCTAAATCTCTGGTTCTGACATTAGCTATTGCATAACATGCTCTTCTGTAAGCACCTTATCAAGTGAAACAGGTTCCATGCCTCTCTGTCTAATGCTTAAGTACAGGTTTGTTCCGATTCTCTCAGTGTTACTTTTAATTAAATGAAGATGTTTCACAGGGTCTTTCTCTTGGGCTCATCTGACCTGTTAGAAATAATACAGTATTAAATGAGATTTGGCTTTCAACTCATTCGCAGTTTTTAATTTTCTAATTACAACAGAATTTAATCCAGACTTCTATGCAACTAAGTAATACGGGTATATCCTCCTTCCTTCCTTCCTACAGCAGAGACTGTGTGTTTGCCCAACCTGGTGGAAGGATGGTAAATTCATTGATTCATGATAGATTCCAGCCTTTACTTTTGTTTTTTTTTTTTTAATAAATGCACGTGTTTTGTCTGTACACCTGTCTGTGTACTACATGAATGCTTAGTGCCCAGTGGCCAGAACAGGGAATTGGATCCTCTGGAACTGGAATTACAGATGGTTGTGAGCTGCCATGTGGATACTGGGAACTGAACCCAGGTCCTCTGGAAAAGCAGCCAGTGCTCTTAACCACCAAGCCATTTTTTTTGTAGCCCTTTTACTCAAC
>JADRCH010000101.1:256647-291199 GCA_019843965.1 Rhynchomys soricoides | reverse complement strand
TGTATTTGTAATTGATCATATCTATCACCATGTATTTGTAATTGATCATATCTATCAAGACAGCCATATTTTACTTCCCCTCTAAACATGGACACAGTAAATACAACAGCATCATGTGATTAAGACCAGTGGGCACTGTGGTTACACCTTATGAAATAAAGCATCACTTCCCTGAGTTGCTCTGTAGGTGAAGGTACAAAGTAGTCCATATAAGTTCAAAATAAGCTTAGTGACTGAGGATGCTATGTGAATCTCCATTATGAGCTCACCAGCAACACTTTATTTCTTTGTTTTATAGAATATGTGAGCTCAAGGCTAAGATCCATTATTAGCAAAATATAGTTCGCCCGTTTTATGAGTCTCCGCACTTCATAGTAATCCTCTTTCTCTTATCTTTTATTTCCCATAGTTTAAGTTATCCACAAAAACGACAGTTCAAATATAGTAAGTCAAAAATTCCAGAAATAAACAAGTCCTAAGTTTTACACTGGATTCCATTCTGAGGAACATGATGAACTCTCACGTTGTTCAACCTGGTCTTGCTAAGGACATGAATGACCCCTGTGGAGGGCATCTGCATTTTATAAGATGCTACCCACCCTTAGTCATTTGGTAGCTGTCCAGGCTACCAATCAGTTCCCGTGACATCGCACAAAAAAATGAGTGGTACAAGCAGTCCAGGTACGGGGAAAAAGCAAGTAAAAAATCAAAAATCAAAATCATCAACCTAAGAACAAAATATGCTAAGCTGAGGTCTAAGATAAGAACAAGCCTGTCTCTAAAGCTGTCAAGAGAGCAACCGATAGTCATGGCAGTTTTGCTACCGTGCCTCAAACAGCAGAAGTGACGGGCACAGTAAATCATTACAATGGAAAGACATTAAGAGTGGGAGTGTGTGCTAGAGAGCACATGCACACAGAACAGTATACATACCCATGGCTCACAGCGCACAGCCTCCAAGGACAAAGGGTGACTGCCGAAGTACAAATGGAATCAGAGGATCTGCAGGCCTTTACTGAGCACCAAGCACTATGTCAGACAACATACACACAGTAGGTGGATTAGGTTCCCAAGCTGCACTTCAGTCTGGTCACATCCCATTTTTCTAAAACCCCCCTCTCCTCCCCTCATCTCTTAGCATATGGTACCACCCACCTGTCCACCAACAGCTAGACTCTGAGAGATGTTAGGTGCGGAAGTGCACCCCTCTTGCCCAGCTGCCTTCATGCCTGCTCTTCTGGCTAGAATGTTCGTCCTTCCTTCTAAAAGTGTGTTTGACATAAACATCATTGCATATGAAGTCACCACATCAGATTTGAGGACACTATTTCACTTTATTGGTTAATAGCATATTTAAAATGTACAGAAATGCTGTATGTAGTCAACAGCTATAACCCTCCTACCCAAAAGGTAAAACAGCTATTCATAAGTCACTATGTGCTCTTTCAATCCCCCACGCCCCAAGGCTATGCATCACTAAGCTTAACTTTGGGATTTCTGTGACCTTTTACGTTTTTATCACAATAAAAAACAGTATCATGCCATTAAGTAGACTCAAGAGACTTGCTTTGCCCGTTTTCTGTGATTCACCTTTATTGCCAAGTGTGGCTGTACTTCACTCAATTTTACTGCATCATGGTGTCTTAGAAAACCACTCTTCCATGGACAGAACTTCAGTTACTCCTGTTACTAACCTGATTATACTGTTGTGACAAAAATGTACAACATAGCTGAACATGCTAGGAGTTTTGGCCTTGTCACTGTTCTCCAGCAGTGATATGCAACATGCATGTGACTACTTCCAGATCTGAAACCCTGAGCCCCACTCTTGCAAATGTTACAGATGTGAACCTGAATCTCACACTTCTCACCACCACAGAACTGCTGCCAGCCTCATGAGAAAGCCTTTCTCTTTTCTATATTGTTTCTAAATAGAAAAATTCTATACATTCTAGTTACGAATCTCTTAGTTACTTTAAAAAAAAAAGTCTTCTCACCTAAACCATTTATTTGCTTAGCAAAAATCTCTAGTTTGGGTAGCACTAATTTAAGCCATTTCTGTACTACACCTGACACTATTTCTGCAGTAAAACTGCGTGGACTGTCAGATGAATTCCCTAAATCTCTTTCTTCATCTTCGGAAGCACCTGGCCACTTGTGATACTTTGCTACTCCACATGAATTATCTATTTATCTTCGTCATGACATCAGTTGGTATTGCTGCTGGAAATCTTGACTTTACAGTTCCATTTGGAAAGATCTGGCATCTTTATAACCTCTAATGTTTCTATTCACTGTTGCTCATCTGTTCCCTTCCTGCTGCTCCTGTCTCTATTCTTCAGGTCCTAAACTGGAATCAACCAGGACCTTCCCTGAATACGTCCACCACCAACCTAACAAATGTTTGAGCTCACTATTCTAAAAAAAGGACAGTATGGGGTGGGACTGCAATCGGCTGATTCGGTGGCACCAATTAGTCTTTATTAATAAATCTACTGGAGAGCAGATGAGACACACTTCACTGTGTGAAGGTGATACTTCATTGTGAGATGCCTTGTGTACTCCTTCAGGAGCTGGGGTGGCAACCTCATGAAGGAGCAAGGATTAAGGATGGAGGATCCTGAAGAACTGAACAGATGAGATCAACCTCTAAAACAACAGGCTGGCAAAGCAACTCATACAGGATGAAACAATTTAAGTAGGTAGGAGAAAAAACTTAAGAAAAAAAATGGCTGAGAAATGACCACTGAGGCTAACAAAAAAATTATCACAAGGGAGGGGATAAGGGTAAGAACACTGTCCAAAGCAAAGAAAAAATAACCCCCAGGAGGGCATCTAGTTCTAATAATTAAAAAATCATCAGCGGTAAGAGATGAGAAACAACGTCCCCTGACTTCACTGAATTAAGTGAGAGTAGGAGAAAGACAACCGGGACATGAGCACATGTATGTGCGGAGAGCATGCATGAGAGAATCAACTGGGAAAAGGGTTATTCCCATGTATGTTCATCATGAATGGAGGGGAACTGCTAGCGAAACAGCTCGAAAGAGAAAGAATTACCAATATTACTATCCTTAGTCCCTAGTACCAGCCACTGGTAGCAGAGCAAGCAGCAAAATGGAGAAAACTCCTTTTTATTTATTGTGTGGGGTACCACAACCTACATGTGGAAGTCAGGAGTTGGTTCTCTTCTACCACGTGGGTTCCAGAGAGCAAACCAGGCCAGGTTTAGCAGCCTGTGCATTTACTCACTAAGCCATCCCGCTGTTCCTGTTTTTGTTTTTGGAGAGGCCATGAAACTCAGGATAGCCTGTTACTCATGTGAATCCTCCTGCCTCAACTTCCCAAATCCTGTGATTACAGACATAGGGTAGCACTTCTGGCTATATACAATTCTAAACTGTGAGGGGAGGGGAATGCATCCCTAATAAATATGCAAGCCCCCAGCGTGAATGAGTTCATGTCAGAATCTCAGACGCCAACAGTGAGGGAACATGCTAGGTGCATTTAATCCCATACACCAGAGCCCCGCTTAGAATCTTAGTCTTTGAGCCCAGCTTCTTTGGAATACCTAAAATAAATGAAGAAGAATGCTTTCACGTTTTCTTTTTTCTTAGTGAGTACCTACATATCTAAACTTGCAAGAAGAAGGGAGAAGGGAGGAGAGAGAAGAGGAAGGAGGAGGAGGAAAAGGTAGAGGAAGAAGATGACGATGATGACCTATGTCATATGATTAGATTAATGACATATTCAGGGAACCAGCTAAAAGAATGGCAAGGAAATAAGAAGACTTAGTACCTCTTCAAATGAAATACAGTAAACTCTGTGATGGTTATTCTTTCTCACAGACCAATGTTCCAAAGCCTAAAGAACATACCTGCCATGGAAATATGCCCTGAAACTAAGCGACTCAGGCTAATGAGTCCCATTTACGATCTAGTACAAGTTAGAGATGCCTTAAAGAAATGTAGACTTCTTTTTATTCTAAGGGCCAGTGATACAGACGTGTGTGCTACGTTGAAGATAAACTTGGAAAGATTACAGACATGCAGGGTTGCCATTACCCAACTATCATTTTCGTTTCACCCCCAAATATACCAGGGAGCGCGTTTGTTATAAGTAGCTTGGGACAACGTCTGAGGCAAGGAAGGAGTCTGTCTCACGAGATGAGTCCTCATGGTATGTACACCGCATAAGAGGTGGTTCTCTTTCTCTGTCAGTGTAAACTGTAAGCTGGGGTTCGAATCCCAGGAGACCAGGAACACCCCATACACACTCGCTACTCTTCCTCCTCCCTTAACCTCTCATTCGTCCAAGGAGTACCTGCAGGGCTAGACCACAGAGCTCTACCAAACCTCCACTTAGCAAGTATCTGTGTGTATCTGAACTGCCTCCATGCATAGGCTGTTTAAACCTCACCCCAATGAGACAGACTAATACGACTGTTCTCGTTTTTCAGATGAGCAGACAGTGTGGGGAAGTCTCAGCACTTGGCTTCTGTCACAGCAGTTATACAGAAAAGTTAAAGTTAGTCTGTGCCTTCCGAGCCCGTGCTCTGAGCCATTTCTCCAGAAATACTAAAGACCAAGACAGTGTAATCTATCTAAAATATAAGTATTTGGAGTCAAGTGTAGATACGGAGTTTAAGTGGCTTTAAGCCACCCATGGGTCCAGCTCTGCCCAGGACATCAGGGCTCAGCTAACAACCTACTCAATTCTGAGAACAGCTAGATGTTAAATACCTTTGGTAGTCACTTTCTCTCTTCCATTTTCCCCCTTGAGCAAGGGACTGTGAAACTACAAAGCCAAAAATGCTTGGAAAATGTGACTGTGCCTACCAGCAAACCAGAGCGAACAGTTCCAGTATGTCTGTCCGGCAAGCAGTGAGCATGCCTCTGCCAGAGAGTTCTACGCCCACTTAGTTACACCTCAGAAATGAAACGTTACAGAAGAAAAGAAAGGAATGCTTTTCTCCCTGTCCAAGTCTTCTGCTGAAGCCACTCAGATTGAAACATCATTTCTCTATATATTCTATTTAACTGATTTTCAGAATCTTTTTTTAAATATATGAGGCGGCCAATAAAAACAAACAAATAAAAACCCAAACCAAATCAACCAACCAACCAACCAACCAGACAAACCCAGGAACAAGTGCCTTCCTGGGTCAAAGGCAAAAATGGGAAAAAGCTAGGTGCCCTGCTTTGAAATGCAAAAGATGTCTTCTGCTTGTCCCAATCCTGAGGCCCAGGGACACCATGAGCCTTGGCACCCTGTTGCTCCTCACTTAAGGTCCCTGAAAAAGTTAGTGCTTATTTTCCAGGACCTCAGAAGGCTTGCTGTACATCACACGCCATCAACCAGCCTCCTCACAGCGGGCAGGGTGGGCAGACACAAAGGCACTTTTTATTCTTCTAAGGCACACTGGATTATACCCCCTTGAGCTCAGCAAACATAAAATTTAAAAGAAAAACAGAAAGAGTAAGGAGTAAGAGAGAGAAGTCAGTCTGTGTCGTATCCCAGAATGGGGCCAAGCCATTTCTCCACCTCAGCCACTGGCATGTTCTTCCTCAAAGCATAATCCTCAATCTGCAAAAGACAGAAGTATCTAGTTAAACAAAAGTGCCAAGACTTTTCTGATCTGAGTTTCTACAGTTTTTGCCAATAAACATTGAGTACCTGAAATATCTTGTCTTAATATCTTAATAGCAATTTACTGAGCTAAACAGAGATGGAACATTTTTTGTCTGCTTACTTGCCTATTCTTGAGGCAGAAAACATGGGCGAACACACACACACACACACACACACACACACACACACACACACACAGATTATAGATAAGAGAGGGAGGATTGATCACAGGAAGAATCAGGGTAATGACCTAAAATTAAATTAAGGCATAAAGTGGCATGAAATCAAATTAAGACACAAGATGGGATGAACTTACACACACACACACACACACACACACACACACACACACACAAACACATAACTTTATTTTCATTTAAAATGGGTTCTACAGGTCTATCTAATCTATCTAACGACAGTTTTGTAAAGAAGCCACATATTTACCTGATCTTTGGAAATTTTCCCCACAGCAAAATATTTGGACTTTACATTGGAGAAGTATAGACCTGATACTGCTGAAGCAGGTGCCATTGCCAAGGATTCTGTCAACCTGATACCTGAAGAGAAGCACAGGAAGCCATCAGTGCCTGGGCAGGGGACTAACGGACTCTGAATAAGCAGCAAGTAAACTCATGCCTTCTTACAATGACACAATAAGAAGCTCAGATCACAAGGTCTAACAATGTCTTGCCAGGTGGAAAACCAAATTCAGGACATGCATGTTAGACCCGGTGGGAGCAAGCCTGGAAAAGACTTTCTTCCTTTCCCCAGCTACCTGTGATCAGTGTTAGAGGCTCCGATTTGTCCCTAAGTCTGAGCCTTCTCAGGCAGGACTGCTAACCCTGGAAGTGAAAGAACTGCCCACAGCTCCCCACTGACTGTGAAGTCAGTGACTGTAGGAATGAAGAATGAGCCCACAAAAGCACTGAAGAGGAGGTGTTCTCAGGACTGTTAATCTGCAGCAGTCACTCTACAGACAACAACACAATCACAACGGCTGAGGACATCCTAAAGATCTCCAGCTAGCTCAGAGGAAATGGGACCCACACCTAGACACTTCAACTCCCAGAGTGGTTCCTGCAGACTCAGATCTAGTACCACTCACACTTCCTTCCTCTGACATGGATTCAACTTCACCAGCTTGGACAGAGAACTTTGATTCCACTGGGTCTGTGATTTACCCTGAGTCCTCTCAACTACACAAGCTATGCAGTAAGGATGGGACAATGCACAGCTTCAGAACAATGATGACTATACCCTGAACCAAGGACAAAGAGGCTATTGTCTCAAGAGCGCACAGGTCAACTTGTAAGTTTTCAGCTCTGAGACTCGACCCAAGGGGAATACATACGGGGAATGATGGCTGCAGAGGAGCATGAATGTTAGGAACAAGTGCAGGAAGAAAGGGCCATCAGCAAGCAGAGCAGGCCTAGGCAGGCAGAACACACTGCTGACAGAACAGAGGCTATTGTACTAAGAACAGAAAACTAAGACAGGAAAGGCAGGTGGAAGAAAAGAGAACACAATAAACCTCCATCCAGTATGGAGCAAGAAGAGATAGTTTAAACTGCTAATTCTGAAACACTTAAGTAAAAATTTGACGCTGCAATTTGGAGGTAAAATGCCAGAACAGACCCACATGAGAAAGAATGGGATGAGAGATGACTTCATTCTAAGCTCTTCCACATCATAAAAACTTGAACTGCCTTTAGTAAGTGCATGCATGCACTCACTGAACAAGGGTAGGAGCTCACTGTCTCCCACACACCTGTGGCCTGCTCGATGTTGGCCAGTCTCCACATGGTAAGCTTCTCAGTATGGTCAGGTTGGCTGGGGTAACCAGGAGCTGGCCGGATGCCCTTATACCGGAGTCTGCGCAAGTCTGTGACACCTAACTGCTCACTGCCACAGTAAGCCCACAGTTCTCGGCGAACTCTCTCATGGAGCTCCTCTGCAAAGGCCTGTGAACACAGAAGAGAGAGAGAGGTGCACAACCAATAAGAATCAACCTCTAGCCTCTAGCCCCGCATCACAGTGGCACAGAAGTGTTTCCACACCTGGCCACGGTCAGGAAAAACTCTACACTTTCATTAAGGGCTCAGTCTGAGTTCCGAGCTATCGTATTTAGTAATCCGAGAATTGTAGGCTATTTTTCTGAAGTCAACGGGACTGCAGCTTCACCAGAAGAGTACTAGGACCACAGAGCTATATTCTCCATGGCCTGCTAAGAAGAAACCTCCCACAGTCTGGGCTGCCTCACCCCACATGCAGCAAGATCACTCTACAAAAGTTGCCAACACTAGAGAGAAGGGCTCTGAAGAAGAAATTTGACTTTAATTCTGGGGTTTATCAATAAATGATGTATCACAATAATCAAAGGAAGACTAATTCAGAGAGAAGGTCAAGCCTCTAGAGGCAACAACCAACTAATCCAGCAATGAAGGTTTCTCTTTGCTCAAAAGATGACACATGAGTGGCATTTGGGAGATACAGGATTTTAAAACATAACTCATATTAAAGCCAGGAGCATCTAGCTCAAGTAAAAGAGGCAGAGATTCTAATGGCTGCTAGGTTTTCTGACATCGTCACAGGAGCTCCAACATCTAGACTCTGCCTCAGCACCCAATGTCTGCAGATGCCTTACCTCTGCCAGCCTGTCCCCTAGCGCCTTCACCATGATGCTGCTGTAGTCATCACCATCGTCCTCATAGGCCTTACTCAGCTCTTCAACCCCGAAGCAGGCAACAGCAAACAGACCCAAGTGGTCACAGACACCAGAATGCAGAGGAGCAATGAAGTCTGAGAGGCAGTAGTAGGGGTCTGTACTGGAAGAGTCCTTCTCAGCCTTAAAATCCAAGAATCAGGCAGAGAAGCTATTAGCATGGCCATAGCATGAGCATACAGTAAAGAACTATGAACGTAAGTTCAGGACAGGGATGTGTGTCTGCTTCATTCAGCTCTACCCCAGCACTCAGAACAATGTCTGGCACACAGTGAGTATGCAATAAATACTTGCTGAATAAACAAGATGCTATGGTTTGAGTGTGTTCATACACTAAGCCCCAATTAGTCAACACAGCCATGTGAGGCCCAAGGATCTGCAGTGTATGAGGTGGAGCATTCATGACGTGATGGACACCTTTCTCTCAGGACTGGCCGGCTCTTACTGGTATGTGTGCTTCTCCCCTGACTCCCCTTCTGACTTCTGCCATGTTACAAAGCAGCACATGGTTCTCAGTAGATGTGGCTGCCTGATCTTAGACTTCTTAACACCCAGAACAATGAACCAAAATAAACAGTTTTCTTTATAAAGCTCCAGTCTTAATTCCACAATATTCAACTGTATTGCACTCTACAACAGAAAACAGACTAAGACACAAATGAAATGAGATTTTTAAAAATATATGACATGATGTAGCATATGTAATCAGGAAACTTGCTCATTTACACACTGAATAAACACTTCTGAGTACCTGCAGGCACTGTTTTCAATTCAGAGCAGGTATGAAATGAGCTTGATAAAGGAACAGCCTTCAGGGTGCATCAACAGATGAAGTTTACAAACTGCTGTGGTAAAGGGCCTATAGCCCAGGTGTTTCCACCATGGTTTGCTAGGTGACTTCTTAGAGCACACTAAGACTGACTGGAGTCAAAGAGTCTGCCCAGGACCTAGGAATCATAATTGGAAGAATGCATGCCTAGAGTGCACAAACCTCTATGTTTGATCCCCAGTATCACATAAATCAGGTACAGTCTTGCAGGCCTGTAATTTTAGCACTCATGAGGATCAAAACTTCAAGGTCCCTTGGTGACACCTCAAGTTTGAGACCAGTCTGGGACACATGAGAATCTGTCTCAAAACCAAACCCAATGAAACACACACACCACGCACACACTCACACACACGCATGCATGTGCACACATACACGCACACACCACACACACATACCACACACACACACACACACACACACACACGCATGCACACGAGAATCTGGTTTTGTTCTAGGCTCTCTCCACAGCACTGTCTTATCTTCTACTGTCTTATTCTCAGCTGGTAACTGATCATTCCCTGCTATGAAGCTAACAAATAAGGTCTCATACATATTACAGTCAATTAAAAGTTAATAGCTCATAACTAGTGTCTCCTAAGCACTTACTTAACATCGCTGTTCTTTACAGAGTACTAATTCAGCTCTCAGCAATCCCATGAAAAGGGATCCACAAGCTCCACTTCATGCACAAGAAATCTGAGACAGAAAGTTTGACCCCAGGGGCTCAGCCAGTGGCAGGATCCAAGAACTGACACCAGTGTCCCCACAGTTCCTAGAGACAAATGCTCGTAGCTATATACTACTGCTCTAGACTGATCAATTAATCATATAGCCCACCCAGAATCTTCTATGCAGATTTGACAGACATGAGAGCAAATGCAACCTGACTCTGGGCAGAGAATGAGCAAGTGGCTGCAGGTCGGAATACAACTGATAAAAACACACAGTGTCTCAGAGCTCAGGGACAGAGGTGAACGGAGAGTCCATTTTCTAGTGGTACTCTACTATTCTGTGACTTGAAAAATAAAATAAAAAAGCAAGAGAGGGACACAAAAGTACTTTGCAGCACAAGACAGACAGGTCACTGGTCCTACTGTGCCTTAGAAGAGATGGCATTCAGAGCTACTCTGAACAAAAGGCTCCCACCCAGAGTAATGAGGTGCTCAGCTACAATTTTTCAGTGACTATCCAAGCAGGCAATATGTGTCCATGGTCCAATTCCCCTCTCTAGGGACTCCTAAAAGGGTGAACTGAGAATCCATTGTAGCAAATGCCCTTATACAGCATGTCCAGACTTCCCTGACCTAACAGTACTAGTTCACTCTGAAAGTGAAGACAGCAGAGGAAAACCGAGGGCTGGAGGTGAAAGAATAGGCCCGGCAGAGGTTTCTGGCCTTTGCTACAGTCAAAGAAAAGTTCCTGATTCCCTAGTAAGGGCCAGAGCTCAGCACTGCGGCTGCCTGCTCTACCCTGTGGCATCTGCACCTGAGCACACACAGTAAAGCTTTAATTGTTTTCCCATAACGCCTTACAGTACTAAGGCCCACATTTAAGAATCCCCTCTGATGTTACTACTAAAACCCTCTCATTATGAACTGCATTATGATAAAAGGCAATATTACCAATTTTAAATCACTAAAAATATTAGTAAAACTAAAAAAAGTAACTTACTGCAAATTATTAAATTCTAGCTCCACTTCTTGACTGAGACAATTTTGTCTATAGAAGCTAAAGTCCTTGCATGGGGCCTGCATTTTTAAAGTTGAGGCAAAAACAAACAAACAAACAAAAAGCTGTGCACTGCAGAGACAGGTTACAAAGAGAAGTAGAACCAGGATGCACTAACTGTGCTTGCCTCTACATACAAAGCTCACTGGGTGCCAGCTCCCTCTGCCCATGTTCTTTCCTCTGTGAAACAGACATACGCTGCCTGACAACAGCACTATGCCAGTTACACCATGGCTGTGTCGCACCCTCTTTAGTGGATATTTGAGACAGTCAGCCACGTATCAGGCTTTAAGAGCATACTTGATGAAAAGCAGCTGTTGGATAAAGTAACAGCTCCCTAGTTTCAAGAGCTCAGAGGCTTCAGACTGAGAAGACGAGTATGTGACAGCTGGGCTGGTGTATTACTCTTTGTCTGTCTGCAGACCCTACAGTCAACACCTACACCTCTGCTGGTGTCTTCTCTCCGTCCTCACAAATGCCTAAGACTTAGGTCTACGGAGGGCGGTTTAGATGAAATGGTAGAGATAAATGAAAGGCTCCAATTTCTTATTGAACTCCCACTGACATTTAGTTTCCAAACCTGAAAGTCAAAGCAGTACACTCACTGTCCACACACACCGCATACCTGCTGCCTCAGTCCGTAGAAGGTGGCTATGGGCTCAGCAGCCTGGGGCACCACCCCCTCTGCATACAGGTGGATGTCATCTTGGACACTCTGTGCTGGCCAGAATCCAACCACACCCCTGGCCTGGAGTTTCTTTTGACTAATCAATATGTTCAGCATATTCTGAGCATCACTGTATACCTTCCTGGCTTCTTCGCCTATTAAAATTATATAAGAATTGATTTAAAGATGCTAATAGTAATCTGCCAATAACAATTCTTTTTTAAAACATTGCCGTTTCTCCTTCCCCACAAAGACTGTCAGGTTTGCCACGGGCACAGCCTGAAGCAGAGTACAGAGTAGATAGTAGGTCCATGAAATGAACCCCCAGAGTGCTCCTCCACAAGCTCAATGTGTTTATATTTTTCCGTTTAGTAGAATCTAAAAGCTAAATCCAGGGCAAGAACTGATATTCCACATACAACCCCATTAACTCCACAGTGATGTTTGGGATGAGACAGGGTGAACAGTGTAGTGAGGCCCAAACCCTCTGACATGGTATTGGTACTGCACCTGGAAGATTTCAGCACCTGGGTTGGTAGGCACCCCCCTACCTGGTGTCCTACCAGCTCTGGGACACCCTCCTTCAGTTCCCCTTAGCTCTCAGTGGGCAGCACGTGCTGCCCTACCTGCATGAAGTGCAGTCCTACAGTCCCTTCACGGCTTCCTGTGGCACAAGCACAGTACAGTAAGAAGCGCCCCCCGATCCTCCAATTGCCTGTAAGTACTCGGGTCTCAGCATCCTAACATGCCCAGGACCCTGTAGAAGCTGACAAGTGTCTGCTTTCCAGGGCTCTCTCCATCGAATCTCATGGTTCATCAGGACGACTCCTCCCATGCTGCTCTGCTCTGGCCTCTACATGCTGTGATTCCACGTCTCTAGGGTTTGGGTGAGGGTGAGCCATGACAACTGAGGGGAACAACTTACTGATTTATTCACTTCTCTGCTTTATCACATCAAGTCTCCCTCCTTCCTTGAATGTTCTGGGTACAGTGGATCTGCAATTGCCCACAGAAGCAGCCGTGTCCAAAGCTTCTCACTTTCCTTCTCTGAAATAGCCTTGTTTTCTGGTTCCTATCCCTATATCCAGCCTCAACAACCTTCATGGAATCTTCAATGACGTTTCGAGTACCCCTACCTCCAGGAACCCCACTCTAATCACCTGTGGGAATTCTAGCCCCCCTTCTTATGTGAGTGGGATCCCAGCCTGAGCCCATAGCAAGAGTCCAGCAGCAAGTCAGGTACTAAATCATAGGATATTGCCTGCTTTGTTTGCCTCTCTGCCAAGCAGAGAGCAGTGTGTAACTGATGTCAGTGCGTACACTTATTTAAAGAATATGTTAATAAAAGTGTAACTTTACCTGACACAATAAGGACAAGCAAACAATGAAATGTTTCTCTCGAGTGAGAGCTGAGTGGGTGAGTGATGTGGAGGCAGGTAGACCCTGTACAAAGTAAACCTTAGTGCCATCCTCTCAGAGTCACAGGGCCACATCCGAGTAGCAGGCCAGCAGGAAGGACTTACTAACCTACTGTTTTGTCATTAAATATCTTGGGGAATCCTCGATTCGGGTACTTGCCCCAGAGCTGCCAGACGTCAAAGAAAGGCTTCCAGTCAATGTAGTCCACCAGCTTTTGCAGGTTGTAGTCTTCAAAGACCTGGGTCCCAATAAAGGTGGGCTTCACTAGAGGAAAGAGGCACAGCTGTCAGCAGCACACCAGCTGGGAGAGCACTCACACTGACATTCAGAGGTGTCCTTCCCTGCTCCTCACTCTGCAGCTTACTCCTACTCCTGCTTCCCTCCTGTCATCCGTAGGAGTTGTCTTACCAAGAGCAGAACTTTAAGTTACGGTGGAGAAGGAATTTTCCCATGCAGCTGACTGACTGCTGGAAACTTCCCTCAACCCTTCTAGCCCCCACCATGTCCAAGAATAAAGGAAGCCTTGAGTTCATCCCTGCGTGTAAAGACAGCCAGAGTGTTATAGACTACTGCAGAAGGGCTTGTGCAGTACACTACTCATATGAGGTTTACAAACATGAACCAAAAGCCTTGCCTGCATATTCTCATATTCTGTCCTCCCCCCCCCACTCACTCACACACACACACACACACACACACACACACACACAATGTAGTGTAGGGACATATACTGAAATGAGGTCCCAAACTCCAAACTATGGCTACTCTGCAGGGGAAGGACAAATACAGGACTGCCACTATGAATAAATACCTGATTCTTTTTAAAAAAAGGAAGTCATAGGTTATTTCTTAGATTGGGTAATGGAAATAGAGGATTGTTCAGAAACTGTCCTTATATCCAAGTCTGAAACATATCATAACATACATGATTCTGGGGCCTCTATAGGCAGATTGTGCTCCAGCCATTTCAGGACACCAAGGACACAATGCCACATGAATACTGGGCCAGAGGCCAAGGTACCGGTGCTACTGCCAGCTCTGAGTGCCCGTGTCTCCCTGTGACTAGGGATCTGAGGACTGGCTGTTCCACTGTTAGCAGCTGCTCTGAAGAACACCAGCCTCTCAGGAAGCAAGGGAAGAGCAAAGGAGCTCTTAACTGGAATCTCTGCCTTCCCGCACCGCACTGACTCTTCCCTCTTCTGTTCTGCCCTCTTTTTAACCACCAGCGTCCAGCTTTGTTTGTTAACAAAGTCTGTACAGTCCTTTTAGGAGAGAAACTGAAGAGAGACCACTGACATCCCAGACTTAAGAGGCCTCCTGTTAGAGGCAGGCAGTGACCTGCAGCTGTGGAGTTGCTGAGGACAGGACTACTCTTGATCAAGCTTCATGCCCAGAATCCTAGGGTTGCTTCACGTTCTACATCCTAAGGCCTAGAGAGCAAGCTCTCCTTTCTTACGGGTTCTCTTCCTGCAGCTCCCTGAAGACATCTGGGATATCTTCAAAACATAGGAAGGTCATTCCTTAGGACCCCGTATCCTTTAGGCAGTAGGGTAGATAGAGCCTATCTACCATGATGCATGGTATGGGGTTAAAAGGGCAACCCAAAAAGTATCTCCACCACTACCAGGCACCACAGCCCTTCTCAGGATCACTTCTAGCAAAATTATTTTAGATCCACAACTTGCCCTGATGCCGCTAGACGAATTTTTAAAGATAAGCAATGAATAAAGAACGCAGCACGGACTCTGCTATAGTGATTTCTAGTTCTTCAAAGGTTTTCACATTAGTTTCTAATTTTACCCTTTCAACCTTTCCATAAAGCAATCCCCTTTTACACATCCGAGCTTGTCAAATGTAGAAGACAGACGCTCAAGGTCACAGTGAGTGAATCAGAGCCAGGAGCCAAGTAGGGATGAGCACCTGGGCCCCTTGCTCCCAATCTGGTACTCTTTCCACTAAACCACACTGAACCCAGCAGGGATGAAGTTAGAACTGAGCACACCTACATTTCCAATTTAATCTCTCAACTCTGCCGAGCATGTGTAGAACACAGATGTCATGAGCACTGAAAGCTGATTTCAGACATTACCTTGAAAATACGGATTCCGCTAACAGAACCCCTTTCACCCTGTCTTGGTTTTGCATTTGTATCTCATACCTCTCTGAGCCTGTCAAAACATCTTACACATATTATTCCCTTGTGAACACCTATGTGAGGTAAGAAAAGTAGCTAGAATTAAAACAGAAAAACCACATAACAGCAATTAAAAGGGAAGCATCCAGAGACAGAACAAGAAAGCGAAAAGGGATCCAGCTTTGCTGCAGAGTGTTTCAAGACATGTAAGTGTAAAGCTATTTTATATTTCAGACATTCCAAGTCAGTCTTTGGCCTGCATGCACCTCAGGTCAGTTTGGGAGGCCCACTCAAGCACAGCATAGGCTACGGAAGATAAACCCGACACTAGAACTCTGGCAGTCATTCCAGTTATTATCTGAAATGCCAGTTTCTTCAGTTAAAATGCTTGTTACAGAGTCATCCAAAGGACTCAGTAAGCTATGGTGAATCCATCTCACAACAATATATGATATGGCACTCAGTAGGTCTTCCTATCTACTTTCTTTTCCATCGATAGAGTGGCTCATATTACACACAACTGAGAATTTCTCACTGCAGGTTCCTTTGTAGCCAAGGTACTGCAACACGTCCTAGACACTGTGAGTTATCACACTTAGCTGTGTCCAGCAGCAGCCACAGACCTGGGTGAGGTTCAGACAGCCAATCAATGTGGAAACCATGTTTTCTGGCTTGACGTAGGGGTAAGTATTTTCTCTCCTGTTGAAGAAAATAGTTATTTAGTCAGAATCTCTTAGCTTTTCTATCTCTACAGTGAAAACATAACCAAGAATGCTGATAAAGAAGTTTTTGCAAACAAGACAAATAACCAACTGAACAAAACCAAACCCTTTCAAAGGGAAACCCCTACCCTTTCCCAGCCACTATGGCTTCACACTGCCACCTCACAGGAGACAGTAGAGAGTGACATGTGTTTGCTAGCTTCACCTTCTAGTTCTAAGTCCGACCTGCAGCCCCAACCAGTTCTTTCAGGACACAAGCAGTCTGGCGTTAGCTGCCCACCATAACTACTCTGAGAACCAGACCAGGGAGACCCAAGGAGCTGTCAGCTGTAGACAAATGGAAGGAGAGTGGGAAGCGTTAGCTGCCCACCATAACTACCCTGAGGACCAGACCAGGGAGACCCAAGGAGCTGTCAGCTGTAGACAAACGGAAGGAGAGTGGGAAGAAGGTACCAGCGACACCCGGGGCTGCTCCTTATGCTCTCATTTACATTCCCACCACCTCCCTAAGCCCCCACGAAGACATCAGCCTAGAAGGGACCACTCCTGCCACATTATTCTGAATGGCAGAGAGTTTGGTCGAGTAAGGAGAGGAGAGGCTTGTGAGTGCCTGGTTAATGCTCTGTTTTCTTCCAATTTCCCCTCAGGAATGAGTCTGAGAATACCATTTTGGAATGATCTAGCTCATATTTTTGGGGGATGTTAATAAGCTCATGCTTTACTCTTTCTCATAGGCCTGGTGTCTGGCATTGGACCTAACACCTGCTGAGGACCCAGAATGTTTGGGCTCAATACAGAAAAAAAAAAAAAATTCTCAAGTGTTTTGAGACATGGTATTGGTACGTAGCCCAGGCTGGCTTCAAACTCCTGATCCTCTTGACCCTATCTAAGTGCTGGGATTATGGGATTATAAGTAGGTAGGTCCATACCCAACTTAAAATTCACCAGAACAACCAAAAACAAAACAACAACAACCCAATCAGGAATTTAGATTCGAACGAACTCAGATCTGAACTAGGAAATAGACCTCTCTCAAAGAACTTCTAAAAACAGTCAATAAAGCCCAGGAAAACCCACTGATCACTGTGATGTGAAATGAGAAAGGCCTGCTTTGGTCACTTACTTTGAGAGCCTGATAGTGGTTCTGTCTAACCTCTTCATACTCTTCCTGTACTTCTTCAAAGAAGTCATCTTTCAGATCTTCATCTAACAGCTGAGAACACTGAAATGCAAGAGAAAATCCAACAACCGTGAGGCAGCAAAGGAAGATAGACACCCCCGAGGTCAGGGAGGAGGGTCAGCACACAAAGGAAGATAGACACCCCCGAGGTCAGGGAGGAGGGTCAGCACACAGAGCTTGCTGCCAGGCTTGAAGCCTCACTTTAATCCCCAGGACCCATGGTAGAGGAAGAGAGCGAGTCCCTACAAGTTGTCTCTAACCTGCACACACACTGTGACACTGCACTACCATGACCACCCCATGCCCAAGAAACCTTGTGATATACTCAACTCAGTATAATAGTGATTACTGTATAAACTCCATATAAATAAATATACAGATCTGAAATCTGTCCTTTCAGAAGATAGCTCAGAAACTGTGGTCACTGTCACCCAGTCTGCATGGTGTTCCTAGCATCTCCCAGATTACCAGGTCCTTCAGTAGATCTCTTCTCCTTCAAAAATGTCTGTTGCTGTCAAATCATGCTGTTTCATTGAAAATCACAAGTGTGATTAAGGACAGAAGGGGCTGCTTAGCTCTTTTCTATCTTACACTGAGCTTCTAGGTGAATAACTTGGAAACTGAAGGACGTTGTGGTCTCTCAGATGTCCCCCAGCTGTTGCAGCCAACACATGAGAATGACAATCAGGATTTACGAGAGGACAAGGGAGAGACACCTGGGCAAGGTTTTCGTAAGTTTATTAAGGGACTACCTATTACTCTGGGTTCTGAATATCTGGTGACTGTTCTGATTTCTGGTTAAGTCAGCTGGCCCTATCCAAAACAAGGTCACTTTAAAAATCCTATATTCCAGTTAATTCTAGCAATACTCAAAGACATCTTCTCATACTTGTAGATTAAAGGCATCTGTCACCCTGGTCAGATGTCCAAGTGCAAGGCATCTGTCTCGGTGCCATCCTTCAGCTGCTGCTCACATCTGTCAGCATGCCTGAAAACACAAGATGTGCTAACAGGGCTTCCTTCCAGCAAGGCAAACACTGCAGCGGCACCATCAACTCTAGCCTGCTCTTGCACACTTCTTTAGTAAAACTGGTCAAACCAAAATGGATCTTGGGCGAAACCTTAGCTCTTAATGCTTTCTTTGCTCTCTCTTTACAGCACATTTAAAATAAAAGGAGGGCCCCCACACTCACCACCACCACACTCTTGGATGCATCTAGGACATGGATTACAGGCGCACTGTATCGTGGTGCTATTTTAACTGCTGTGTGGGTTCTGAAAATAAGGGTCAAGAAGAAAAGCATATCCGTCAGTGCTGACAGCTCCGTGCTCAGACAACTCCGGTTCAGAACCATTAGAAGTAATATGTTTCAACAGTACTTTCAAGAGAGACTTCAAGGCACAAGCATTGAACTTCAAATTTCCATTAGAAACTAAGAATGACTTTTCCTATCCTGAGATGGAAAAACAGAGTGAAACGATATGAATTGATAGGCCTAGGTTCCAAGGGAGTCTGACAAAATGAGAAAGGTTTGTTTATAGTTATCTGCCAACAAGGAATGAGTCCCAGCACAGGCCTGCTAGAGCAGAGGGAGGAACCAGTCATTGGCAGTCACACCCTACTGTCATCAAGGTCAAGAATCTTCCCCTAAATGAGCTGGGAGACCAGCCAGTACCCTGGGGAAGCAGGAACCAGGCAGAAGACACAGGACACAGATCTGACTGCTGCCTCCTCTTTGAGGGAGACAGCTATACCACTGGTCTCAACCCTACCTTCTGATTGTAAAAAGAAACTCCAGACCTGAAAGTCTACAAAAAATAAAACAGAAAGAGGCTAGGGACATAGTTGAGCACTATAACTCTTGCTATAATGTAGAAATCCTAGGTTCAATCAATCCCCAGTATCACAAAAGTGAACCAACTAATGAAAGCACAGAAGTAACACAATATTTTATACTAACATTTGCTCAGCCCCAAGTTTCTACTGCCAAACTTTAACATATAGATACTAGGAAGAACAACCTTTAATTTTTAAATATCACATTAAACATGTTAAACATATCATTCTGATTGTGAGATGCTTAGAGCAATAATGTAGGCAATGTATAGGCAATTTCATTAAAAAATATACAAAACCAAGATGAGAATTGGAAACACACACAGCCTCCCACCAGTGAAGATGATAAAGACAGATGGCTTACAGAAGTTCCCGCCATGTGTTTCTTGCTCTCTCCTTCTCCCAAATCAGGAATTTTCATATTCTTTCCCTCAGCCAAAGTGTATTATAATCTTTTACTTCATATGATGACCTAGTCTAGAATTAAAGTATTTTTATGTAAACAATGCACAGCGAGTGCTTTAACGAGTCTGGTGAGCTGGCTCAGCCAGCAAATGTGCTTACAACCCTCACAACCTAAATTCAATCCCTGGACCTAAAGGCACTGCTGCCAAGCACTGGCACATAAACTCAGTCCTTTGAACCACAAAGAGAAATACAATAAACTAAATACTGGCTTAAAAGGGACACTCCAAGTATATTCCCACCCATCTCTGCCCCCTAACCTCCACTGGACAGTCATACCTTGTACTCAAATGTCTCAGAAGCACAGGTCTGGTTCATGATACTACTGGAAAAGTCATATCTTATCACCCTCAGAAATCTGTCTCCTGAAACCATACAAATCCTGAGCTGTCATCTCGCAAAAGAAGAATTAGGCCCTGCTGAAGCCATAATTACCTGAGGAGAAGCCACCAGGAGGCCCTCAGGAGGGCTTTTTTTCTTTTGTCTGGTGGCTCTTATAATAAAAAGGACCTCATAGCAAATTTCTGATCTTAATGAAGCAAACTGTGATGTAAAAATATTTTAATCATGAATCCAAGGCCCCAGGTACACAACTCCTAATGCAGAGATTTGTTATATTACATAATCACGACTTTTAAAGTCTTTACTTTGAAACAATCCATAGGTCCTCTTTCCACTTTCCACACTAAGCAAACGACCAAGTTAATTTCATAAAGCTCAAGTTATCGACCAGGCCTGGTGGTCTAGACCGTTCATCCAGTTACTTGGAAGCTGAGACAGAGGACTGCAAATTCAAGGCCAGAGTGAGTTCAAGACTACACAATTTAGTGAAACCCTGTCTCAAAGTAAAAAAGAAAAGACTTTAAGAGTGGGCTGGGGACATAGTGTAGCCAGTGAGGGAGACCTTGCCTAGCATGCACAAGGCCCGAGGTACAGATTCTAGTCCCAGAAGAAAACACACTCAAATCCTCTTTGTCAGTGTTTGATCCGATCCTGTAGGAATACTTCTGCCACTATGCTAGTAAGTAAGCCCCTGGTGGGAAAGGCCTGGTTTTCTAACATCAGCCACCATGGCTGACCTGTGAAGTCACCACAGTATGAAAAGTATCAACGGGTAAAGATGTAAACATTCCGCTACTTGTGGAAACTCCCCATTCACACTACAAATACTATGCTGGTTAATTCTGTGAGTGAGCTGGGGTATGCCACACTACACAGTTTGGTACTGCATGCAGTCCAAATGTTGCTCTGAGGATATTTTTTAGATATAATAAAAACTTAAATCTGTAGATTCAGTAGATTATTCTCTATAATGTGATTAACTTCAGCAATCAGTTAAAAAATTCCAGAAAAATATTAAGCAGGCTCATTAACTCCTGATTTTTGTACAAAGAACTTCTGCCTGAAGACTGTCCTCAGACTTGGGACAGCAACAGCAGCCCTTGCCTGATACTCCAGCCTACAGATTCCAGACCTTCCAGTCCCACAATCACACAAGCTCATTCCTAAAAATAAGTCTCTGACTCTCAAAGAGTTCTAGACTCTTATGACCAGGCTAGAATTTCATTTTTACACTAAAAAACCAAAACAAAAACAAAACAAAAGAACAAACTTCACACCATGGGACCACCCTGCCAACCATCAAGTATCTGTGATACAAGGAATGCTACAAAAGCCGAGGGTCTCTCACACGACCACAATCCCAGGAAGAGCTTCAACTAAACTCTGCCTATGTGACGTTTCCCCAAGTCTTCCTCTCAGGAACAATTCCTCCACCTGATTTCCTCACTTTTATTAGTCTATCTCCAAACTCTTTCAAAGGCTGAGCATCTCCACGGGAACTTATAATTCCTTGGCCAGACTCCTGCTTACACTGTAATTCTTAGGAGCTGCCTGGAAGGTGAGAGGATTAAAGAAAAGATAACTGCAAGAAGACAGAATCCAAAACAGGGCAAGGGGAGGGAATCACAAAGGAGTTCCCAGTCTGCAGAAGGCTCCAGAAGCCTTTTGACACTTCCCCAAAGAAAAAACTGGGAAGTTTGTGCAACAAGGAGACAGTATGCTAAGCAAAGGGAGAACTGCAACACATTTCACCACTGTCTTAAAACACTGGCATGTAAGAGAATTTAAAGTGAGCATAAAGCTGTTCATGCAGGCTTACCTCGAAGTGGTTGCTCCTCCTATCAACAGCGGAATCTTTATAGCCAACCTCTCCATTTCCTGGGCAACAAAAATCATTTCATCCAAGGATGGAGTGATGAGTCCTGACAAGCCAATTATATCTATATTGTCAAAAGAGAAAGAAACATTGGCCAGTGAGAATGAAAAAGAGAGAAAGTGAAGAAAGACACTTTTTAAAATGTTATCCTGAAGATCAGAAAACCTAACGGCAATTTCTAATTCTAGGAATTTACCATTTGCTTTGGATAGTAAAAAAGTGTAACTTAAACTTGTAGACACACATTTGTAACATAATTAGGAAGCCACATAATAAAAATCACCCCTAGTTCATAATTATCTCAGGCTTGACCATAAAAACAACGATGCAACTGTCCCTCTAAGAAGCCAGCCCACTCCACTGCTAGAGCTAAGAGGAGGCCCACACACGCCCCCGCACACGCCCACACAGGCCCACACACGCCCACACAGGCCCACACACGCCCACACAGGCCCACACACGCCCGCACACGCCCCCGCACTTCCTTCAAGCCCCAACTGCCTGCACTGGAGCCTGCTGCTCAGTGTCCCTCAGACCCAAGGGCTGGGCTTTCCCATTCCCCAGTACAGCCTCTCAGGAGAGTGATACTGAATGCTCTGCCCAGAGGACTGTGGCCCAGTACCTGCTTTGTGGTCCAGAGCAGCTTGAAGAATCTTATCACAGGGAGTCATGACTCCTAAATCAATAACTCTGAGGCAAGAAATGAGATGTGAGAAAATTAACAAGAGCCCATGAGAGACAAAGCTGAACTAAACATTTTAATTTCAGCCACCAAATGCTGCTCTCATGTAACTGAAGCCACACTATCAAAGGTCCTCCACATTAGTTTTTGAAAGGGAGAATAATATTCGATTGTATGAATATGCTACAGTTTAGATTTGAACTGTCCCTCCAAAGGCCAGTGTTCTGAAGGCTTGTTTTCCAGGATGGTATTTTATTTACTGTTATGCTTATGCTTTGAAGCAGGACCCCTCTTTTTCACAGGTATTATGAGGCTTCTACCTGATATTTCTCATCATGATGTGCAGTGTTGCCACAGGACCAAAAACAACAGGGCCAACAAGGGGGTTGAAATTTCTAAAATTGTAAGTCAAAATAAACCTTTCTTACAGTGACAGAGAGTTGATAGACCAACTGCGTTCATCCACAGACAGACCCCTGGGTGGTTTCCACTATGTTGTGATTGCTGAGCACACTCAAAACCCTTACCTCAACTCCGTGTCACAAGTACTACTCACAAATACTCCTCCAGACCCATTTTAATGAAAAGGGGGATCAGATAAGGCAAGGTCGCATCACTCAGTTAATCGGCAATAGAGTTGGGAAATGAATCAGAAAAAAATACAAAATCCACTACCATATTATCTATTCAGGTCAAAAACCATGCAGCTGGGAGCCAGTAGGGAGGACGACCGGGAAAAAGTTGGTCCCTGCACGGGCAGTGTGGCTGCTGGGCAGCACTTGTAATTAAGGCGAAGGAAGGGAGAGGAGGACTCAGAGACATCGCCAAGAGAGGTCAGCAAGGAAATGGAAAGACACCTCTGGGTGAGGACACATGAGCCGGAGAGCAAGCACTGAGACAAAAGAGGAAACAAGGTCTGGAGAAATGGTTCAGCTACTCATGCAGAGGATCACAGTTCAAATCCCAGCACCAGAATGTGACTCAAAAACCCTACAACTTCAGCTCCAGGGAATGTAATGCCCTCTTCTGGTCTCTAAGGTAGGCCAAACACATACATATAAGTAAAAATAATAACTCTTAAAAAAAATCAGGGAAGAGAATAATGCCAAAGAATTTCAGAGCAGTACCTACCCTGAAACTCGTAGAGACGAGGAACATTCTGGAGATGCTCTACCTACCCTGAAACTCGTAGAGAGAGGAACATTCTGGAGATGCTCTACCTTTAACCTTGTCCATGTTGCACTGAGAGAGCCACCATTATATATACTTAGCTTAACCTTATCATATCTGTTAAAGGACTTAAAAACTGATTGGAGCACGTATTTTT
Source organism: Rhynchomys soricoides (assembly GCA_019843965.1). NCBI lineage: Eukaryota > Metazoa > Chordata > Mammalia > Rodentia > Muridae > Rhynchomys > Rhynchomys soricoides. Next base: position 267,635 of record JADRCH010000101.1, on the reverse strand, counting down.
CATTTATTTGTCAAATTTTGTTCTTAAAGAAAAAACAAAACAAAACAAACAAACAACAACAACAAAAAAACCCCTGACAGGTGAGATGGTTCATCCCAGAACTCAAAAAGCTAAGGCAAAAGGAAGGCCATGAGTTGGAAGCCAGCCTGGATTTAGCCAGTTCTGGGATCCTGCTTCAAAGCAACACAGTGACACCCTTGTCTTAAATGAACATCTCTAGAGCACACCGCCAGTTGTCAACAGTAAGTGCTGAGCCCCGAGGCGGCAAGTGGCTTGCCTGACATTCTTATACAAAACGATTTGCATCTTGTTCCCAAATTCCTTTTTACAAGAAGTTTGTTTTGTTTTTGAATTAACTAACACTATGGAAAAAAGTGAGACAAAAGTGAGACCAAAAGTGAGACAATTTCAAGGTGACAAAAAGTACATTAACCATAGCAAACAGATGCTGGAAATGGTGACAGATATCCTCTGGGGTCACTTTTATTTTTTAACATACTGAGGAAAATCTAGTAACTAAAGCTCTTTTGTTTAAGATGACGAAGTATGTAACCTTCCCAGCCTTGAGCAGGCTAAGCAGACCTTGAACATTTGCCACGGCAGGTCTTATCAACCTGGATAGAGACATCTGCCTTGGCTGCAGTTCCACGTTCCCATGGGAACTTAGCTGCTTTGGCTCCTGCGCTGACCTTCCTGGACAACATGCTCCAGCTGAAGCAGGGGATGAGTTTTGTGGTTTTTCCCTTTATATATGCAAAGCTTATTCTTAAACGTGGAGCCCTGATCAGAATTTTGGCTTGGCTTCATGCTTCTCTCTCGCCCCCTACTCTTTTCATTTGCAGCCCCCTCTTTCAGGTAAACCTTGTCCGACCATAGGCTACTGGACAGCTACATAAGTATACACTGCTGAATATAAAACTGGGCAAAAGAACAAACAGCTTTTAAGTCAAGACAAAAAAAGGTATGTACCTCAAAGGATCAAAGCTGATCCTTTACAACACTATATTATGTTTTTGACACTTTTGTTGTGAGCCTCGCTTTTAATGGCTGAACCATCTCTCCAGCCTTGTATGTTCTTAAATGTGATTAAAAATCACTAGAACAATGACAGTTATCTTGCTCTCACTGTTCTCTCCTGCTTTATCTTGTTGTTTTCAGGCACAACTTACATGCCTGAGAAAAATCAAGGTGATTTATGTAGTTAAACAGAAACAGGAAAGAAGGCTGTGGGAAGAGGCCAGAGACGACCACTACACAGCAAGGCAGCAGAGAGGCTTCTCTAAACTCAGGCTCAAGGCCCACCATCACACAATGAAACACACATATTTCAACTGAGCCCAACTGAAAATTGATCTGTATTTCTCAAGAGATTGTGATTTCACTGACAGAACAGGATCCTGGCAGCTCTCAGACTACACCTGAAAAACGTCTCTGTAGACCAGGGCAAGGACTATGAGCTATCATATTAAGAGAAGTCACTGCAGGGGTTAAATGGAGGGGTAAGATTCATTCTAGTCAAACAGATTCACTTCTGTTCAGAGAAAAGGCAGAGCCTGGTTAGGTTGCTACACAGATCCAGACGTCAAACAGCAATGGTCTGGCCTAGTATAGAAGCAGTACAGGTGACGAGCTGGTCAGACCCTGTAAACACTGTAAGAGGTACAACACCCAGGGTTTGGTAACAGTGTTTTGAAACAGGGGTGAGTTATACAGAGTCAAGACACTGGAGAGATGATGTGGTTGATGGGCCTAACTACCGGGGAATCACACTAATGCTACCAGACAACTCCCTAGACACGCAGGACTTGAGGCCAAACCTTCCCTCTTCCAGACGGAAGTCTCAAGATGCCCAATGAGAAGGGGCAAGAAAGATTAAGAAGCACCATTCTAGATAAAAGAGAAGCCCACAGGTTGAGCTTGGAGGGATTCCCGTGTTTGAGAATGCTCAGGGAAGAAGGAACCAGAAGAAGGGTGACAAGCAGTGGTCAGGGAGATAGACTAACTAGGGACAGTGAACAAGGGGACTGGGAAGCAACATCAACCTGCAACTTCTTAGCCTGCTTTCAATAAGCCCTGCTAGGAAATGACTGAAATATTTATAATTTTCTACACGTACTAAGTTTAGGGCCTCACAATGGCTGACACTTCCAGTCTTGAGTACCAATCTAGCACCAAGGCTGCCCCACAGCATCTTCAAGGGCACACAGATAAGTTCCGTGGCATACTTGAGAAACAGAAGCTCTGAGTTAGACATGACAAGTGGTACAGTTGAGCATTTCCAATGGCCGCAGAGGCCATTAAAACCAAACAGCAACTAGAAGGTCTCAGGGGCCTGGAGCTACACGTTCAAAAATAAGTAAGTAAGTAAATAGACAGTATTCTCAGCTAGATGTAGGGAAGAGAAACCAAGGCAGATCCTAGATCATGATGGTTCAGGACCATGACCGTCTACGAGTGGACAATTTTCCATTCCCCCCCCCATTCCCTCTCACTCCTACTTGTTCTCTTCCACTCACCCGCGTCCTTCACTACCCCTTGCTCACTGTAAGTGGTAAATACCCCATGTCTCAAGTTCAAAGGCACCCTGGACTACACAGTAAGACCCTATGTGGAAAAAAGACAGTGAAGAGGGGGGAAGAAAGGTGTGAAAAGTGTTAATTTTACATTATTCTTCCTAAGAGCTTCGAACAGAGCTCTAATAGCTGCTAAGATGGCTCTGTGGGAAAGGTAATTGCCACCAAGCCTGACATCATGAGTTGAATTCCTGGAACTTGAATGGTGGCCCTAACCAGCTGTCACCTGACTTCACAAGCACTGGTGGATATATACACATATACTGTTTTTTTTTTGGGGGGGGGAGAAGAGAGAGCATTAGGTATACATTGTACTTGGGATTCAAATTCAGAAAAACAGTTACAAAATATGAGTTACTAATGGTATCCACTACTATTTTAAGTTACAAAGAATTTAGAAACAAAAATAGTTATTTTCCTCTTCAGAAGAAATCACAATGAAAATTACATTGTGCATACATACCCAAGATGACTTAAGCCTCCATCAGTGGATAAATAGGTAAAGAAAATGTAATCGTCACATGGAATAAAATACTACTCAGCCAGAAGAAGAGTAAACTCTACCATTTACAGGAAAATAAATAGAGCTGGTAGTCATTATGCTAAGTAAAACAATCCAGACACAGAAATATGGTCTCTCTCTCTCTCTCCCTCCCCTTCTCTCTCTTTCTCTCTCTCTCTCGTGAAAAAACTTTGAGAGTTGAGCTTGAAGTACACAAAAGTTGAAGAGTAGTTCACAGAGGCAAAAGGGTGGGGAGGGAGGAGGGAGGGATAGGGAGCTGGATGCAGAAGGGATGAGCTCTCATGCTCCACAGCAGTGCAGGTATCTCTGCACACGAAGAAGAGCTGAGAAGAGTGAGTCCTCCTCTTCAGTAAGAATACACACGACAAGAAAAGCTACATCCGTATACATTGTATACATGTGTTTTAATGTCATACTTCACTTTGTAAATACGCAACCTAGGAATATATATTCCTTGTTAACTAAAAATAGGAGAAAGAGGTGGAGGCGGGAAAGGAAGGGTACAAATGCTGTCACTTCCAGACTGCTGCCCCTGCAATCCACACATCCTACCACTAGATGGAAGCATCCTACCAGCCCAGCACCCAGCTGTGAGTCTTCCCTCCTCCCCCTCCTCCTCCCCCTCCTCCTCCTCCTCCTCCCCCTCCTCCCCCTCCTCCTCCTCCTCCTCCTCCTCCTCCTCCTCCTCCTCCTCCTCCTCTTCCTCTGAGGTTAAGCAGTTCTCACAGGGCCTATTACTGTTGTTCCCCCTTTTTCTCCCTCCACTCCATCCTAAACCTGGATATTTGAAGTCAGAAGATCCATCCTAAATTTGGGCCATACCTTCTGGGGCAGTCTACAGGACATGGAAAAGGAAGCTTTTGCTCTTTGCGTGCCCAGGCTGGCCTGGAACTCACTATGTTGATCCACCCGCCTCTGCATTAAGTGGGATTTATAAACCTATAGGGTTAAATGGTGTATGTGCACCATCACATCTAGCCCATTTTTACTTTAATTCTTGAATGTCCTTTCTTCAAAATATGACAAGTGAAAGGCCTATTACTCATAATACCATGAGGTACTAGGGAGAGACAAGATTAGCATCAGCTGCCCTTGATGTACAGTAGTTTTCTCTGCCAATAGGCAGATTTTCTTATATTCCTAGTGTTAAATGGGTTAGGTGCTTAACTGTCTTTTCCATAGTTGAGAGAATATATCTAAAATCAACTGTCATGCAATCAATTATCTGATCAAAAATACTTTTGAATATTCTAACTTATTTCTCAATGGAAATTTTGAATATTAATGAGTCAGTTCATTTAAAGTTGATACGGGTCAAAACAATACTAGCAAGTAAGTGAGCCTACAGAACGGAGGCTGAAATTTCATTTTAATGAGAGGTAAGTGGAGGAAACTGCAGTCCTGATTTTCAAACCTAGGAAAGAATGCTGCCTTCATGACAAAGGCTGGAAAGGTAGATAGAAAGACTGGCCATGGGGAAAGCTGCCCTCCTGACCCAGCCAGCCTCTGCATTCCTGAGTGGAATCCAATCAGTGTTCCAGACAGAGATGGATCAAGTGTTGAGAGAGACTGAGAAGGCTAGCTGACAGCAGCAAACAGAACACAACAGCCATAGCACCAGCCGGCTCCTCCGCCAGAGAAAAGGCACAGTGGAAAGCAGCCATGACTCCAAAGGACTGCTGACAGGACACTGGGACCAGGACAGGCATTAGTGACTCTTTCATTGAAACATGCTGTGAATCAGGGAGACTGTAAACTTATTATAAACCCCTGGCTTATCTGGAACTAACTTTGTTACAAACATTTATTGGTTGCTGAGTTATCAAAAGGGGTTTTTACCTGCACATATCATTCCAGATACTACTTCATCATCACTGTGATGGCTTAACCTTGGTTGTCAACTTGACTACACTTGGAAGTATCTAAAACCCAAGCAGCTGGGTATAGTTGTGAGAGATTTTTCTTGGCTAGATCATTTGAAGTGAGAGATCTACCCTAAATCATTTGAGGTCAGAAGATTCACCCTAAATCTGGCCATCCTTTCTTAGTGGCAGCCCACATAGAAGGACATAGACGAAGGAAGTGTTTGCTTTCTATCAACATTACCTCACTCTGTGTCTTTAGGATTCCAGAATGGACTGAAAACTAGCAGCTCTTTAGATCCTCCCTGGAACCCTGGCACCAGACTGTGACTTCCAGTACATCCAGTCTCATTGACTGAATAACTACTGGATCCTGGCCTTTCTGTCAGGAAACCATCACTGTTGCACTACTTGGACCACAGCCTGTTAGCCTCTCTAATAAACCCATTACTAATATATAGACATATATTAGCTTATTCTGCCAGTTCTGTTCCACAAGAACCCTAACATCATCACCAAGAGACACAGAGGGCAGCGAGACTACTAACAGACAAAGCCAATGTTGCCAACTCTCCTGAGAACCCTCATCTAAACCCTAGCAGTTTGCTGAGTGGAAAATGGTACATGCTAGCCATGAAGAGCCTGATGAGCATCAGAGAGAGACAACGTCCAGTAGATTCTCAACAAGGCTCTTGACTGCCTGACCCCTATGTCCAATCCCTATGTCCTTAACAAATACATAAGAGATACATGATTATGAACCACCACCACCACCACCAACAAAGCTGTGTTTACAGCTGGAGAACCAACTAACAAACAAACAAACCAACAAACACAAAACCCCCCCTCATCCATGGCCATACCTTACCCCAGCCCATTCACCCAGTAAAACATTTACAATCCTCTTTTAAACATGAAGGAATTGAAAGAAGTGAGATCTCAACTTACCTGAAATTATTACAGCCCAGCACCACACCAACTATGTTCTTGCCGATGTCATGCACATCACCTTTAACAGTGGCCAGCACAATGGTGCCTTGGTAAGGGTCCTGCAAAGTGAGGCAAGCAGCTGAGCATTCGTAAGGGGCCACCAGGGAAGGCCATCTGGTTCTCAAGAGCCACACAGGTGACCACCTCAGAAGTACATTGGGGACTCAAACAACACTCTCTCCTTAAAGCTCTGTGTGGTGCACAAGTTCAAAGGAGGCCTCCCTGGCGTGTTAGCGCGGAGTTTCAACTGAGCTCATAGGAGGCCTCCCTGGTGTGTTTGTTAGCGCAGGGGTTTCAACTGAGCTCATAGGCTCTAGCATCTGACAGACAGTCAACAGCCACATACAGAAACACTCCTACAGCTAAAGACCACATCTTGAACCCTGAAACTACCAAGGTTGCTGAGAGTTGGAAGGGAGAGAGAAGAGTGAGCCAACTGCAGATTACCTCAGGTTTTGAAAGAGCCCAGTAGAGGGAAGGTACAGGCGCCTCTTATTTCTCTAGAACAATTCTTAAAATATGCAGGCATGCATCATCTCTCTAATTCAGTCAACTGCAAATTTAGATCACAAATTCAGAATTCTAGTGTCCAGTGTTGTCTAAATTTCACAGGGCTCTAAATAAAGTAAGAAGGCTAATGGCTGATCCCAGTAATGTAGCCAGCAAGGATGAATGGAATCTACAATTGGTACAAAGAGTTTTGGGGGAAGGGCTTTCTTTCTTTCTTTTTTTTTTTTTTTTTCATTTCAAATGTTTTCTCCTTTCCAGGTCTCCCCTTTGGAAACCTCCTATCCCATCCTCTCTCCCCCTGCCTCTATGAGGGTACTCCTCCACCCACCCACCCACCCACCCACTCACGTCTTCCCTCCCTGGCATTCCCCTATACTGGGGCATCTAACAGCCTCAGGCCCAAGGGCCTCTCCTCCCCCTGATGGCTAACAAGACCCTCCTCTGCCATATATGTGGCCAGCGCCATGGATCCCTCCATATGCATTCTTTGGTTGGTGACCCAGTCTCTGGGAGCTCCAGGGGGTCAGTCCAGTTGACACTGCTGCTCCCTCCATGGGGCTGCAAACCCCCTCAGCTCCTTCAGTCCCTTCTCCAACTCCTCCAACCTCAAAGCTCTAGAACAAAAAGAAGCTAATACACCCAAGAGCAGTAGACAGCAAGAAATAATCAAACTCAGGGCTGAAATCAACCAAGGAGAAACAAAAAGAATTATACTAAGAATCAACAAAACCAGGAGCTGGTTCTTTGAAAAAAATCAACAAGATCGATAAACCCTTAGCCAGACTAACCAGAGGGCACAGAGACAGTATCCAAATTAACAAAATCAGAAATGAAAAGGGAGATATAACAACAGATTCTGAGGAAGTTAAAATAAATCATCAGATCCTACTACAAAAGCCTATACTCAACCAAACTGGAAAATCTGGAGGAAATGGACAAGTTTCTAGACAGATACCAAATATCAAAGTTAAGTCAGGATCAGATAAACCATCTAAACAGTCCCATAACCCCTAAAGAAATAGAAGCAGTCATTAAAAGTCTGCCAACCAAAAAAACCCAGGACCAGATGGGTTCAGTGCAGAATTCTATCAGACCTTCAAAGAAGGCCTAATGCCAATACTCTTCAAACTATTCCACAAAATAGAAACAGAAGGAACACTACCCAAGGAACACTGTTCGTTCTATGAGGCCACAGTTATACTGATACCAAAACCCCACAAAGAAAGGGGAAGGGCTTTCTAAAAGCAAACCTGCTACCTCCAAAACTGACTCAGCAGGAAAAAGTACCTGAGTTCAATCCCCCAAGCCCACCGGGGGGGGGGGGGGTTGAGAAGGAGCACCTCCTACATAAAAGCTTTACTAATTGAGGTTCCCAACCTCAGAAACACAAGTGTTCCAGGCCACTCCTGAGAAGGCTCCAGGCCTGGGCTAAATGACTTGCCTCTTCTTTAACAGAGCCATTAAGCATTCTGGCTTCTTCTCTTTCTCTTTCCATGAAAGGGATAAGGTGGCCAACAGCCTTCTTCATGACGCGGGCTGACTTTATAACCTGGAAAAGGCAGAGCTGGCCATTATTAGCAAATCGTTACATGACTGTTGTTGGCCCATGAAGCTTCAGGACCACTTAAGAATGTTTGGTTTGACCTTCCTAGATTTCTATAGTGAGCAGGATAAGGGTAAGGTGGGCAATAACAATAAATGAGGAACAGCAAGAGGAAAACCAAACAGAAACTAAAGGTTTTCATTTCTGTTTCTGAACTTGTGCTTAGTAGGTTGTTGGTTTTCTGTCTAAAGTCCTTTTACTGTGTCTCTGAATTCTATGCTTCCTTTAAGTTTCATGTTTCAACATGAAAAATAAAAAAATAAATAAAAATTTAATTTAATTTTAAATTTTTATTTAAAAAATAAATCCTGAGGATTTTAACTTACTTAAAACTGAAGCTTATGAAGAGGCCCTTTAAGCTTTTTATATACTTCAGAGACCCTAACCTAGATGCTCATCAAAGATTTCCTAAATCATGGTTGTAAGTACTTGCTACAGTAAAGAATTCTGTCTTTACTTAAAACATACTATTTAAAGTCCCACTAATTAAAAGAGTAACATATTTTCAAAATATGCATTCTTAAAGATGACCACTGGCCAAATATTAATACTAACATTACATTTATCTTAGGTGGGCACTAAGGTAAAAGGTGCTATGGTGTCACTGACTAGCTTTAACATCCAGGGGGTAAACTAAGGCAGGCAGCAAGTGGGGTTCAGTGCTGAGAGCAGCTGACTGGCAGTCCAGATACTGATGGGGTTGCTGAAAATGACAGCCAGTAATTAGAAAAACTACTCAGCAGATTTTTATCTGAGTGAACAAAGCTTAATTTACCGGGACTGGCACTCCCTGTGGCCACTGAAAAACTCTGAACTCTTAATTCCTTGGGGCCATCGAGAAAGAAAAGGAAAGAGAAAAATTCATACACACACATACACACTGAGTAAATGAAGCAAAAGGCAGTCTCGAATAAGTTCATATGTACAAATACATGCATGCATACAGACAGTCAGACATATACATATTCACACACAGATTGGATGGAGCAAAGCTCCAGAACACAGGCTCCAAGCATTTCACAAGTACACATATGTAAAATAAACACACAACTGGTGGATGGAGCAAACACCAACACACACCCAGACAAGCTTTACAAATATACAGACATACAGATTTGAAGGATGGAACAAAATTCCAACATATTCTCACATAAACTTTACACATATACGTACACATGTACACATACATACTTGGAGGGTGGAAGGAACAAAGTTCCAACAAATTTATTCTTTCTCTCATGGCTTATATAGCCAAGCAAAATCTTTCAAGCAGTATTAAAATCATAATATGATTACAAATTATTTTTTTCTAGTGCATGACTAACAAAACCAATATATTCTCCAATACCTTTACAAGAAATCACATTGAAAACTACAGGTAAAGAAAACAAACGATTCCCAAGAATCCACATACATTTGTAACTAAGTGACTTGCTATAGATTAACAAAGTGTGAGCAAGTAAGTTTCTCTTACTGGCAGGCAGCAATTTGCAGTTACAAAGAAATGATTAATTATTTTATTATCTATCTTTAAAGATCAGTCACATCTACTTTAAATCCTAGGATGTATATCTACTCATCAGCAATTCTTAATACATCATATCAGGAAGCTGAAGGCAAAAATGGGTACAAGAAATGAATCATCACCAGTCCAGCCTCAGTGAGAGTCATGTCAGCCAGTGGTATTATTGTTCTTGTTCCCTGACCATAAGAGGCCCCTAGCTTAACTAATAAGAGCATACCTTTCTGAACTTTAAATGGCTCCCTAAGATTTTCTACATCAGAGCCAGTAGCAAAAACATCTTAACCTAGCTTCACTAACTGTTTTTCCAAATGATTTCCGAGCGTGGTGGTCACAACTCTTAAGTTCTTTCCTAGGGCAGTGACTGAATCATGACTCTGCTCCAGCAGCAATGCCTGAATGAGACCAAGCACTGTTACTGTGAGTGTCAGAGGTACTACCCAGGAAGGGGCTGGAAGCCCCCTTAGAGTTTTCATACAATTCTTAGATTAAGAGGGATGGGAAGGCAGCAAGCAGAGCAGAACTCCACAATAGCATGAGGTCCTCAAGGTTGAGCCTCAACTGGGGTACACCCATCGTGGCTGTGTTAACTGGTGGGCAGCATTCCACGAGTTCTAAAGCCATTCGTCACCTCCTGCATGGCCCTTGGCAGTATGGAAATACAGAACATGTAGATTGTGGTGCTAAGAATGTCTGCAAGCTTTCTAACCTGCATACTCTGTGAAGATGGACTGGCTTGGAATGGTTCCTAAATATACCCAGAGAAGGAGTGACAAGATAACGCTTTCAAGCTTTGTCTATAATGCAACCTCAGAAAATACTCAAATGCACTATTTACTGAAAAACAGAACAAAGGAAATGTTAAAATTTCTCTCTGTTTTGCCAACCTGAGGTAGAAACATTTTTCCAGCTCCAAAAAGATCACCAACCACTTTCATGCCATTCATTAGGGGCCCTTCAATTATATTTAGAGGCCGAGGGTATTTTTCCCGGTTTAACCTGGCTTCTTCAGTATCTTCAACAATGTGCTTTTCTATGCCCTTAAAAGAAAAAGAAAAAAAAAAAACGAGAGAAGAAGAAGAAGGGGAAGAGAACAAACAGAAAACTGTATTAAGGCCAAAAACAATGAATCACAGAGAAGCTTCAGAACGTGAATCCCAGAACCAGCCAGCCAGAGTTGAGTCCTTGTTCTCATCACCAACATGGGCAATTTATTAAATTCTGGTTTCCTCACTTACAGAATCACAAAAGTACTAACCTCATGTTTTCTGACAACCACTGTGATATAATTTACCTACAGTGCCTAGCACCGTAGGAAGTAAGAACACAGGGGGATTAAAAAAAAGAGGTACTGGTGAAGACTAGGAATGCAGCTCAGTGGTAGAGTCAGTGCTTAAGATGTGTG
>JADRCH010000101.1:243809-256637 GCA_019843965.1 Rhynchomys soricoides | reverse complement strand
GGTTTAAGCCTTAGCAACTGGTTATATGCTAACAAATACACACATCTATGAAATTGGGATCTGATCAGTGAAGTATGGCAGTGCTTGCCTTTAATTCTAGCATTCAAGAGGCATTGGCAAGAAGTTCAAGGCCAGTCAGGGATACACAGTAGGGTCCTATCTCAATCAATCAATCTGTATCTTCTCTCACCGTAACATCACTTGGCTAGACTAGGACTCAATACATAAAAAGTTGTTAAAAGGTGAAGTTAAAAAACAACAGCAACAAAAACAACACAAACAAAAACAAAAAAACAAAATAGCATGGAACTTTGCTTCCCTGACTTGCCTGGCCATTGCTTACAAGCCTTCCTCCAAAGCCCAGGATCCTCAAGAAGTGTAGGATACAAACGAATAGTCGACAAACTGAAATATATGACTTTCAGAAGAATTAAAAGTTGAATTCTAAAGCCAAAAAACCACTCTGGAATATCTCAGACTCACTATAGGGACTAGGGAGGGTTCTTGACCTCAGAATTACTAATTGGGCTGAGTAACTCCTTGCTGTGTAGGCAGGTATACTGCAGCCACTGAGTTCCAGAGCATCTGCCACACCCATCTATGAAAACAGAACACATCTTTAGACACTGTCAAATGAGCTGAGAGCACTGGCAAACAGACATCTTCAGGTTAAAAATCAACAGTCAAAAGTCTAGGGTATCTCCTCCTCCAGTTACTGTTAGCAACGGCACCAGAGAGCCAGAATGAGACACCAGGCTTCCAGGACAGGCTCCGGCACTCACCTTCACAAGAGCATACTCCAGGCGCTCTTCAACTGAGCCATCCCTCCACTCGTCTGTCTGCATGACTTTCTTCCCTCCTTTGCCATGAGTCTGAAATAAAATTAAGACCAAGGAGTAGATACAAATGGTACATAGTTACATAGTTAACAATTTGCAGCAAATAAAAAAGAAAAAAATCTTATTCTTCAAGCTCCCAGACCCCAGGGTGTTCAGCATGAATCAAGACTGAAGTAAATGGAAAGAAAGAAAAAGAAAGAAATATTTTAAAGTTTGAACTTTCAGTAGAGAAAAGGAATGGTTGCTTTTCTTTCCTTCTTTCCTAAAACACAGCAACTGACATCAACCTATTTCTAGGACATAGGGTTATCTAACACTTCAGCTGTCAGGAAGGATCAATAGCACCCACACACAACCGTTGAGAAGCTGGGAGCCATAAGCAGTAGTGGCACACTCCTATTCCCAGCATTGGGAACCTGAAGCAGAAGGATTTTGAGTGTCAGACCAACATATACTACATAATGAAACCTTGTCTCAAAAAAATTCAAATGTTAGAAACATGAAGGCAGAATGTTCCTGGAGGTGGACACACTGGGTAGCATAAGATCACCCACATCAAGACTTCACCATATCATAAGGAAGGAAGGAAGGAAGGAAGGAAGGAAGGAAGGAAGAAGAAGGAGAAGCTCTAAGGGTGCATGTCTGGGGCTGAATGAGTGAGTCCAAGGTGTGTAACTGAAACATGGAAGTTTGAGGGATACACCAACTCGGACACTGATAAAGGGCTTCAGACAACCTGAGGCTCAGGAAAGAAACTCAGAAAAGGGATGAAGGCACAATGCAAGTATCCTGGCACACGGAGTAGATTATACTACTTTATATGCTTCCCCTCCACTGGTGACAACACCAGGTGCCCAAATAGGAAATATCAGTGGTAAGCAGGCAGATGGCTCAAACGACAAGCACTTGCTGTGAAGCCTGATGATCTGAGTTCAATCCTTAGAAACTGTATAAACGTAGACGGCAAGAACTGGCTCCAGTGTTTTCAGATTACCACATGAGTGTCTGCAGGCTCTGAAAGGCAGGCAGGGCATAGCTCCTACTACTCAGACACTTGAAGTCAGGCAGACAGTTTGGGGAACATTAGCTGAATGATTGACTGACTGACCACAACTGATATTGCTGGAGCAACGTTTATGCAAGGTAAGAAAGGCCAAGTCACAGAAATTCATTCTGGACTTTAGCCTTCAGACAAATGTAAAAAGGGAGAAGATGGTATTCAAAGTTCTGAAGCCAGAGTCATACTCAAAGAAACTGAGAAGAAGGGAGAAGCAGGTAGATACTGATGATAAAGGCCTGATAACAGGAAAAGGGAAAGACAAACATAAAGCCATTGCATAACAATAATTATGAAGGACAGATGGAATTAGGAAGAATGCCAAGGTAAGGAGAATGATTAATAGAGCACTTCAGGAAATCTAAACAAGTGATAACTAAGAAAAACCCTTCTGATGTTCACATTCCCACCACTGATGCATATAAGCATCAAAGTCCTAGCAGCCAATTTCTGACTTGGGGAAGTTCCTTATTAAAACGGGGAAGAATGTTGGGAGACTATTCCAAACATTCCAGAAAAAGAATAATGTGTTATATTCATAAGGCAGTGAAGGAAATGTGGATACAGACAGTGATAAAGACAAAGACAAAGACAAGTACAGATTTCACTTAAGTAAAAAACAAACAAAAACAAAACAAACAAACAAAAAACCCCACTACCTTATATCTAATAGCTGTATCTATAAACTGATTAACTTCATCCAAAAAATCAACATTCAGAATGAAGCAGTCATTTCATAAGTAATCAGGAGCACACAAGACCATCTTACTTCTAATCAGTTATTTAAAAGGATGCTCACAATACAAAGACAAAGCACAGGGGCTGGGCGTAAAGCTCAGTGGTAGAGCACTTATCTGGCTGGCATGTTCAAATACTGGGGTTCAATCCCCAAACACACAGAGAGAGAGAGAGAGAGAGAGACTGCAAAGATGATGATGATAACACACTGAACATTTTAAGGCACCTGATTAGAGTCTTCACCTCAGCTAGTGTTCAAAATGCTGGAAGGTCCTCTGCACGCTATTAGGAAAGAGCGGTATTCAGCAACTCAGCCACAAGCCCTGGGATCTATGTGTATGGTACACTTGTGCAGCAGTGGCACAGACACTGTGGGTAGGATAGACTTGAGGCTCATTCCTTTAGATGGAACCCACGCCTGACGCAGCCCAGGTGGTCAAGAGCCTGAGACTAGATAATAGGCTGGAGAAAACCAAGTACAGTTTTCCTGCTTTACAGATCAGTGTCTCACTCCGCCATCATCAGAGAGGCTTTCCCTTATAATCAATGGGAACTAACACAAAGACCCACAACTGAACAATGAACGTACAGAGAGTTAGAAAGGTTGGAATACTCAGGCTTGTCTTCATCAAACCCCTCCCGAGGTTTGATGTGAGGAAGACTATAGCCAGAGGGGATGGCTGACACCACAGAAACAGTGTCTTGCAGACACAACAGGACTGACACACACATGAACTCATACGGACTGTGGCAGCATGCAGAGGGCCCACACAGGGACAAGCCAGATGGGGTCCCAGCACTGAGAGGGTAAGTGGACACAGCTTCCATCCCTAACCAAGACAATTGACAAATGTTTGCAAAAGAAAAGGTTGTTTTGGCCGGGCAGTGGTGGAGCACGCCTTTAATCCCAGCACTCGGGAGGCAGAGGCAGGCGGATTTCTGAGTTCTAGGCCAGCCTGGTCCACAGAGTGAGTTCCAGGACAGCCAGGGCTACACAGAGAAACCCTGTCCCGAAAAACCAAAAAAAAAAAAAAAAAAAAGAGAAAAGTTTGTTTTCTCCAATGGAGTCTCACTGGGTATATAAACCACATTTAAGGGCACGCTCCACGCTCAGCAATAGATGGCCAACACAAAGTAAATTCAATGCTATCTTTGTAGATTTTCTTTTATGTTTGTCTCATTCTGCTTTGTTTTTATCTCTTTTTATTTGTATATTATGGTTTCCAATTTTGTGTTTCTATGGGTTTTGTGTGTGTATGTGTGTTTCTTGTCCTTTTTCTTTCTTTTTTTTTTTTTATTCTTTAGTAGTAGTAGTAGTAATAATAATAATATTGTTTTCTGAAGAAAGGGAGAAAGAAGGCAGAGTTGGATGGGAGAGAAAACAGAGAAGATCTAAGAGGAGTTGAAAAAGGAGAAACCATGATCAGAATAATCAATAAAAAATATATGTGCACATACAAATGTATGTATTTTAAAATGACTAGAAGTTGTAATAAAGCCTCATCCTGTAATGGTTAACTTCAGGGAGTAAGACTGTGAGTGATTTTGATTTTCATTTGACTACTATATTCTGTGGCTTTTTTACAACTTAATGTGAGATATTTCAAATAAAAAACGCAAAATAGAGAAGTCTAGGTTCAGACGTAAAGCAGGTTAGATGAGGTCTATTCTGCCCCTTGTCCTACTGTGGCAACTTCCCTAGAGCTGTGAAAACCATGATGACGACGATGAGTGAGCCAGAAATACAACTCCACATTTGCTCCTATTCTACAGAAAAGGTCCAGTAACTGCCAGTGAGTGATAAAATCTAAGGCAGGAAAAGACATCCCTAACCCTTTTTCCTTTACCTGGGCATATCGTAAGAGTTTCTCAGTAGCCTCCGAGTCTTTGTTCCAGATGAGGTCTTCACAGAGCTGAAGCAGGTCCTTATGGATGTCATCGTACACAGGGAGGTTGCCGGCATTCACTATTCCCATGTCCATACCAAACTGAGGGCAATACAGGAGATGAGGATTTCCACTGACACCCTGACCCTGACCCTGACCCTGACCCTAACCCTGACCCTAACCCTAACCCTGATCAGGGAACAGCTTGATAACATAGTCACTGTTCAGCTCAGCTACAGTCTAAAAGCAGCCCTACACAGGGCATAGGTGAAGGGGTAAGAGCATTCTGTTCCACTGAAGCTTCATTTAAAGCAGACAGAAGCAGGTCGGTTATCCTGCAGGACTCATTTTGTAAGCTCTACTCTAAGTCAAAGTAAAGTGCCATCGTTCTTGTTTCAATTATTGAAAAATCTTGTGTGTGCATTTATCATGCGTACTCATACCGTGGCACACGTGTGAAAGTCTGAGGACAACTTTGGGTGTTGGTTCTTGCCTTCCATATTGCTTCAGACGGGGTCTCTTCCAAGGAATCTGTCTCCATCTCTCATTCTAGGAACTACACTTAGGTTTCACACAAGCTCTGAAATCTCAACACAAGCCCTCAGGCTTGTGCAGTGAGCACTTTACCCACAGAGACAGCTTCCCAGCACCTAACTCAAAATTGGTTTCACCATACCTTGATCGCATGATAAAGGAAAACACCATGCATTGCTTCTCGGATGGCTTCCATCCCTCGGAAGGAGAAGGATAAGTTGGAAAGGCCTCCACTTATTCTGACTCCTGGTAATGTTTTCTGGCAAGAATGTAAAAGCATGAGAAAAAAGTCTCCTAGTTTCCAAAAGCCATACCTTTTAAGCGCTGTACAAAGCAAAAGTAAAAAGCAAGAAAGTTAAAGTAACTAACTCTGAGCTTGTTCATGGACTAAGCCCTGTCCGACACATTACTGTCCCATGTGCTCTGGCTCCTGTTATCACAGACATCTGCCACCTTTACAAGGTCACAGAGGCACTGCAGCACAGACAGCTTTTCTTGATAGACTTTAAATGCTGCAGGAAAAATACAAAATCCTATTTTACCTCTGAGTACCTCTACAATGACCATGGTAATGCATAGCAATGAAAGTTACATGAAATATTTGCTGAATAAATGACAGGGGGTGGGAGGGGTGGGAGAGACAGAAAGCAAAACATTAGGTGCACACATCTGTAAATGTGCATGTGCGTACATTCCTGACCCTTTTAAGGCCGGAAGGAGTCAATAACTTAAATGAACAAGCTACCTATTTCACCACAAACTTGACAAAATATAGAACAAAGACAGCTGAGGTGCCCGTGACAATAAGCGTTAGCCACGACAACAATAACTCTCACTACAGGAACAAGGCCTAAGTGTGCAGGGAGACAGCTTGCCATTGTCTAGCCATTCGACTCCTAGACACATGCTACAGAGAAACTCAGACATATGTGCCTAACTCAGGCATACGTGATTAACTTGTTAGGTTGATGCAAAAGTAGTGATAAGTTTACATTGTTGAAATGCATTCTTGGTGACTGTGGTTCCTACATACTGCTATATATAATACAGTATCTATATACTATTTAATGTGCAGCCCTGCTTTACCGGCTTCTGCTGATGGTTTACTGCTTGCTGTGAAGTTCTACCCTACCCACCATACTCACCCCATCACTGGACAATATACTGCCATTTGTCAAGAATCTTGACAACGTTTTGCAGGGAAAAAGATATCCACCATCATTAGGACAGAGAAAATTCTTTCCAAGAGTTACTGAATTCTGAAGCATTGAGTATAAAAACACGTTTATTACCTGTATTCATTTGGAGGAATACACAGCAAGCCAGAATGTGTCAAGAGTCAGTTCTCACCTCCCTTATCATGTAGGAGCTAGGAATCAAATTCACATCAGCACACTGAACTGACACCAAGCACATTTACCTGCTGAACTGCCTGACCAGCCTGCAAAACACTTATTTTTTTTTTATGCTAAGAATAAAAAATCGTTTCTCATTGACAAAACCAAGTTGATTATAATGGTTCCCATTCTGATTAATGATGCTTTGAATTTGAAGTTTGAGCCTAGTTGTGATTTAAAATTCACTATGTGGGGGCCAGATACGGTGGCGCACTTCTGAGTTCAAGGCCAGCCTGGTCTACAAAGCAAATCCAGGACAGACAGACCTCTGTTGCACAGCGAAACCCTGTCTCAAAAAAATAAACCAAACTTTCACTATCAGGAACTACAATTAGTTTGTCACCAACCTAACACAAGAAAGCTCACACCACCACTGTTCAACATACCAGTCATCTATCAACAGTAGAATGGCTAGTTGTGAGTCAAGGAAACAGTCATATATTATTCACTAATAAAAACAAGCAAGTGTAGCTATAGCAACACAGATAAAACTTAAAAGGAGGCTGATGTGGACCTGGTAGCACTGGAGAGGGGGCTGGGCAAGAGGTTCATAAATTTAAACCATCCTAGGCTACACAGTGAGACCCTCTGTCAAAAAGAAAAAAGAGGTTCAATACCATTTTATGATTTGAATAACAATAAGCTCAAAGAAGCCAATTCATGCTACATGGCTGTACAGCTAATTCTTGAGATTCCTTGGTAGACTGGATTAGAACCCTGAAGGCCTGCTCCTGACATAGCAGCTGGCAGCTCTGGTCATATTTTCAGCATACAACCTCGGTTTGTGTGCCTGTTAAAGGCATCCTATGGGATGGAGATGGTAGAGTGGTTAAGAGCGCACATTGCTCTTGTAAAGCGCACCCACATTGGGTAGCTCACAATAACCTCTAACTCCAGTTCCACAGAATCCAACATTCTTTGGCGTCCTTTGGCATTTGAACACACAAGTAATACACATAAATACACGTAAATACAAATAAATACAGCTTTAAAGACTCCTTATCTGATGTGCACATCTTAGATATTAACACTAAATTCATGGCCAGCAGCCCTGTGACTTACGTCTGAATAAAGCTTATCCAACAAGCATTCTGTCCACTAGGCACACCACAGCTGTCTTGCATTTGTGAATATAGAAAACATTACTACTGGGACTGAAGGGCATTTTCAAAAAAGGAAATCACAAACAAAAAGCAGAACAATCTAAAAGGACACTGAACGGAACTACCCTGCTTATAGAGGAAAAGCTGATTGTCTCCAAGGTCATCCTCATCTGACACATGAGGCAAGCCTGCACAAGGGCATGTCCATAGCTACCTACAAAAGCAGCACGGGTACTGACTCAGGTAAAAACTAACGCTTTATTTAGAACATATGCTGGCAAGCACAAAAAACAATGGATAATAATATAAGTAACAGAATTATTACCAAAAACAATAACAAAGTCTCAGAAACAGATATCAGAATGAGTTACTTCACGAAATTGAGAATAAAGCATACCCAGAAAAGGAGAGATCATGGGACAGAAGCCTGGTGGCACTTCAGGAAAGTGAAGCTACTAGAGAGCTCATAACTCCTTATCTCCTGTATAGACTATATGTTTTATATATCCTCTTGTGCGATACATAACACAATTACAATATAAAAGATCCAAGCCCTACATTTTAGAAACAATTTGCTAAGGACAGGAACGTTACTATTCTCAGCAAATCAGTACGTGTTAGTTGCAAGCACACACTAAACCAAGTGGATACATTCGAGCCGTGTCTTTGGTAAAGACAGCAAATACCCAGACTTACCTTAAGGACCCGAGTTGCATGAATAAAATTGATAGCGTACAAGTTATGTTCCTCCATCCCAGTCCCAATGGTGAGGATGTTGGGGTCAAAGATGATGTCATTTGGATTGAAGCCCACTTTTTCCACAAGTAGATGGTAGGCTCTGGTGCACACACTGACTTTAACATCAGTTTCTGTTGCCTGAGAAATAAGCAGAAACGTAATTTACAAAAGCAAAGCGTTATCTCTGAAAATGGCATATGTCACTCATCAATACCACTCAAATCTGAATGACTGAATTTATTCTAAAAGTAAATATCAAATCTCTGAGCGTTCACCAATTTATCTCAGAACAGAATCAGTTAAAGACTTTATGTTTTCAATATAATTTTACTCCTTATGTAAAACTTTCATTCATACGTAATATATTAACAAAGTGGCTTTCTAAAGACAGATGTGATTTAAAAATCACATCTGCTGAAGACAGATTAAAAAATAAGCAGCTGAGTATCAGACATGTAATTCCAGCACAAGAGATGGTGAGGCAGGAAGAACTATAGCAGTAGGAAATCCGAGTCACACACATGAGTGCCAGGCCTCTGTGGGCTACACTGTGGGCTACAGTGGGAAAGAGTCTTCTAAGTACCTCACCTCTGCTGACCTGCCTGCAATTTGCCAACCACTCACACAAACACCACTGTTGCTTTCTTGGGTCTTCTTGCAAGGCAGACTCAAGGGCATGCATCCACGCCCACACCCACAGGCTTGTTGCCATGTGTCTCAAGTTGCAACTACAAATTAGTTCTGGGCTCAGCACCATGGAAAGCAGAGACAAGTGAATTTCTTGAGTTCAAGGTCAGCCTGGACTACATAATGAGACCCTGTCTCAAAACCAAAACAAAGCTAGAAAGATGGCTTAGCAGTCAAGAGTACCTAGAGCTCTTCCAAGACCCAAGTTTGGTGCCCATCACACACAAGGAGGGTCACCACTTAAGTTCCAGAAGACTAGACTCTTCTGGTCTATAGACACTGCTTGACAATCATGCACATGCATACAGGCAGGCAACATTCACACATATAAAATGAAATCTTACAAAACAAACAAAACCCTACAAATTATCATCCTCCTCCCTCAAAGAACCCTAAAAAAAGCGAAGCCCAGATTCCAGCAAGGCTCATCCTCCTTGCTCCTCCGTCTGTGGTACTCAGACAGGACCTGTCTCCACCACAGCTCCACCCTGTGCCCCCAGTCCTCCTACGATGTTCTTGAACCCTGCCATACTGCTGCAACCTCAGAGCCTCTCCATCTCTTGCCACCCTGCCCAGAACATACAAGGCCTTAACTACTTCACAGCTAACGAGTATAGAGTCAACTGTCCCCTCAGAATCTGCTTTATCACTTCCTCCAATGCAATGTAGAGAGTGGGGTACTGTTCCTTACCAAAGATATTGGACATGCTCTTAGGATAGGAATTTACTTCCAGGGCTAGAACAGCTACACTATGACCTGTCTACAACCTTGGTAGGCCCCTGTCATATTGTTCTCATGGTATCTTCTACCCCAAGAACAATATCTAGATTCTGGCCACCAAGTAAAGAAATGGACCTCAGAGGAAGGCCTAGTAGAGGCCTCTGTAGGGAGCAGGTCCTATCATGTATCATTTTTGGCACTGTGAAACAAACATGCTGGTAAGCCTCCGTTACCCTTAGGGATTCCACAGACCCATATGAAGCTCAGCAGAATGAGATGAAGGATTCTTCAATCAGGCAGGGTTCTCAGCCAGCTCTGAGGGACTTTTGCTTGTTTGTTTCATAGTAATGATACCTGAGACAGATGAATCACAATCAAATCAAAGACTGGCTCCAGCAATTCAGGAGCCCTTGGTAATGGTAATGGCCAGCCATCACTGAGAAGAACTTTTAGGGAATGATTAAGAGGTGTGGCCTTGTTGAAGGAGCTGTGTCACGGAGTGAGGGCTTTCCCAGTGCCCTCTCACACAGCCCTTCCATCCCTTGTTGTGGATCAGAAGTAAACTCTCAGCTACTATTCCAGAACCATGCCTGCCTGCCTGCCTGCCTGCCTGCCTAGTGCATGGTGAACATGGACTCTAACCCTCTGCAACCATGAGCCTTAAAGATTTTTTTTTTTAAGTTGCTTTGGTCAAGGCACACTGTCATAACAAGAAAGTAACTAAGGGAGTAGTACTCCACAGCAGCACAGACGAACAGACAGGAGGACTCTTTATTTGACTTTTCTTCCAAATGCATAACCAGTCATCTGTCCCAGTAACTTAATGAATAATTCAGCCATTTCCCATTGAAAAAAAAGGGGGGGGGGAGTTCTCTCTTGATGTAAAGAATCAAATTTCCAGAAATATATTATGTAAGTGTGTGTGTAAATTTAGGTGCAAAGATAAGCACATGTACATATTTGTGTATACACATATAGCTATTTAAAACTTGTTTTTTTTTTTTTACTGCTTTCTCACCTGGGTGACAAAACAGTGCCAGCCCAACAGAAACCACTTACCTGTCCTTCCTCATCAAAAGCCATAACCACCACAGCAGCTCCAAACTTCTTAATCTTCCTAGCCTTCTCCAGGAAGTCCCCCACCCCCTCCTTCAGACTGATGCTGTTGACTATGCACTTCCCTTGGCAGCACTTCAACCCAGCTTCAATCACAGCAAAATTGGAAGAGTCAATGCACAGGGGCACCTAGGGCAGAAGGACAGGAAGATCATGGGTCACAAGTTACCACAAGTCCCCTTTGAGGGGTTCCAAAAATGCTCTATTTCTTCTTTAGGGGATGATAAATAAATTTCAGGTGTTAGAAGTAGGATTTTAATATACTTACTTAAGCTTAAAGTTCAAATATTTAGAGTAAGATCAGCTCATAGAGGACTACATGGCTGGACAGACAGGGAATCCAACAGGCTTATGTCTAGTTTACACTTCCAAGTGCTTCACCCTAAGGCAAACACTTTCTCTAGTTTCAAGCATTCTACCCTGACTCATATTAAGGTTGAATCTCTTGCCCTTTGGGAATGACCCTCTGGCCAAGCTACTCAATTAAATCTGCTCTTTATAAAAACAAATTCCTGAGCAGAAAAAAAAAAAAATTTATTAGAACCAAAAAACCAGATCTAATCCTCTTCCCTCCAAAACGGTTAATTGATAAAAACTCAAACAAACAACTAAGATGAACATGTGAAAGACCACGGTCTAATCCAGCCTCTGCTCCACAACACATGAAAGGAGAGACTCACGGCTCCAAAGAAGTAAGCCTGGCAGGACAGCTGACGGAGGACTGTTAGGCAGGGCAGTCAGTCAGCACTTGACTCTCTACCCTAATGCATACCGGTCATTGGCTTCACCATGCTCACTAAGATAATGATCAAACAAGTAACAAGAGGGCAGGAAAGGCTAGAATACAGCCAAAAGAGCAAGGAGGCAGGGGTAGGTCCGCCTCAGCCACAGGGTGCCTGACACCTGGGAGGCCCGGGTTCTGTTTTCCAGTACCATAGCCACACACATAAGTATTAAACTGTTTTAAACAGGGAGTGGGTGTGGTTAGGGAAGGGACTCGACTGACTGGCGGAGTTCTTGCAGAGATCCTCGGTGGCACAAACCTGTAACCCTAGCACTAGAAGATGGAGGTGGGAGGATAAGAGGTTCAAGGCTCTCCTCAACTACATGCTAATTTCCAGGCCAGTATAGGATATAAGGCACCATTTCAAACAAAACAAAACAAAACAAAACAAACCAACAAACAGAACTCTACCAAGTATGCTTTTCCTTAGGACACTAGCAATAAAGAGGTCAAGAAAAAGGGTCAAAAGCAGTGGCAGTAATTACCAGGCCAGTGTCTGGAAGAGCTTGCAAATAGTTTGGGGTTTTAAAAACGCTACTGCTGGTGGTGGCACAAGCCTTTAATACAGCACTCAGGAGGCAGAGACAGGCGGATTTCTGAGTTCGAGGCCAGCCTGGTCTACAGAGTGAGTTCCAGGACAGCCAGGGCTACACAGAGAAACCCTGTCTCGAAAAACAAAACAAAACAAAAAAACCCACTACTGCTGAAGATGTACTACTCATACTTTGGGTTTTCAGAGGCAGGGTCTTGGTTGGTCTCTCACTGTGATCTTCCTGGGCCTCCCTGCTTAGCAGCACATTTTTACAGTCTACCCTAATGGCTAAAATTTGGCCTCCCAGTACATTTAATAGTAGATAAAAACAAGGAAAGAAAGGCCAGTGGTTGCAGCAATCAGAGAACTAACAAGCTCTCACAGGGCATAAGGTCCTCTACAGTTAACAAGAGACTCACTGTCACAATCCATGAATTGGGTACCATGGGTCTGATCATCTCACTTTAGAGATGAGGAAGGGAACCAGCACCAAAAGCTCATTGCTGTGCTTGGCTCTAAATCGAGGCAGGCTTTTTCCCAAGGCAGTCCATCATCACACACACACACACACACACACACACATACACACACACCCCAGCTCTGATTCAGATGATCTCTGTTCAATCGAGGCAGGCTTTTTCCCAAGGCAGTCCATCATCACACACCCCCAGCTCTGATTCAGATGATCTCTGTTCA
>JADRCH010000101.1:220418-234871 GCA_019843965.1 Rhynchomys soricoides | reverse complement strand
AGGAAGGAAGAAAAGGAAGGAAGGAAGAAAAGGAAGGAAGGAAGGAAGGAAAGAAAGGAAGGAAGGGAAGGAAGGAAAGGAAGGAAGAAAGGAAAGAAGAAAAGGAAGGAAGGAAGAAAAGGAAGAAAGGAAGGAAGGAAGGAAGGAAGGAAAGGAAGGAAGGAAGGAAGAGAAAGTCCTCTGTCACATTAGCCATGTTTTAAGTGCTCCATCAAACACATGGGACAAGGCGGCATAGTGATCAGCAGGATCTGGAGTAACCAGAGACTAAGAAAGGGGCTAAGAAAGCAGAGTATTGAGATCATCTACTTAAGATCACTGAAATTATTATCTCAGTACTCAGGAGTCTGAGGCAGAAGAATCATGAGCTCAAATACAGTCTGCAGAAAATCCCCTATCAATAGAAACAAACAAAAAAATGAAGCCTGAAATCCTAAGAACTGACTCAGAAATGTCTGGGAGAAAACATCAGAGCCAGGAGCTAAAAATTCAAAAAACTGAAGGAAAATAGAGCCAGCATTAGGACATGAGTGCACTAAGCAACAGCAGTATGTAACAGGCTCATGAGTCAAAAACTCCAAGTACATCCAAGAGAAGGAGGGTAGCCCACAACAGGCAGCCCACATGGACTCTTAGTCCATGCAGCAGCTTGAAGTCAATGAGAGAGGAAGCCATTATTTGGTAGGGTTGCAGAAGTGACACTGTAGCGGCAGTCACGTCTCATTTAGTTTGGAGAAGACCGCACTTGGAGTTTCCCAACAGCTCCCACTGCCAATCAATAAGCAGACAGCTAAGCCTCCTATGCTTCCTCTACCTTAACTAGAGAACCAAGCTTCATTATTTACGCATTAGCTCTGGAGGGGAAATTCTGCTTCTCAATATGCTAAATCTAAATCTCATCTTCCATTGGGCATGGCAGCACATCCCTGCATAATCCCAACTATTCCAGAAGCATAAGAATAGCAAATTTAAGAGAAGCTTAGGCAAGACAAGCCAGATCACCAAGTTAATTAGTTTATTAATTAAAATAACATAGTAACTATCTGTCTCTTCAAAACTGAAATGAAAGGATCCCTGACCTTCAGGTGCATGGCCATTATAGATGGTGTCTCATCATAGTCGCCGAAAGTATTGGGAAGACCTGAAAAAGAACATCAAAACTCTTAACAGTGCTTTAAAATTTATAAAGTTCTGTATTGATAGTAAAATGACAGTTGCTTGCAAAAGTAAATAGCATAGTATTTATATATCAGAAATAGTACAGCAAAATAAAATCTGCACAACATTTACTTTGCTTTTGCATATTAAACAGAAATTTAGAGCCTCAGTCTCCACCTCCAAGCTCCTCACAAGGTAATTCATTCTGTTTATAAAATGGTGTGTGTAGAAACACCCTACACACACTCCCACAGCCTTTGAACTAATGACCATTTCACATGCAATGCAATTAAAAACAAGTCTTCTTTTCAAATTAGGCACGTATTTCAACTGTGTTTCAGGCATAAAAGGTTTTGTAGAATCAGAACTATCTCCCGTGTGTAACTTTTATCTATTGCTTGAGACATCTTTGTAAATGTTTCTCTCTTTAGTATAGCCTTATACATTAGCCTCTGACTAGGTAGTTTCCTGTTGGATTCATGCTCCGCCCCTAATTACTAAAGGAAAATAAAATATATTAAGCATTTTAAGGTTTATTTATTTATTGTGTATGACCCACAGGGGTCAGAAGAGGATGTTGAACTCCCTAGAACTGGAGTTTAGATGGTTGTGAGCCGACATGTGGGTGCTGGGTATTGAACTCAGGTCCTCTGCAAGAACAGGTGCTTTTAACCACCGAGTCATCTCTCAGACCCTTGTTAAGCATCTTTAAACGTATTCATTTGAGGCTAGTAAGATGTCTCAGCAAGTAAAAGCATCTGTTGCACAAGCCTGGTGACCTGAGTTCAAGCCTCAAAACCCAGACTGAAAGGGAACCAAATCCCAAAGTTACCCTCTGACCTCTATATGTACTCCATGACACCCGTGCCATTGCACGTACACATACTGATCGTACGCACAGATACTGATTAAAATTTTTAAATGTATACATATGGATAAAAATACAGAAAATTATGTTTAGGTTTCAGTAGCTGACAGTGCTCAAAACATTCCCTGGGTAATCCAGCAAGCCCAGACCAGATTATCGATATTGACTGGATAGTTCTACAAATAGCTTTGAAATGTTTATGTGCCATTAACATTAGCCTTTAGACCATAACAACACATAATATTACCCATAGCTTTTCTGCTAATAAAATGAAACGGGAAAGGGATCCTTCTTATTTTGGCTTCTCTGGCTACATTCACATGGCAAAACTCTTGTTGGTGACGTAACCAGACTTATTCCCTGAAGTTACACCCTATTTTAAAACTTCAAGTTGTGCAAAACCCTTCTCTCAGGTCTAAACAGACTGATATATACCCAAATTCTTTTTCCCAAAATTCATGTTGAGCCTCAAACTCTCACTCTTGGGCACCCCTCTCTCCCCCCCTCCCTTCCCTATACTCGTGTACACAGACACACACACCTATAACACAAATTCTTCAAATCAAAATCTGTCACCCCATTTACCACGCCTCGAATGCAGAGTTCTACAATGCAACCCCAACCTGAAGCACACCTGCATTTGGGTAACAGAGGACATAGGCTGTGGTACATTTTCCAACTGTTTCAATGAAAGGCCGCATTTCAGCTGCACCCAGAGCACAATTTAATCCAATGCTGGAAAAACAAGCAGATATTAGAATCGTCATCATTTCATTCACAATATTTATGCATAAAAGTTATAGTGGCATGTATGTGTCACTACATATTTGGAGAAATCCATAGAAGGTACAAAAGTAAGCTCTAATGTAGATTAATGTTCAGCTAATACTGTATTAATACTGAACCACACCAAGGTAAGATGTTAACAGGGAAAACTGATAAAAGTAGAGGCAAGGAGGGAACATAGAAAACTCTGTGCTTTACACATTTTTTCCTTTAAATACGTCTATACCTGATCTCAAGCACATATGACTCTCTGATCACCAACGTTCAACCAATCCTCACATTTCCCTGAAGTCCAAGTCCAGGCTGGGTGGTTAATGTCTGTAACCCCAGCACTTAGCAGGTACAAGCAGGAAGCCTACTTAGTGCCACAGCAAGTTGGAAACCAATCTGAGGATCCATCAAATGCTGATTCAAAAAAAAAAAAGAAGGCAATCCAGTGCAGCAGAACAGAGCCACCCTTTCAGGCTATCTATTTTACTAGCACATTTGGCAACTTTCATCTTAGGCTGCTGTGTGGTGTGAGTGGCCCCTAGAGGCTCACATGCTCCAGGTGGTGAAAATCTCAGGGAAGGAATAGGAGGTGTGGCTTTGTTGGAGGAGGTGTGTCACTAAGGGACAGGCTTTAAGATTTCTTAGGACTTGCATCATCCCCTGCTTAGTGGTTATGCCTCAAAATGTGAGCTCTCAGCTGCTTCTTCAGGGTCATGCCTGCCTGCTGCCATGTTCCCTACCATGACTCTAATCCTCTGAAACTGTAAGTCCTAAATTAAATACTTTCTTTTGTACTTTGCCTTGGTCATGGTGTTTTAACACCGAAACAGAAAAGTAATCAAGACTATTGTCACTTATATTCAGTTTCATGTAAGAATTTTTTAAAATAATATTGTAAATCATTGTGTTATCTATCACTAGTAAGGATATTTGAATGTTTTCCAAACTTAGTTCATCAACTATACCGTTCTCAGACTGACCTGACACATGCTTTTATCCTGTCTCCCTGCTAGCAAACTCAGGCTTGAGTCTTCCAAAATAGTTCAGATGTTACCACCTCTAAAGAGTCATCTCTGAATCATTCAAGGACTCACTAGCATACAGCCTTGGTCTTTCAGGGCTTTTGTACAGCACCATGTAATTTACTATTTGTATTTAGAAAGAGAATATGAGGGAGGCATGCATATCTGGGAGTGAGAGGGTGACCTGCAGGAGGGGCTCTCTCCTTCTACCACGCAGGTCACCAAGCCTAGCAGCAAGCACCTTCACCTACTGAACCATGTTTTACATTCTTATTTAGTGAAGTGTTTCTCCTTAATGTGGACTATTTCACTTACCCAGTATTCAAGGACACAGAGCAGAATTTCAATTAATGGTGAATTAATAATGACACAGATTCTAATGTTCTTTGTTAACAAAGAGTCTGTGATAACAGTCGATCATTAAACAACAGTCTCTCATATGTAAGCCCTTATCATGTATATTAACTTCTATAGAACCTTCCACTCTTAAAAACTAAAACCTGACCTTTAACATTCCTTGTTTTACTTCTGTTTTCCCATAAATAGAGAGGGGCATTGCATTAACACTGGCAATCACTGTTCTGAAAATATAAACTGTTAATAACCAGTCAAGCATGGTCTTAAACTATAAGCATCTTCAGACTCACAGGCAAACATTTCACTGCCCAGAAGGTATGAGAGAGGCTCTCCTGATGTCACCATTACAGTGGCTTGAAGCCCTCAGAGTCAAGTCTGAAAGACTAGAGAACATCCAGTCACCATGGAAATAGCACAGTAGAAACACAGAAGCAAGGCCCCTCTGGGGACACATTATGTATGTAGCTTGTGGTAAAAGTGCCCAAAAGAGTCACTCACCACAGGGGTTCTGAATGAGACACGCTGATGACAAAAGCCTCTCCTGTCTGGCCAGAAAGAGTCCGGCCACTTTTATCAACAATGGTCCCAGAAATCTGAATTAGCAATGAAAACAAATCAACAATATTGACTCTGGTAAAGCATATGGTCACAAAGACAAAATGTAACAAACAAGTGCAAGTTCTTTGTTCTTTCATGAGGACAGAACTGTGGAACACAAGCTCAGCAGCACACAGTGTGCTGTCCAAGTGTCAGAATGGATATGCCTCGCCCTCAGAAGTCACAGGGCCAAGGCCATCCCTCTGTAAGCCCTAACAAGAATCCTCAAGCCTCTCGGTCTCTTTAACAGCCTGTTCTTCCCCAACCACTTCTAGGCTCATTTTCCTTCTCTCCAAAGGGAAGCTGGCTACTGACAGGAGGGAGGTGGACAGGAGGGTGGTTTCTAAAAGTCAGCTCCACTCCACTACTCCAGGGAGGGAAAACTATAATAAAAACACTAATTGTAAAGGATCTTCTTTTTAAAGGGAGCGAGGGTTATCATGCATGCGTTTAAGAACTTACAAAGATAGGCCGGGGAGGAGCATAATTCTCTTCAAAGAGTTTCTGGAGCGCAAACAAGGCTGCCTGTTAAGAAAAGCAAAAGAATGTCTTTATTTCTAAGAGAGATCCAAGGTCAATCTCACTGCCTGGTCAGAATAATCTTTTCCCAAGACCACTTTAGGTATGATACACACAAAGCTGAAGAAAGAAAATCTTCCCTAAATCCATAACTGTCACGCCCCTTCTCGGGTGTACCACTGCTCATGTCAACAAATGCTCAGCTGAGCAAAGAGAGCTCGGTATTGGAGCCCTTCCCTAGCATGATGGACAAGAGCCTAGGTTCAACCACCAGCACCATTAAAAAAAATCTGAGTTCACGTAACAAGCTGATTATTTACTTTGAAGAACTAAAGTGTTAACTTTTCTTTTTTTCCTCCTTCAACCAAATAAACATAGATAAATAAAAATGCCCTGCCTATTCTGAGCCTTTCATATACCTCAAAGGTAGGTATACGAACCAAAAATGTGCTTCACTAGAAAAATCATCGTGAGCTTGAGTTGTAAAACTACTTCACTCTACTTGACACAAGAGTGCATGCTCTAAGTTCCAAGCAGTGACCTTCTAGTTCTTCTTCCTTTTATCATTAGAGTCACTGATTTGAAGATGAACACCTCTGAAATTAGAACGCAACTTGTTATGAATATGAACTATCCTGGCGATGGAGGGGTTTGGGTTTTTTGGTTTTTGTTGTTGTTGTTTTGTCATAGAAAGTTCTTAAGTGGCCAACACTGAATGCCGGATGTGGTGATGCACACCTGTAACTCCAATATGGGAGAGGCTGAAGTAGAAGTATGTCAAATTTGAGGCCAGCCTATGAGACCAGTTCTAGGTCAGCCTAGGCTACAGAGCAAGACTCTGTCACAAAAATAACAAAACTGACATTCCTATTTTATAACTAAAAAAATTGACCCTTAAAATCTTTTGTTGCTGCTGCTGCTGCTGTGGTTGGTTGTTGGGTTTGTTTTTCTTTGGTTTTCAAGACAGAGTTTCACTGTGTAGCCTTAGACCAGGCTAGCTTCAAATTCGGAGATTCGCCTGCCTCTGTCTCCCGAGTGAGCTGGGCCCTCCCACATCAACCACAGTCTTCCTTACAGGCTAATCCAATAGAAGCATTTTCTCAACTGAAGTTCCCTATTGCTAAATGACCCTGGCTTCTATCAAGCTGACAAAAACTAACCAGGACAGGTAGTCTTATGCATGTTCATTTCACTGACAAATAATAAACTAGGGCTGGAAAGGTGGTGGTTAAGTGCACAGGCTGCTCTTTCAGATGATCCAGGTTCAATTACCAACACACCTATGACACTCCACAACCCTCTGTAACCCAGTCCCAGGTATCCCACATCCTCTCTGGCCTCTGTTGGGCATCAGGCATGCATGTAGTACACAAGCATACATGCAAACAAAAATACCTAAACACATGAAATGAAAAGGATTAAAGAAATGTTCTATTTCATACTCCAAAATAAATTCCAAATATACCACTAGGGGAAACTTCCAATATAAAAAGCCTACAAGATAATTCCTTGGGTAAAGGTGCCTGCTGCCAAGCCTGATAACCTAAGTTTGGTCAAGGAACCACATGGTAGAAACAGAGGCCTGACTCCCCAAGTTGTCCACTGACACTGTCCACTGTCCAATGATACACTGTGGCATTTACATACCCACACACATACACACATGTATACAAAATAAAGTGGTAAAAAGTATTCTAAACATCAAAGATAGTTCCGCTGATGAAACACTTGCCTTATAAGCATGAGGACCTGAGTTCGATACTTAGAACTCACTTTAAAAGCTGGGCTGGGCAGTGGTGGTGCACGCTTTTAATCCCAGCACTAGGGAGGCAGAGGCAGGTGGATTTCTGAGTTCGAGGCCAGCCTGGTCTACAGAGTGAGTTCCAGGACAGCCAGGGCTACACAGAGAAACCCTGTCTGGAAAAAACAAACAAACAAAAAAAGCTAGGTGTGACAGTGCACACTTGAAATCCCAGTTCTGGGGATACAGAGACAGAAGGATCCCTGAGGCTTGCTGGCTGGCCAGTCTAACTGGAGAGATCCAGAACACTGAGAAATCTTAAAGGAAGAAGGTAGCATCCTGTAAAGATTAAGGATTCCTGAGAAAGACACCAAGCTTATCTCGCATCTTCCACACGTCCCCTTACACATGCATATGTACATATATAAACTCACACATGCAACTGCATAAAGAATGCAGGCCTCACATTTAAAAACTTTAAAATTCAGTATTTTTTCACCAAATTTAAAAACAAAAACAACAACAAAACCTATCCTAGTCTTTATGCTCTTGTTTGGCCACCACGTTTCCAATAAAAACAATACAGTGAGTCTTTTCAGTTGTGTATCTGCTAGTTCAGTGGTTAAGAACACAGACTGTTCTTCCAGAGGACCCAAACTTGATTCCTAGCAACCATATCAGGAAGCTCAAAACCACCCATAACTCCAGCTCTAGGTGGAATCAGATGCTTCTGGACTCTGGGCACCTGTACTTACTGACACATACCCACACACACACACACATACTCATAATTTTTTAAAATACAATAGGAAAAACGAGCAGAGGACATAAATCACAGAAAAGGAAATGTGATTTCTAGACTCAGGTATGGTGGTGTAAATCAGAGACAGACAAAAATGGAGCAGACACAAGAAATGTCTTTCACTTCAGTGACAGCTCTTCTTATCTTCCAGCTGGAGGAGAGCCCTTACCCCGTCATCCCTCCCCGATTCCCCTTGACTTACTTTGGCATTGGCTGTATCAAAAATCGTTTCAATGAGTAAGATGTCAACCCCGCCATCCAGCAGGCCCTTGGCCTGCTCCTGGTATGCTTCAACAAGCTCATCAAATGCTGCAAAATACAAATCACAGCCAGCACGTCAGAGACCCGCACCTTCTGCACGACAGCAGGGTGTACCATGCGCAAGTCTGGCACTTTGTGAACCAATGACAGTTAAAACACAATTGTTTGAGGATACCACTCCATAAGCAAAGCAGTGGAAGGAGGTAAGCAGCACGGCTGCTCTTGAACTGCTGCCACTCGGCCTGCGCTCCTCACACATTAGCAGCAGTGCGCACAGTGAGTGAATGAATACGTTCTTTATTCTCCACGTCTAAACACAGTGCTCTTCCCATGCAATATCTTATCCATTAAGACATAAATCTAAGAAATGGGCTTTAAGGGCTGGAGGGATGGCTCAGTGGTTAAGAGGGCTCGCTGCTCTTCCAGAGGACCTGAGTTCAATTCCCAACACCCACATCAGGCAGCTTACAACTGCCTATAACTCAAGTTCCAGGTGATTCAATGCTGCATCTGAATTTGCACATAGACACACACCAAATAAAAATAAAATACAATAAAGTAAGTGACATCTGAATACATTACAGGTAAATCTAACAAAAGTTATGAGCCCATGGATTTCACCCTCCCTCATTTTAGAGAAGAGGCCTCTCTGGAAGACAATTTTTGACTCAGCTAACAGTGTTCAGTAACAACTATGTAAACTTTAATATGCCCTGTGGTGTGTCTTTCTGCTGAGAAATCATCTGTCTTCTCACTTCATCTCCCAACCAAAAAGAAAGAATACCCAGCTACGCAATAGAGACACCTATAAAACACCTTTATGTTTGCTATGTACTTATACCTGACTCATACAGTTTGGGAACAGGCTCCTCAATGTCACACCCAGTCCAGAGAACATGGACCACACATCAGCCTGAGAAGAGCCACTCTTAGTAAAGAGGCATGGTAGCACAGCATGCACAATTCTGTAAATAAAATCCCAAAAGCTGTACCTGCCGGGATTTGTCACCTACACAAAATCCATTACCACAAGTGGTATAATTAGTGGTAGGATTTTAAATCCTTGCTCTGCAGTGTTAATACTCACAGACTGACCTACACTCCTAATTTTTAGTCAAATCTTAACAAAGCAAGTTTATATATGGTAATTTATCTCGATAAGGCTAGTTAATTTAGATAAAGTAAAAGGTGATATGAACTGGGCATGGTGGCTCACACCTGTGATGTACTCACTCAGAAGGCCGAGAAGAAAAGACGGCCACAAAGCTAAGAACAGCATGAGCCAGTCAGAGTTCTAGGACACCTAGCCTGAACTATTGTGTCAGATCCTATCTCAAAAAAAAAAGATTTTTGCCAACTCAAGGAGGGAAACTACACCCAAGAAAAAGCAAGAAAGTAATCTTTCAACAAACTCAAAAGAAGATAGCCACACAAACATAAAAACAACATCAAAAATAACAGAAAGCAACAATCACTATTCTTTAATATCTCTTAACATCAACAGACTCAATTCCCCAATAAAAAGACATATACTGAAAAAATGGATCCATAAACAGGACCCAGCATTTTCCTGCATCCAGGAAACACACCTTTGTGTTAAAGACAAACACTACCTCAGAGTAAAGGGCTGGAAAAACATTTTCCAGGCAAATGGCCCCAAGAAACAGGCTGGAGTAGCCATTCTAATATCGAATAAAATCGACTTTCAACCAAAAGTCATCAAAAAAGGTAAGGAAGGACACTTCATACTCATCAAAGGAAAAATCTACCAAAAAGAACTCTCAATTCTGAACATCTATGCCCCAAATGCAAGGGTTCTCACATTCATAAAAGAAACTTTACTGAAGCTCAAAGTACACATTGCACCTCACACAATAATAGTGGGAGACTTCAACACCCCACTCTCATCATTGGACAGATCTTGGAAACACAAACTAAATAGACACACAGTGAAACTAACAGATGTTATAAACCAAATGGATTTAACAGATATCTATAGAACATTTCATCCTAAATCAAAAGAATATACCTTCTTCTCAGCACGTCATGGTACCTTCTCCAAAATTAACCATATAATCGGTCACAAAACAAACCTCAACAGATATAAGAAGATTGAAATAATCCCATGCCTCCTATCAGATCACTACAGAATAAGGCTGGTCTTCAATGGCAACAACAACAACAGAAAGCCCACATACACATGGAAGCTGAGCAATGCTCTACTCAATGATGACTTGGTCAAGGAAGAAATAAAGAAAGAAATTAAAGACTTCCTAGAATTTAATGAAAATGAAAGTACAACTTACCCAAACCTATGGGACACAATGAAAGCAGTGTTAAAAGGAAAACTCACAGCTCTGAATGCCTCCAAAAAGAAACTGGAGAAAGCATATACTAGCAGCTTAACAGCACACCTGAAAGCTCTAGAAAAAAAAGAAGCTAATACACCCAAGAGGAGTAGAAGGCAGGAAATAATCAAACTAAGGGCTGAAATCAACCAAGTAGAAATGAAAAGAACTATACAAAGAATCAACAAAACCAGGAGCTGGTTCTTTGAGAAAATCAACAAGATAGATAAACCCTTAGCCAGACTAACCAGAGAGCAGAGTCAGTACCCAAATTAACAAAATTAGAAATGAAAAGGTAGATATAACAACAAATTCTGAGGAAATTCAAAAAGTCATCAGATCCTACTACAAAAGCCTATACTCAACAAAATTGGAAAATCTGGATGAAATGGACAAGTTTCTTGACAGATACCAAATACCAAAGTTAAATCAGGATCAGATAAACCATCTAAACACTTCCATAACTCCTAAAGAAATAGAAGCAGTCATTAAAAGTCTCCCAACCAAAGAAAGCCCAGGACCAGATGGGTTCAGTGCAGAATTCTATCAGACCTTCAATGACGACCTAATACCAATATTCTTCAAACTATTCCACAAAATAGAAACAGAAGGAACACTACTCAATACATTCTATGAGACCACAGTTACACTGATACCAAAACCTCACAAAGACCCAACAAAGAAAGAAAACTTCAGACCAATTTCCCTTATGAATATTGATGCAAAAATACTCAATAAATTCTCGCAAACCAAATCCAAGAACACATCAAAACGATCATCCACCATGATCAAATAGGTTTCATCCCAGGGATGCAGGGATGGTTCAATACCCAAAAATCCATCAATGTAATCCACTACATAAACAAACTCAAACTAAAAAACCACATGGTCATTTCGTTAGATGCTGAAAAAGCATTTGACAAAATTCAACAACCCTTCATGATAAAAGCCTTGGAAAGATCAGGAATTCAAGTAAAAGCAATATGCAGCAAACCAGTGGCCAACATCAAACTAAATGGAGAACAACTCAAAGTAATCCCACTAAAATCAGGGACTAGGCAAGGGTGCCCTCTCTCTCCCTATCTATTCAAAATAGTACTTGAAGTTCTAGCTAGAGCAATTAGACAACAAAAGGAGGTCAAAGGGATTGGAAAGGAAGAAATCAAAATATCACTATTTGCAGATGATATGATGGTATACTTAAGTGACCCCAAAAACTCCACCAGAGATCTGCTACAGCTGATAAACACCTTCAGCAAAGTGGCTGGATACAAAATTAACTCAAGCAAATCAGTAGCCTTCCTATACTCGAAGAATAAACAGGCTGACAAAAAAATTAGGGAAATGACACCCTTCACAATTGTCACAAACAATATAAAGTATCTTGGTGTGACTCTAACCAAACAAGTGAAAGATCTGTATGACAAGAACTTCAAGTCTCTGAAGAAAGAAATTGAAGAAGACCTCAGAAGATGGAAAGATCTCCCATGCTCGTGGATTGGCAGGAATAATATAGTTAAAATGGCCATCCTGCCGAAAGCAATCTACAGATTCAATGCAATCCCCATCAAAATTCCAACTCAATTCTTCAAAGACTTAGAAAGAACAATTCTCAAATTCATATGGAATAACAAAAATGCCAGGATAGCAAAAACTATTCTCAACAATAAAAGGACTTCTGGGGGAAATCAGCCTCCCTGACCTCAA
The DNA here is from genome assembly GCA_019843965.1 of Rhynchomys soricoides. NCBI lineage: Eukaryota > Metazoa > Chordata > Mammalia > Rodentia > Muridae > Rhynchomys > Rhynchomys soricoides. The sequence continues at coordinate 222,714 of JADRCH010000101.1, read as the reverse complement.
GCTGTACTACAGAGCAGTAGTGATAAAAACTGCATGGTATTGGTACAGTGACAGGCAGGTAGATCAATGGAATGGAATCGAAGACCCAGAATTGAACCCATACACTTAGGGTCACTTGATCTTTGAGAAAGGAGCTAACACCATCCAGTGGAAAAAAGACAGCACCTTCAACAAATGGTGCTGGTTCAACTGGCAGCCTACATGTATAAGATTGAGAATTGATCCTTTCCTATCTCCCTGCACAAAGCTCAAGTCCAAGTGGATCAAGGACTTCCACATAAAACCAGATACACAGAATCTAATAGAAGAGAGAGTGGGGAAAAGTCTCGAACACATGGGCACAAGGGAAAAGTTCCTCTACAGAACACCAATGGCTTGTGCTCTAAGATCAAGAATTGACAAATGGGACCTCATGAAATTACAAAGCTTCTGTAAGGCAAAGGACACTGTAAATAGGACAATATATATAAAGAACTCAAGAAGCTAGACTCCAGAGATCCAAATAACCCTATCAAAAAATGGGGTAGAGAGCTAAACAGAGAATTCTCAACTGAGGAAACTCAAATGGCCGAGAAGCACCTAAAGAAATGTTCAACATCCTTAGTCATCAGGGAAATGCAAATCAAAACAACCCTGAGATTCCACCTCACACCAGTCAGAATGGCTAAGATCAAAAACTCAGGTGACAGCAGATGCTGGCAAGGATGTGGAGAAAGAGGAACACTCCTCCATTGCTGGTGGGATTGCAAGCTGATACAACCTCTCTGGAGGTTGGTGGACCCTCAGAAAAATGAACATAATACTACCTGAGGACCCAGCTATTCCACTCCTGGGCATATACCCAGAGATGCTCCAACATGTCATAAAGACACATGTTCCACTATGTTCTTAGCAGCCATATTTATAATAGCCTGAAGCTGGAAACAACCCAGATGTCCCTCCACAGAGGAATGGATACAGAAAATGTGGTACATTTACACAATGGAATACTACTCAGCTATTAAAAACAATGACTTCATGAAATTCTTAGACAAATGGATGGCACTTGAAAATATCATCCTGAGTGAGGTAACGCAGTCACAAAAGAATGAACATGGTATGTACCCACTGGTAAGTGGTTATTAGCCCAAAAGTTCAGAATATCCAAGAATCACTTTCACAGCAACCATAGGGCTGAGTGTGAGGTCCCAGGTGGAGGAGTTGGAGAAGGGACTGAAGGAGCTGAGGGAGTTGGCAGCCCCATGGAGGGAGCAACAGTGTCAACTGGCCTGACCCCACAGTGTTCCCATAGACTGGATCACCAACCAAAGAGTACACATGGAGGGACCCATGGTTTGGGCCACATGTGTGGGAGAGGAGGGCCTTGTTTGCCATCGGGGGAGGAGAGGCTCTTGGGCCTGAGGGTGTTAGTTCCCCTAGTATAGGAGGGAAGAGGAGGGTGGGTGGGGGAATACCCCCACAGAGGCAGGGGGAGGTGGAGGTAGGTAATAGGGAAGTTCCAAAGGGGAGATCTGGAAAGGGGGAGACATTTGAAATGTAAATAAAGTGTCAAAAAAAATTTAAAAAAACAAATCCAAAAAGTAAAGGATAGGAGAGGAGAAACAACCTAGCAGTTTTTTATGGTTGACCAAGCCCTGATACCCAATCTAATCTGCTTCCTTTTGAGTTCTATTTCAGGCGGTTTCATAGGAAGCACTAACACACCACCAACAACTGCAAGCAAACGCAAGTAAGAAGTGCAGCTACAGAAGTACTGCACGCACTACTGTAAGTCCTCAACACGGGTACAGTCACACATTTCTGGGGCTTCACTTTGTACATTACTGAAGCACCTCCCCAAGGTCTGTGGTTGTATGTGAATACTCACTGATGTTCCTATAATCTGGCCTTTCCACAGATGGGGAGACAGAAAGTGTCTTATTAGTCGGACCGAGCGCTCCAGCCACAAACCTCTTGACTCCTTTGGGCAAAGAGGAAAAAAAAGTGTGAAATCACAACTCATTCAACCTTTTGCTATGAATCCACAGGTTTTAGGATCAAGTGCAGTAAGACTTGCCTACAATCTCAGTACTCAGAAACAGGAGGACTGTGAGTTTGAGGTTGACCTGAACTTCCTAGTGAGACTCAATCTCAAATAAAATAAAAAGGGCTACAACTGTGCCTCAGTGGTCGCGCGCTTGCCTAGCACACACGAGGCTCGCATCCTGGCTCAGCGCCCCAATAAAGAAAGAAGGCAATTAAGGAGACTTTCCCTTGAGTACAAGGCTATAAACCCACAAGTCAGAAACCTAAAGGT
>JADRCH010000101.1:207134-217560 GCA_019843965.1 Rhynchomys soricoides | reverse complement strand
TCTCAGCCACTGCAGCACACACCTAAGGCAGGAAACCTAAGACCTCAAACTGTCTTAGCCACTGCAGCACCAGCTGGCAGCTCCCAAGGCAACTCTCCCAGGCCCTGGTTGTCTTACTGACAATGGTGGGAAGAACAAGTTCTAAACTTTCTGAAGATTATTAACACCTTGAAAATTTTGCTGGGTGGTGGTGGTGATGCATGTCTTTAATCCCAGCACTAGAGAGACAGAGGTAGGTAGATCTCTTGAGTTTGAGGCAGCTTGGTCTACACAGTGAGTTCCACAATAGCCAAATCTACACAGGGAAAACTGGCCTTGATGGACCAGTTAAAAGCACTTTCAGAGGACCTGCGTTCAATTCCCAGCACCCACATGATGGCTTTCAATCACATGTCAATTGAGTTCCAGGAGAACCAATCGATATTCTCTTTTGACTTCCATGGACACCAAGCACACTCATGAGTGCACAGACATACATACAAGCAAAACACTCAAACATATAAAAATAAATAATTTTTTTCATCTGAGTAAGAAAGCAAGCAAGTAGGTACATACATGTAAAGCAGTCTACAACAAGGAAAAGGACCCTTCAGAAACTGTCCAGACCCTAGGCAAGTATTCCTAGACTTGTGATCTGTATCAACTCCTTTAAGTCCCTTAGCTCCTCAAATTATGCAATTAGCAAACCAGGATATCCTAAACAGCTTGGTACACTGCGGCTCACGGCTCATCTAATTGTCCGCCTCTGTACTGGAATAGCCATAGCCATTTACTTACATGTACGGGTCACTCACAGTCAGTAATGTCGCCTTTCCGGAAGAGCACACTGTTCTATGGCTCTAACTTTGCACCAAGATTCTTGATCATTGGGATTAGACTGACTGCCACTTGGGGGGTTTGTCACTACTAATCTCCAACGCAGCAAATACTAATACACATATTAGACACAAAAGTCTCACCAAGTGTTCAAGGCCATAGTCAGCCTGGGCAACACTAGTGCTACTGAAAGTGTTTGTTTCGATGATATCTGCTCCAGCCAGCAAGTATTCCTGCAATAAAAGATAGTAAGTCAGCTGTTGTGAACTTCCAGTCCTTGGCCCTGATAACAAACATACCCTTTCTTGTTTGTCACCAACAACCAACCACATTTTAACCAAAATTTAAAACAATACACTCAAGATTAGAGATGCAAGCAGGTACAAGGATTTCACAGAAAGGTATGTGTTTTAATACATAAGCACAGACACCAGGCTGGTCTTGAACCCAGAGATGCTGCTGGGATTAAAGGCCTGCACCACCATGCCCAGCTTGTTGCCATTTTTAAAGGGAAAAAATATATAGATATTTCAAGGGGCAATGAGCGGGCAGCTGTGGGAACAAATAGCACAGGGTGGAGAGAAGCCCCGCGTGTCCGACCCGTGCACTGTGGCCCTGGAGGGACGGGAAGTCTGCCAGGGGTGGGCTATGTGAAGCCGCAAGGACACTGCCCGTGGGTGGGGGAGGTGGGCCGTTCCCAAGGAACGCCAGAGCCGGCTCTGGATGCCGCCAGATGCCGCGGAGAGCTGGAAACAAATGGGGCCGCAGGGCGCAGCTAGCATCCTGCCACAGGACCGGTTGGGCGGCTTGGGCACCGGCTAGCTGCTTTGGCTTGAGTGAATGGGTACTGTCTGGAAGAGCTGAGACGCCCTCTGCGAGAGATTGGACCCAGCTTCTTAATCGAAGGCCGGATCCCTCACTTCCCAGGGCGAATCAAGATGAATAGAGACAGTCCATAGTTCTAAGGCGTTTATTGGCAATGTGGTGAGTGGTGTGGATGAGACCGTACCCTGCGACCTCCAGGAGGGGTGAGGTAGAAATAGTAACTCAGAGGGGGCATGGTAAGCCTCTAGGTGTCTCATTAACATGGGGATGGCTCAGGGCAGCGGCCATGCCTCTACCTGAGGAGGGGATTGGGGGGCGTGACCCTCTCTTACAAGACCAAATGTCACAGACCTATGGAGAGAAGTAGCCACATGTTAGAAGCTGTATTCTAGGAGCTTGGGCAAATGGCTGCCATCCCTTATAGGCTGAAGACAGCCTATTGGGCCTGAAGCATTTGAACCTTAGCTCTACCAGAAAACAGACTGCCAATTACAGCCTGACAGACAGTAACAAGAATCCTGCCTATCACAGGCAGTGGTGGCACACGCCTTTAATCCCAGCACTTGGGAGGCAGAGGCAGGTGGATTCCTGAGTTCGAGGCCAGCCTGGTCTAAAAAAAAAGAATCCTGCCTAGCAAGTTCCTTAAATTTCCTGAGTACCGGCCTCCTCATCCAAAGGATTAAAACCATATTCTGCCCACAGTAAGTCTACATAATATCAGCCAGCACTTCAAGTGTCGGGCACACCCTGGGCACTCAGAAGACACCAGCTCTATTCCCTTTACCTCCCTACTTTAACATAATTGATTTGCACTAAAAACTTCGCCATGACTAAGATATCAAAATCTGAGCACGTTGTTTACACACACACACACACACACACACACACCCTGGATCATTGAGACTTGGTTCCCTACCACTCTCCTGTTTAAAATCTGCCTTCCTAGTTTCTCTGTCTGGGTAACATCTCCATCTCAATCTGACTCACAGCCTGGACTCCTTTGATTTTCTACAGTCAACAAACTTAGTCTTCCCTAAGCTGATGAGTAATGTTTTCAGAACTGAAAATGAAAACCAACATGAGCATATTTATAATAGCAGTCATCAAGAAGGAGATAACTAATACAACTGTATTATATGTCATACGAGACCAAAAAAGCCATTGTGCGTTTCTATGGCATGGGGAGCCCATCCGAAGCACCACTGAACAAGGAAACACAATGGATAAAGCTTATCGCTATAGTCTGAATGTAAAACGTACTTAGATTCATAATTAAAGACTTGGTCCCAACTGGAACACTGTCAGGAGGTTGTAGAAGCCTTGGGAAATGGACCAAGCTGGAGGAAGGAATCTTCCTCTGCTCTCTAATGAGCACAATGTAACATGATCAATGCCATATAAAAAGCAACTACTATCATGGGTTTCTGACACAATAAACTGTACCTTCTCTATGAGCCAAAATAAGCAGTTTTTATTTCTGTGAGCGATTTTAGCAGAGATGACAAAAGTAACCTATACATACAACCATTAAATTTAAAGCATACATATTCTACTCACTTACATGCAGATATAAATGTGCAATAAAAAATTTAGGGCCAGGCAGTGGTCCTAATTCCCACACTCGGGAAGCAGAGGCAGGAAGATATCTGTGAGTTTGAGGTCTACAGAGCAAATTCCAAGACAGCCAGCTCTACACAGATAAACCCTGTCTCAGAGAAAAACAAAAGGAAGATAAGCACTGACAGTAGTTACCTGAGGATAATAGCAATTTATAGCGAGAGTCAAACAGGAATTTATTCTTATTTTTAAAAAGCAAAAACTGGGGGCTAGAGAGATGGTTCTAAAGTTAAGAGCCAGCTTTCTTCCAAAGGACTCAGTTTCATTCCCAGCATTCATATGGCAGCTCACAACCATATGTAATTACAGTCCCAGAGGATCAGACACCCTCTTAGAGGCTGTACAGGCACTAGGCATGCATGCAGTATAGACATACATGGGACCAAAACATCATACATAAATTTCAAATATATATTTTATAAAACACATAATATATACATATACTTTATAATTTATTTTATATACATAATTAATTTATTTAATATATTAATTTATATACAGTATGTGTGTGTGTTAAAAAAACTGAAAACAACCCTAAGGGTACCTGCTAAAGCCATATTAAAATTTAACATATGAATCTTGGCAGAGAAAGACTTAGACCTTAGCATACCCCACTAGGAAAAACAGATCTGCTTTCTTTTGCCTGCACCCTCCCATATAATGGGAAGAAAGGCCCATGATAAGCACAAGAGAGCCTTCAGCAAACACCAGATGGATGGCATCTCCATGCACTCCCCCTTGTTATGAATCATAAGAAATAAACGTTGGGGCCTTAAGAAAGGGCTCAATAGTTGAAGAATACCGGGTGTTCTTCCAGGAGACCCAGGTTTGATTCCCAATACCTACACGATTTGAAACTCCAGTTCTAGAGGGTCTGACACCTGCTTTTGGCTTCCCTGGGCACCAGGCACACACATGATGCACATACATACATTTAGTCAAAACCCATACATATTAAATAAACACGTAACTTGATGCACATGCTTACATACAGTCAAAACACCCACACATACAGCAGATAGATAGATAGATAGATAGATAGATAGATAGGTGTTGTGTTATAGGTGGTTGAGAGTCCTGCATCCGCCCCAGGGCTTGGGCCTCTGGGAGAGGCAGAAGTTTGACCATGCTCACCCCACAGACACACCACAGGCACCACTGGGCAGGTGTAAGGCTGTGAGAAGCCACGGGACACTGCCTGGGGGTGGGGGGAGTGCAGCCTGGGGTCCCCGGGGACTACATGGAGCTGGTTCCATCTGGTTCTCAAGCTCTTGGGCATCCCAGGTATCGCTGGATGCGGCAGAGGAGCTGAGAATGGAGTGGGGGCCCTTGGGCCGGATCTAGCCCAGGACAAAGGGGGAAAGGCAGGAGGAACATGGCTGGGTCCCCACCGGGGAGCACTGGCTAGCTGGGTTGGTTTGGTAGAGACCATGGCTAGGAGCACTGAGAGGCCTTCTGCAAGAGACTAGTCGAAGCTCTTTAGACAAAGGCCTGTTCCATTGTTCCCCACAGCAATCCGGATGAAGAGAGACAGTCCATGGTTTTAGGGCATTTATTGTCACAGCGGAGAGTGGCAATGAGTGAAACTGCACCCCTTACCCACTGAGGTTAACATACCTTTTGCAGGGAGGAGTGGCTGGGAAGGGAAGTTTACTGGCTAAGCCTCTATGCTTCATTAACATAGGGATGTCTTAAGGCTACAATACTATATCTCTACCTGTGGAGGGGTTTAGTCTCCATGACTGATGGTCACAGACCTATGGAGAGCTGCAGCCTCTTGTCAGGAGCCTGGGGCCCAGGAGCGTGGCAAAATGCCTTCCGTCCCTTGTATGGTTATCCCTGCTGGGAATCTCTACTAGGGCTCCAGGGCTTTAAACCTTAGCTCAACCAGAAACCAGGCTGTCTTTCACGGATAAATACATACATACATACATACATACACACACACACACAGACAGACAGACAGACAGAAATGTTGTTTGAACCACCCAGTCTGAGAATTTTTATAGCAGCACAAAGACCTATCCAGTATTTCCTTAAAGGTATTAATAGGCAAATACAGAACTTCTAATTTGTTCCATAATTTATGGTTTTTCAAAAACGTTTAACCAACAAACGTTTACCAAAACCCAAACAAACAATGAACAAAACACCCTACCTTTATCATCTGCTTATCCCAAGTGTCTAACATAGTGTGGAACTTTTAGTTGATTTCTAAACAAATCAACAGCTTTTCATCAAATATATCACATCCTTTTTCCATATTCTCTAGTGCAAAGGCCATGACATTGATACATGAAATAACCTGAACAAACATTTGAGAGCCTGGAAATAACTCACCTTATGAATTTGGTAAATAACATCAGGCTGAGTTATACTTAAGATATCATTGTTGCCTTTCAGTGGCCTGGTGTGATCTTTAAACTCTTGACCTTGGAAATTTTCTTCACTTAGTTTATACCGCTGGATCATGGTCCCCATCCCACCATCCAGCACCATAATCCTCTTCCGAAGAATGGCTTCGATCTCATCCTGCAGGGTTTTGTTCATCTCTCCTTTAAAGAAAGTAAAAATTGACTTCAAAGAATGAAAGAAGCTACGTGGGGAATTTAGATAAGTGGTAGACACTGCACGGTATGTGTAAGACCACTGAGTCTGATCCCCAGCACGACAAGGGGAAAGAGAACGAGGTAGAACCTGTAACTCAGAGCACAGAGTAAGTAGAGCTCATGAAAGATGTAACTCCAGCATTAAAACACTGCTGTCAAAGAGGCTGAGCAAAGGGTGTGACAAAAACGTTAATCTACAGTGTGCCCAACGGATAAAGCTGCAATCCACCCTATAATGAGACCAGAAAATCAAAGGGTGTGACACTGGGAGAAAGGTCACCCATGTGGAATTTCTCTTATTAAATGATACTCAGGGCTGGATCCAAAGGAGCCAGGTTCAAATCTCAGCACCCATATGGCAGTTCACAACTATCTGTAATCCCACTTCCAGGGGATCTGACACCCTCACACAGATATACATAGAGGCAGAATACCAAAGTAAGTAAATTTTTTTAAAAAACAAATGACACTCAAACATTCTAAGGGAAAAGGCAATCATTTCCACAGATAATGAAGCATGGTTTTGGTGTGGTAATCTGCCAGTCAGTATTCCATTATTTACCATGTCTTTCTCCTTACAATTTGGCCACTGAACAAGAGCACACATTTACCGAATCTGTGTGAAGAGTGCCTCCAGCCCTCTTCCCATTCCATAAAAATACTTGGAGCCAAGCATAGAGGCACACACCTTTAGTCTCAGCAGATGGGAGACGGTGAATCTCTGAGTTCAAGGCTACCCTGGCCTACAGACTGAGTCCCAGGAGGGCCAGGATTACACAGAGAAACTCTGTCTTGTGAGTGGGCTAAGGAGATGGGGTGGGTGGAGAAAAAGTGGTATTTTTCAGTGGGGTCCCTACTGTACCCTCACTTCAACCTAGAAACACAAACTTTGTTTTAGTCTTAAGATACTGCACTACCATAAAATAACTCAGCCCCCACACATATGAATCCTGGGATTTTGTTTGCCAAGTAACCAGATATGCATGAGACAACATATTCACATATTTTTTAGAAACTAAACAAAACACGGTGGGTTATTTTTTTTTTTTTAGAAACTTGTTAAATTTGTTCTATAATTTATATGAAAACTTCTATGGTTGAACTTGAACTCAAAACTTATGAGACAGACAGGGGAGGAGGAAGAATGTGTGTGTGTGTGGGTGTGTGTGTGTGTGTGTGGGTGTGTGCGCGTGCGTGTGTGTGTGTGTGCGCGTGCGTGTGGGTGTGTGTGTGCGTGCGTGTGGGTGTGTGTGTGTGTGCGTGCGTGTGGGTGTGTGTGTGCGTGCGTGTGGGTGTGTGTGTGCGTGCGTGTGGGTGTGTGTGTGTGTGCGTGCGTGCGTGTGGGTGTGTGTGTGTGTGCGTGCGTGTGTGTGCACGTGCGTGTGGGTGTGTGTGTGTGTGTGTGCGTGCGTGTGTGTGCACGTGCGTGTGTGTGCGCGTGCGTGCTGGGAACTGAAAAGACTGACACCAGGGACTTACACATGACAGAACATGCTACCAGCCTAGCAGCTATAACTTTTTTGTTTTTTGTTTTGTTTTGTTTTGTGAAACAGGACTTACTAAGTACCTCTGGCTCTCCAGGAACTCACTACGTAGACTAGGCTGGCCTCAAACTCAGAGATCCACCTGTATCTACTTCCCAAGTGCTAAGAAAGGCATATACGATCATGTCCTGCCCTAGAATTTATAAATTCAATTCTAAAACAGCTAAAACAAAAGTATAGATGAAAGATTAGGAAAAGATTCTGCTATGTTATGTCTAAAACTAAAAGTCTAAAATCTAGAACTTTCATACAAACAAACAAAAACAAACAAACAAACAAACAGGAAAAAGACAAAGAGAGCCAAAGGAAAGAAATGCTAGGCCTTGATAAGACAAACCTATTTTCTTACCCCCTAAAAAGTGGAGTCAGGTTGTGTTCAGCTACACAGCAAGTTTTAGGTCAGTTGTATTATGAGACTGTCTTTAAAAAAATAAAAAAGTAGAAAACTAGGCAAAAGCAAAGAAATTCTTAAACTGAGTAGCTATCAGAGATAAAAATTAAAGCAAGATGGTAAATAGCTACTATCCCTAATAGACATATACTCAATTCGCAAATAATGCCAAAGAAAATCTGAACCTTCGTGTCTGTTTACTGGAATGTGGACAGCTAGAACCATTCCAGAGAGCAGCCTCACAGAGCTCAGTTAAGTTAACAGCACAGAAAACTCAGCAACTTCACTCTTGGATATATATTTTCCAAAAGCAAAGTATCACATTAGTCCACATGAGAAGGCAGGAAGATACTTGTAAAAGTGACAAATGAAAGAAACTCAGAAAATTTCTTCCTATATGAAATGTGGAAGGCACTCCCCAGGGGATACTCCATGTCAATAAGTACAGATACCATGGCAATACAGCTGGCTTTTCTTTTTTAATTTACTTATTTTTATTTATTATGTATATAGTGTTCTGCCTGTGTGCATTCCAACATGACAGTAAGAGAGTACCAGATCTCATTATAGATGTGGTTGCTGGAAATTTAACTCAGGACCTCTAGAAAAGCAGCCAGTGCTCTTAACCTCTGACCCATTTCTCCAGCCCAATATTGCTGATTCTTAATGAGACAGTGAATGAACATAAAAGGCAGAAACAATTAACTTCCACATTTATGTATATTTCCATCTTTGCAACAGTTCACTATTTACCATAAACAACCAAACCACCCACACATGCAAATTCTGAAATCTATCAGGAAATACATAAATACATGTGTATATGTGAGAGAGTCTACAGAAGAGAACCATGAGAAGCAAGTACAAGTAGACTAAAAGAGTACACATAATAAATGAGTGGGGGCTGAAGACAAAACTCTGCATCCTAGGTCCTTGAAAATCTATTGCCAGCCTGGCATGGTGGTACACTCCATAATCCCAACACTGTCAGAGCAGGAGGATCTGGACTTCAAGGTTATTCTTGTCTATATAGTTCGTCCAGAGGCCAGTCTTGGCTACATGAAACTCTTTCCTCAAAACAACAATAAAATACAATTCTTCATCATCCGTGGACAATTTATCATAAGAGGACACTGATTCTTCTAGGAAGCGGTTATCTTTTACTAGGTCTAATTATCATTAGAGACCAGCATTTCTAATTACCATCAGAACCTTCTCTTAAATGTAAATCCCCTTGGGCCAAGGAGAAGGCTCAGTAGGAGCCTGAGTCTCCACATCCCCATGGTGGGAGGAAAGACCAACAGCTGCAAACCAGCATACCTGAACCACACCTCAAACAATAAGTAAAATTTAAAAACCAAATCCTCTTGATGATTGTCCTTTCCCTTAGCATAGTGTGGGCATTCGCTGAAACTTTATTCTTTTGTAAAGAACCCCTCCCCAGTGATGCATGCCTTTAATCCCAGCACTCGGGAGGCAGAGGCAGGCAGAGGCAGGCAGATTTCTGAGTTCGAGGCCAGCCTGGTCTACAGAGTGAGTTCCAGGACAGCTAGGGCTACACAGAGAACCCCTGTCTCGAAAAACCAAAAATAAATAAATAAATACCCTTCCCCAAAAATGTTTCTGTGTTCAGTTCATTAGATCTAGAATATTCCATGCTTTTTACAACTTAATAGAGTGGATTCTACGTCTGATCTTAGCTGAAAAAGCTAAGTGATGACTACTCTGACTCTAAGAAGAGTTTTCTTTTTTCTTCCTTTTCTTGACTTAGTGCCATTTGTCTTCACAGCAAATATTCCAAAGGATAAACAGATGTAGGACTAACTGGTTACAGACCCATTAGATGCTGAAAGGAACATAAAGTCAGGTAGCACCTGAGAACTACCTAAGACTGGAGATATAGCTCCGGGTAAATCACTTGCCTAGCATGTATGAAGTCTTACAGCAGATCTCCAGCACCCCCAGCACTGCAAACAAACAAATGAAAACCAAGCAACCAAAGGAATAAGAAGTTGTAAGATGATTAGTTCCTAATATGTGCCTGTAAATGACATACAACAGTGTCAGGAACACAGCTCCTCTGGGGAGAATGGCCTTAACACGGGTCTGCAAAAGGTCTTCCCTTTCACAGGAAAAATGGAGTAGAATAAAAAATACTTCTCTTTTCTGCACGATAAGCAAACTACCTCAATGCTTTCTCAGCAGTTTCCCACTTTGGCTATTTTAACATCTGCCTCACAAGTTCCTTGCAGGATACTTCTTTCATTTAGGGGTCTCTAATCTCTAGTTTGAACTGATTTGCTATACTTTATAGATATCTGTTTATATATTATTTCATTTTTGAAATATATACATATATATTTTCTCCCAATAATTTATAAGAGCCAGAAGGGATCTGAGCTGCTATCAATTCATTGGCTCCTTTTATTCATTCTTCCATCAATCATTCTTAGCTAAGTTCCTAAAAACATGCAAGGAAGTAACCAAGAAATTACTGGAAGCTGCAGTTGAAATTATCTCACACAAAGGGTCTGAGGTCACACTCTCTCCCAGACCACCTGCTGGAAGGATTAACTCTTGGATTCACACTTCCTAGACACGCATTCCACCACTGGACTCTTGGA
>JADRCH010000101.1:144971-206734 GCA_019843965.1 Rhynchomys soricoides | reverse complement strand
GCATTCCACCACTGGACTCTTGGATTCACACTTCCTAGACAAGCATTCCACCACTGGACCCGATCCACAGCTCAGGACACATCCAGCTTCCAGTTCAACCTTGAAGTCAATAATCTTAGTCTTTCCTTAAGACTTGACAGGATGATAGGAGATAATGCAGAGAGAAACAAAAACCAAAAGCTGCACATCAGTGACTAAGGGTTTGTAGGATGTTAAAACGTGACTGTAAAGCAGAAATATTTCTAAGCCACAGATAAGGAGGTAAGGAGCCTAGAACTTGGTGTTCAACCGTGGAGGAAGGTGAAGAAAAGAGTAGGCCAGCTGCAAATATTCAACCATTTTCTTTCATTTTCTGCAAAGGGATCAGTCACCATCTATTCTAAATATCAGAGGCTTTCTGCTGATAGCAATAACTATATTCAAAAGAAGAAATTACTGTCCTTTTCTAAAAGGAAAAGAAGAAGCCTGAAGCCCTAAAAGACTAAATGCCATACCCCTATGAAAAAGAGCGACCTTACTTTATAGCGACAGCTATGTGCTGTTGGGCACTGTCCCACTAGTTTCAAGAACAATTCTACCAATCCTGTTTGTCAGATATTCATCCTCCTAGGACTACACACTATGCCCATACCATAATCACTGTTTTGTCTTAAAAATAAACAAAGAGGACCTCATGTTACCCAGGTTGGTCTTGAATCATTATTTAGCAGAAAAATAGCCTTAAGCTTAAGGGTCTTAAGCTTAAGAGTCTAGTCTTAAGAAGAGGTAGGGATTAATTAAACCCGAGCTTCCTGGCTGCTGGGCAAGCACAACCTGATGTCCTTATTACTAATTCTCTCATTTCTACGTCTTACCTCACACATCTTATAGGAATCTCTGCCCAATTTTTAAGACACTCAAAACTGAAATTATACTCCTTTTGTGTCTTTTCTCGTTGTGGAAGCCGGAGTCACCAATATCAGAATCATTTGCGATTACTATTCCACCTCCCATCCCCATCCCTGGATACTGGGTGCCTGGTCAGCCCACCCTCAAGCTAACGCTGGAGTTTGCAAAAGAACAGAGTAGAAAAGGAAACTAAAAATCCACGTGGTTCAACGTCTAGACTGTCTTAAGTAACCTCCCAGCATCTGAACTCGTCTCTGACGGACAGCGTTCCGTAAATATTTACTGAAAACGGTTACATCATGCAGAACTTCCCAGGAGCCCCGCTGGAAGTTGTTGCTAGAAAGTTGCAGCGCTAAAGGCAACGCTCGTCGCTCCGGGAGCGGACCGAGCACGTGTGGGTGAGTGAGGAAAGAGACCCAGCAAGGACCGCGTCCCCCGACCCCTGGGCTCACCCAGCAAGGACCGCGTCCCCCGACCCCTGGGCTCCGGGCTGCGTCTCCGAAGCAGAAGCACCTGAAGAGCCGAGGCACCCACAGAACCGTTAGACCTGGGTGGAGGAGTTACCAGGTTGCACCAGCGCAGGCGACACGCCGCCAAGCGTCCTCCTCAAGCAGGGAAGGCTTGATCTCCAAAGAATCCCACCGCGGGCGGCTCCAGCCAGCGTTTTCTGGCCTGATGAACTGACAGACAAGATACCTGAAGCTCCAGAGTCGATACGCCGGGCCTCCCGGTACTGCGTTTCGGGCACTCGTTTCTTACGGAACTCCCAAGCGCAGAGCTCCCCGCTACAGCGCAAGGCCGCGGCCAAAGACTAAAGGAGTAGACAACGTGGAGACGGCGACAGGCCGCCACAGCGCAGGTAGCTCTCGGCTCAATCTAGCCTCCTGCAGGGGGCCCGCCCCTCCCCGGCATGTGATTGATCCTCACCAGCTCCTCGCGGCTGTGTATAGGCTGTTAATCGTAACCAATCGTCGGAGGCTTTGCTCCCTGGCCCTATGGGAGATGTAGTCCTGAGTACTGGGTACCTACGGAGACCGGAGCGTCTCCTCTCCAAGTTTCGGAAATGCCTCCCAAAGGACGCTCCAAGTTCTGGTCCAAGAATCCATATTATAGTATTGGTTCACACCAGTGGTGCAGTATCAAGGGCCAGGAATCTGAAGTCGGAAAATTAATTGTAGCTTAATTTCGCGAATACTAAATATCTTGTCTCCCTCATCCACAGAAAAGAAAGGCTAGAAAGAAAGTGACTTATTAGTTTATAGGCTTGCAATAGGGATTAAATAAGAACCTGTGAGTGCACTATGGAAATTCTGAGTACTATAGATGCTAATGAACACACTTATAGTAAACACTTATTATCTATACGTAAAATGTTGAGATACACACTCAGATAGCAAAAGTGGGCCAGTAAGAACTCTTTGCATAAATAATTAAATGTGAAAAAAGAAAATAGGAAATGTCCCAAAGGGCGTGTAGTATTCTAAAGGAAATAAGTGCCTCAGTATTTTCTATGAGGGGGTTTGCTAGCTGTGCACCTAAATGAAAAACCGGTGAGCTACAGGTTCAGAAAACAATCCTGGCTCAAGAAATAAGGTGGCTAGTGAGAAAGGAGAATGCTAGATGTTCTCCTTTGGGCTCTGCAAGCCAGGGGCTCATTCATCTTAGCACACAGACATGCATACACCACACACACACACACACACACACACACACACACACAGTAGCTGGGTCTTGAAGGGTATGTTCTTTTTGGTCAGAGGAAATACACGAAAATTAAACATAACACTTTTTAATATAGAATTTTAGTATATAGTACAGTTAAGCTTTGAATTAGCCTCCTGTGTGTCACCAAGACCTGCAAAACACAGTGGTGTCTTTTTTTTTTTTTTTCCAGATTTTAAAAACAAATGATTGTTCTGTAAGGTCGGTTATGGTTAAAGAAATTAAAAGAAAATGTATGAGAAGAATAAAAAGATACATAGAGCCCGGAGGAGGAGTACTGGGATGTTCCATGGTACAGGCTCGTGGTCCCAGCATTTAAGAGAACGAGGCAGTAGGCTTATGAGTTCCAGCCTACCCTGGGCTACATAGCAAAATTGTGTTCACCGGAAGAAACAAAGCATAACATTCCCATGTTACAGTATATAACTGCACCACAGTTTTTATTTATTTGATTGGTTCTTACATTTGTTTCTCAAGAAAAGGTCTCACATTGTAATCTAAACTATTCTAGAACTGCTTAGTAGTCCCAGCTCACATCAAACAGAAAATCTTCATGCCCAGCCTTCTACGTGTTGGATTTATAAGTATAAGCTGCCTACACCTGACTCAATTAGTAAACTTTAAAATTATAGTATAGACTGAAGAGGTTCTTGCAGAGGACCAGATATGGTTCCCATTTGCACAAGATGGCTCACGAGCCTCTGTAACTCAGGTTCCAAGAGATACAATGCCATCTGCTGGCCGACTTAGGTACCCACATGATGTACACACATGCATTTAGGCACCTACTCATACACATAAAATTAAAATAAATCTTTAAAATGTATAAGAATATATGTGGCGCCCTTGTGTAGGAGATGTAAACAAAATGTACTGTCTTTTCTCTTTTTATTTATTTTACTGCAGGCCAAAGAAGGAATCTAGGTCTGCTGGAACCAGTGTGGTCATGAGCTGCCAAAAGTTGGAGTTAGAGCCAAAACAAATCAGCAAGTGTTTTTAACCAATGAGCCATCGTTCTAGCCCCTGTACCATCTTTTCTATCAAAGGGGGTTAAGTAAGACAAACTTAATTTTTTTATTTGTTTGTTTGTTGAGATAGTCTCATTATATGACCCTGCCTGGCATGGAACTTGCTATGTAGACTGGCATCTAACCCACAGAGAACCACCCACCTCTGTCTCCTGAGCACTAGAATAGAAAGCATGTGCCACCACAACCAACTGACAAACTCTATTTTTAAAAATTGCACATAAGCTATTTGACCCCCCCCCCAAAAATCAGATATTTCCAGGGTCTGAGTCTTGAAATCAAATCGAGTGCTCAAAGTTACAGTCTGTGCTCAAAATTGCGTTCTTCTTACTAGCTGAGTAGCTTTAAATTAACCAGGCCCATATTAATATAAAGCCAAGCCAGGCAGTGGAGGCGCACGCCTTTAATCCCAGCACTCCGGAGGCAGAGGCAGGTGGATTTCTGAGTTCGAGGCCAGCCTGGTCTACAGAGTGAGTTCCAGGACAGCCAGGGCTATACAGAGAAACCCTGTCTCAAAAAACAAACAAACAAAAAAAAAAGAATGTAAAGCCACCTTGTGGTAGGAATACAAACCCAGTGAAACACCCACTCACTGAGTGTGCTTGCTTGCTCAAATGCAGCTACACACACTTCTACAGAAATAAAGATTTTGCCTTGCTGGAATACTTTGGATTGTGAGATAATTTTCTTGAGAACGCAAGCTTGCTTTATACACCTTACCAAAGATGGGTGTATGTGGGAGGGAAGGTATAAAGTAGGCAGGAAAGAATATGAGAGAGAGAGGGAGGGAGGGAGGGGGAGGGAACCTGAGATAGCAGAAGATTTTGCTAAGAGTATAAAAACTACCTTTCCAATTATCACCTATCATTCAAAGTTTGTTGAGTTAATAAAACAAAGAAAATTCATAAATTAAGATGTGTTATGGATTTAAAAATGAGACCATGACAAAGACGAGGTACAAGGTACAGTTGAGGAGGGTTTATTGTAAATGCCAGGGAGGCATCTGGAAGAATCTGAACTGGGTCAAGAGAGGAAAAAGACAAGGGAGGGGACGAGAGAAAAGGTAGAGAGGTGGGCAAGAGAAGACATGGCTGACAGGGCAGTGTTATAGGAATGAAAAGCAGGGAGATAGGAAGGGAAGCCCTGGGGCTGGAGAGGTTGGGGGGGGCGGGGAGGGGGGTGAGAAGTGCTGGGAGGAGCCAGGAACTGTGTGAACTGTGTGAGCCTTGTTCTGGGTTTCTTTGAAATCTGACCTGTTACAAATACATTGGTAGAAACATCAGAGAAGAAGGTTACAGCAAAGTGGAGAAACTCTGCTATCTGCCTCAGAGGCTATCAGACGGGATTTTGATGGAAGCACATGTTTTGTTAATTCAATACAGTCCAAAAGGTTTTTACCTTCTAGTCATGACACCAAGGCTGGCTCTGAAAGGCTGATTAGAAGACTAAATTAGTCCCAGACAACTTTAAGTTGGTTGTGGACTTCCAACATTCCACACTAACTCACTCCACCTTCACTCAAGTCCTAATGAGTTAATCAGCCTCCAGAAGGCTCGGTTTAAAGGTGCGGTTCCTGGGAACTTGTTGTTCACAAAACTTAATCAGCTTAAATGTTGAACTAAGAGCAGAACTTGATAGCTGCTAATTCCTCTCACCGTTAGCAAAGAGACATAAGGAAGAAGAGGGCCAGCCTGGTCTACAGAGTGAATTCCAAGACAGCCAGGGCTACAGAGAGAAACCCAGTCTTTGGGGGGGGGGGGGAGGGCCAGCATCCTAAACTGGATGCTGTCTTATGTTAGAGCAAAACCCCATATCAAAATAACTAACTACAAAGTCCAGCTCTGGTACAGATTTTAGTTCTGTTTTTGCAACTTTAGTTCTCTGTCACCCTGCTTGGTCTGTCTGTCAGCATTCTGTCTAAACTCTACCCCACAGTTACCTGGCAACAGGCAGGCAGGCCTGACCCACTATAAAAGGGGCTGCTTGCCCCTCCTCTCTCTCTTACCTCTTCTCTTGCCCCCTCTCTCCCCATTCCCTTCCCCCCTCTCTCCACTTGCTCATGGCCGGCCTCTACTTCTCTACTCTCTTCCTCTCTCTGCTTTTCTCTGTCTCTACTACCCTCTTAGCTCCCCCTCCCCATGCCCTGAATAAACTCTATTCTATACTATACCGCCATCCTGTGGCTAGTCCCTCAGGAGAAGGGATGCCTCCGAATGGGCCCCCTGAGGCATTTCCTTTCCCCATACTTGACTACCTCTCCATAGAACATATTCTTACATCTTTATCATTTTATAAACACATCATTTGGTGCCAAGACTCAGATTCAGAAACTCTGCAGGTTTGCATCCCACCTCAGCTACCACAAGAGATCCACACTCACTAGCCCTGAACTGGTAAGCCCCCCCATCTCCCACTGGTCAGAGGGACTGCATGGTCCCAAGGATTTCTTAAACTCGGACCTACCCCTGTGGTGCCCTGACCCTCATTCTAGGACTTATTCCTTGGGTGAGATTTCCCTCTCCTTGGAGACAGTTTTTGGCGAGCACCAAATTATGTGTTTATAAAAAGATAAAGATATAGAAGATATGCTCTATGGGTGTGTGGTGAGGTGTGGGGGAAGGGGGTGCCTCTGTGGGCCCATGCCGAGGCATCCCTTCCCCCGAGGGACCAGCCACATGATGATGGTATAGTATAGAATGGAGTTTATTCAGGCAGTGGGGAGGGGAGTTTAGACGGTAGTGGAGGCAGAGAAAGGCAGAGAGAAGCAGAGGGAGGGAGGGGGTAGAGAAGTAGAGGTTGACCATGAGCGTGGAGAGAGGGTGAGCAAGAAGGCAAGAGAGGCAAGAGATCAAGAGAGAGAGGAGGGGGCAAGCAGCCCCTTTTACAGTGGGTCAGGCCTACCTGGCTGTTGCCAGGTAACTGTGGAATGGAGTTTAGACAGAACGCTAACACTGTCCTTATGTTTCCCCCCACTGGTGCCTGTCTTAGTCTTTCTATTGCCATGGTGATACACCATGACCAAAAAGCAAGTTGGGGAGGAAAGGGTTTATTTATTTGGCTTTTACTTCCACAGCACAGTTCATCACTGAAGGAAGTCAAGACAGGAACTCAAACAGGGTTGGAATCTGGAGGTAGAAGCTGATGCAAGGGCCATGGAGGGGTGCTGCTTGCTAGCTTGCTCGCCCCCCGCCTGCTTTCTTATAGAACCCAGGATGACCAGCACCTCCCACAATGGGCAGGGCCCTCTTCCATAAATCACTAGTGAAGAAAATGCCTTACAGCAGGATCTCATGGAGGCATTTTCTCCATTGAGGTTCTCTCAGGTAAGTCTAGTTTGTCAAGTTAACATAGCAGCAGAGCCCATGGCCTGCTGCTGGGTCAATCCTGTTTGTTTTATAAAAAGCAAAAGAAGCCAGGGATATATTTGGTGGAGGTGTGGTATGGTGAGGAGGAAGTGGGTGCCTCTGTGGGGCCCATGCAGAGGCATCCCTTCCCCTTGACAGTATAGTATAGAATAGAGTTTATTTAGGGCATGGGCAGGGGAGTTGAGGGAGTAGAGACAGAAAGGCAGGGGGGGGGGGAGACCATGAGCACATGGGGGAGGGCAATGGGGAGAGGGGTAGAGGATAAGGGAGCAAGAGAAGAGAATGAGGAAGGGGCCAGCAGCCCCCTTTACAGTGAGTCGGACACAACTGGCTGCCTGGTAACTGGGGCGGAGCCTAGACAAAATGCCAACAAATGTAATGCCCTCTTAGCCTCTGAACCTCATTCTTAGTCTTCCCTGTCCTCAATTCTTTTTAATTAGGTTCTGACCATAATACCACTGCATGGCTCATGCTGAGTATTCACAGGGACTTTCTGACTCCTGTATAACCACTGTGAATCTTCTTCCTTCTCTGGTCTTGTCTTGCAAAGGCCCATAAACAGCCCACTTCCTGACGGCTCCTTGCAGGCAGGTCCAGGAGAGAGGAGAAAACCCGGCCCAGCAGGGTCTGTCCGGGGCTGAGCTAGATGGCGAGTGTCTACGGCCCAAAAGAAACACGCCAGGCGAAGCAGGAACTCAACTTTATCATATCAGCCCCTTGCTTATATAGAGAAGGCAAAAGGGGTGGGCACTTAGGTATGGGGAGAGATGACATAGGAGGCGGGAAAGTGGAAGGCGTGACTGACACGGCCAATAGCAAAGCTCTACATCAGCAACGGTGGGGGCAGAGGGAGGGCCAAACAGGTCTTACTGAGTCACCCCTATACAGAAATGACTGAGACAGGTCTCAGAACTCCAGCCAGGATCGGGTTTGTCCTAAAGGCCCAAAACGGGGCCCAACACGGGACCCCATCCTCTCACCCTCGGGACAGTGGGAAGAGTAGAACACCCCCAGCACCGTACCATCCGGGTCTGGTTCAGGCTGCCCCCCAGGGCCGAGCCCCAGCCCAGAGCTTCCGCAGCCCCAGCTTATCTCAGCAACACAGTGCCCAGTGCAGGAGGGAGGATGGGCAAGTCAGTGAGGAATAGGGGCCACTGCTGACAAAGCCGCTCTCACTGCCATGGTCACTGCTGCAAACCCTAGGCCCCTGTGTTAGCATTCTGTCTAAACTACCCCACAGTTGCCTGGCAACAGCCAGGTGAGCCTGGCCCACTATAAAAGGGACTGCTTGCCCCTCCTCTCTCTCTCTCTTACTCCTCTTCTCTCCCTTGCATCTCTTATCCCTTACCGCTCCCCATTCCCTCCCCTACGTGGTCATGGCCGGCCTCTCCACTTCTCTACTCTCCACTCTTTTACTTCTCTCTCCCTCTCTCTGCCTTTCTCTGCCTCTACTACCCTCTTAACCCCCTCCCCATGCCCTGAATAAACTCTATTCTATACTATACTTTCCTGTATGGCTGGTCCCTCAGGGGGAAGGGATGTCTAGGCTTGGGCCTGCTGAGGCACACCCTTCCCCCACAATCCCATATAAAATATATCTCTTTATATTTTTATAAACACATCACCCTGCACATCCAGGCAGACCTGGGCCCTCACCTTCCTGCCCCTATGGCCAGGGTTGCCCCAGGCCAAGCGTAGCACTCCCTGTCCATGTACCAGAGAGGAACGCATGCTGCCTGCCAATCACTGCCGGGGGGGGGGGGGGGGAGCAAGGGGGGGGCCTAACAGCTTCCTATCCATCTGCCTCAACAACTTCCCTTCCAGGAAGTTCCTAGCCATACTAAAGGAGTCACCTTGTGCCTTGATGACCTCCTCCCAAGTATTTCCTCTGCACTTCTGATTTCTCACTAGAGAAGCCTAAACTGCTGTGGTGGGAACTTGTCTTGAAACAGGGACTTACATAGACCCAGACAGCCTGACTCCCTAAGGATGACCTTGGACTTCTAACCCTTCTGACTCTACCACCCAAGTGCTGGCCTTACAGGTAGGAGCCATCATGCCGGCTATGGCTAGGCATTTCTATAATAGCAAAGAGACAGCACAAAGACCCAGCCTGGCCACTCTTGTTGTCCAACTTCCTACTAACCTCAGTGAGGGCTTTTCGATTTCTTGCTGATTATCAAATGACCTTTCCTCTAAGCCACAGGCCCTCACTTGGAGGTTAAGTAGTAGGCCTGTGGAGCTGATAAAAACACAGATGTCCACAATTTCAGTTAGAGCATAGCACTGCTTCAGATACAACAGTCAAAAGCTCACACCCGCCTCACCTCAAAACACCTGGGATTAAACTCGGAGGCCCAATCATTTCAGAGACTTTTCAAACTGTCAACTACTTAATAACCACAAAGCAAATTAAGAAAGTGGGCTAAGGTAAAAGGTCAGCAAGGTTACTTCTAGATGGCTGCAGAAATGTATCAAACCCAAGGAAACAGATGCGGTTAGGGGACACTGCTCCCTCTCTAGTCACACTTTAATTGCAATTAGCAATTGTTTTCATTTGTTTATAGCTCATTTTCTGATGTTAACTACCAACATTTAACACAAGTTTCTACTTTGTTTACTGCAAGCTGTCTGCAGGATGGAAATTCTGGGGTGGGGGGTGGGGGGGGTGGAGTGAAGTGGGAGGAGTGTGATATAGGTTTGGACTACAGGAGTGGACAATTAACACACACTCACCAGACCAACACACCCAGCAGGAACACAGATGATATTCTGTGTCCCAGAAGAGAGCTGGGCTTGACCCAGACAGAGCCGTACTAGGAATCACTGCCCCATCCAAGAGGTGAAGTTCTGACCTCTAGTACTATTGACTCCCAGGAGGGATGAAGCAAAGGAGTGCAAATGGGCCTTAGAGGAAAACCTTACCTCCTGTGTCTAAGAACACAACCCTCTCCATGCTAAGGTATGGGGAGCTCCACCTAGTGCCCTGGGCTACAGCTTTCTTGTCTCATTGGGAACAGCTATGCTCAGCTCCTTATTAAAGTACAAAGCACTTACAGCTGTCTCTGCAATGTCAACGAAAAGCTCTAGGAGGAAAACATGGGCATCTGGACTCAAGAGACAACAGAAACCTCATTTTTCTTCTTGACTCCACCTCCATCTCAGGCAACTGAACTTGCTTCCCTGTTACTTCAAGTCCCAGAGAAGGTCACCCCCACCCTCAGATCAGGCTGTCCAATCCTATACAATGATGAGCTGACTGAAAACTCCACTCCAAAAATATTAATGAGGGCTAAAGAGATGGCTCAGAAGTTAAGGAGACTAACTACCCTTACAGAAAACCAGAGTTCAGTTCCCAGCATCTGTGCCTGGTGGCCCAAAACTTCCTGTGACTCTACTTCCAGAAGATCCAATTCTTCTGACCTTCTCATGTGCCTACACTTGTGTGGTACACATACCCACACAAAACACATTTACATAATTAAAAATAATAAAAATCCAAAAATGTTAAGGAAGGCCAACGGGAAGCCTCAGGAAGTAAAGGTACCTACCACCAAGACTGACAACCAGAGTTGGATCCCTGGGACTCACATGGTAGAGGGGTAGAACCAGACCCGGGAAGTTGTCCTCTGACCTCTACACACACACACACACACACACACACACACACACACACACAGTAAGATTAAATGTAACAATAGGATAAATAAAATAATTTTTAGATTTTAATGAGCCTGACTTGGTGACATACTGTAATCCCACACTTTGGAGGCAGAGGCAGGAGGGTCATAAGTTCAAGGTCATTCTCAGCAATATATTGAGTTCAAGGTCAACTTGGGCTATATTAGACTCTCAAAAAAAAAAAAAAACAGAATTTGTTTTATTTAAAAGGGGGCCATACTGACATATACCCATAGTCTCCCTGCAATTAGGAAGCTGAGGCAGGAGACGGTCAGTTTGAAGCCAGCCTGGGCTACAAAGAGAAACACTGTCTCAAGAAAAAAAAAATATTTTAAATGTTAAACATCTGTCCCACTGGCAGGCCTATCTCGTAATGCTTAATTTCACTAATGATATATAGGTAAGTCCAGGTGATCTTTGGATAAGCAAGAAAAAAAAAGAAAAGCTAGAATCCCAATCATGTCCTCCCCAAACATGTCCTTCCAAGGATAACCACATAAACCTAAGAGGCATGAAGATGTATTTTAAGAATCAAACCTTTACCAGACCTTCAGAGTACCAACGAGTGGTTGCTTCCCCAGTCATGAATCCTGAATGTTTCGATGTCCACGCCTGCACTCACTCCTGCCCTAGACCGCCCGTTT
This sequence comes from Rhynchomys soricoides, assembly GCA_019843965.1. Classification (NCBI taxonomy): domain Eukaryota; kingdom Metazoa; phylum Chordata; class Mammalia; order Rodentia; family Muridae; genus Rhynchomys; species Rhynchomys soricoides. The sequence goes on along the minus strand of JADRCH010000101.1, from coordinate 195,406 downwards.
ACACCATATGTAAGCAATCTGGCTCACTTAGTCAAAGAAATCAACCAACCTACCCTTTCTTTTCACGTAGCTAAACATTCAGAAAGAAACCCATGGGAATAGGATCACTACATCACACACATTGAAACTGCTTCTGCCTGACCTAGGCTAGGCAAGAATGAGCTGCAAGGAAAAAACCCTCTGAGCGTGTGCATGATCCTGTATGTACAGGTGCATGTGTGCATGTGGAAGCCAGAGGAAAACTTGCGGTTTCTCCTTCTGCCACTTGGGATCCAGGGACCAAACTCAGGTTTGTTAGACTTTTCAGCAAGCGCCCTGACCTGCTGAGCCATCTTCACAGGGCAAGCACTTTACAGACTGATCTTTCTTCTTGGCTCCTCCCTCACTCCAGTCTCTCTTTTGTTATTGTCTGTTTTTGAGACAGGGCTCGATATGTATCTCTGGCTGGCCTGAAACTCGATAGGTAGACCAGGCCTGTCCTTGAACTTGCAGAGATCGACCTGCCTCTGCATCCCAAGTTTGGGGAGCAAAGGTGTTCGCCACCACATCTAGTTTACCGGTACCTTTTAATAAAGTTTGTCAAAGTTCCCAGGTAACAACCTATACTTCAGCCTTTATTGCATTCTGATTGGGTCAGGGATTACAGAAAGCGCATCAGAGGTCGCTCTCCCCATAGAGGGCAGAGGAGAAGGCAGTGTAATCCAGGGCCCCAGGGACACTGCCAGGGCCTGAGTACGGAGGCATTCTCTTGATGCAGTACTGGGCCTGATCTGGAGGAAGCTCTCGACGAAGTTCCTCGGCCAAGATGTAAGGCTAGAAGAAAAACACACACAAAGTAAAAATTAAATGCAGAGAACCTAGAATATAAGCGTCTCTGTTACCATTCTGTTTAAACTCCTCCCCACAGTTACCTGGCAACAGCCAGGTAGGCCTGACCCACTGTTAAAGGGGCTGCTTGTCCCCTCTCCTCTCTCTTGCTCCCTTGCTCCCCCTCTCTCCACGTGGTCATGACCAGCCTCTACTCGTTTAATTCTCTACTTCTCTCTCCCTCTCTCTGCCTCTACTACCCTCTCAACTCCCCCCTGCATGCCCTGAATAAACTCTATTCTATACTATACCATGCATGGTGTGGCTGGTCCCTCAGGGGGAAGGGATGACTCGGCATGGGCCCGCTGAGACACCCCCTTCCCTCACACCTCCCCACACTCATAGAACATAAATATCTCTTTATCGTTTTATAAACACATCAATCTTAATATTTGCACATTTCTTACACCAGCAAGGATTACAGGTAAGGAGTCTACTCTGCCCATTTTACCAGCTAATGACCAAAAGCTGGTTTCACAGAGAGTGAGTCTGCAAGGTGATCAAAAGGAAACTCAGGATGCTTTGTAAAAGCACATGTGGAATTACTGCCAATACTTCTCATACTGGGCCAAATGTGAGTGATAAGCATTCTGATTTTAATTCCCCACCTCATGAGTCAAGTTGGTTCACATCATCAACTGAGGAGAATGTAGGAGTGAATCATTTGACTTCACATAACTAATGGTCTTTGAAAATGGAGACCCTTGGCTGCAGAGATGACTTAGCCATTAAAGGTTAGGTTCACAACCAAAACTGTAAGAAAATGGAGACTCCTTTATGCTCTGGTTTTTTAAAATATGAAAATACGTTGTCACTGCAAGGAGAAAAAAAATCTTCTCTTTAAGAAAGAGTAAGAGTGGCACTGAAGGACAGAACTTTTAAAAACATACTCATATGGGAATGCTCCTTCAAGAAGCCTTCACCCACGTTCTGGGATGAGCTTTACCTTTTCCCGCGCTTCCAGATCTCTACAAACCCCTGCTTAATCTGTATTAAAACCATCCAGCTGGAGAACTGGCTCTGCAGGTAAGGGCTACATGAGCCTGGAGACGCTTCTCATTCCTGGAACCCCGTAAAGGGGAGGGAGAGAATGGACCGCCCATACACCCACGCACGCACGCACGCACACATAGACAAATCATTTTTTAAACGCCCAGGCATAACAGCATGCATCTATAATCCCAGCACTCCTATGGTGAAATGTGAAGCAGAGACCGGAGAAGCCCTGAAAGCAGAAAAGCAAGCCTTGCATATACAGCAGGGAACAAGAGGGTTGGTGTTTCAAACAAGGTGAGGGCAAGACTGACGTCTGAGGCTGTCCTCTGACCACCACACATGCCAAGGCCCACATGCAAGTGTACTTTCTGCCCCCAGATAGTCAAAGATCATTTAAAAAAAGAAAACAAAAGACAAAAGAAAACCTGTCCCAGCAGACCTTGTCAGAAGCCAGAATCCGGAAGGAGGCGATGACCTGCTCTGCCGTGTCAGTGTCTGCGGTCTCTCTAGTCATGAAGTCAATGAAGGACTGGAAGGTGACCGTGCCTTGTCCGTTGGGGTCAACCAGAGTCATAATTCGGGCAAATTCAGCTTCACCCTAAGGTGAGGTGGTACAGAGAGAGTAAATGCTCCAGGGTTTGATATCACCATAGATCCTCCATGGGGTTCTCTTCGCTCTCTAGAAGGGTTCCTCTTGTGGGTGACTCAGGTCCATTTCTGTCAGTTCTAAATGCTGTAGCATCAAGCCAGAGGCCCCTGCCTATCAGAAATGTGTCCTTCTGTAGCCCATGTTGCCCTTCCTAATTACATAATTAGGAAGAGTAGCTCAGCCAGAATTGGGAAGTAGAATCACTGTGTAGGATGACGCTCATTCTTTATTACCAGAGGAATCAAAGTAGGCCATGTTTTAAATGCTCATTAAAGACTGGGGGACAGCTTAATACTAGAGCAATTGACTAGTACGTTCCCAGTACTGAAAAAAAGCTTTCAAAAACAGTGCAATATAATATATTATATATATATAAAATGTATATATAATAATATATATATTATATATATAATATAAGCAAGGTGCAAACCTGTAGTTCTGGTTTTGGGCAGCTGAGCAGAAAGGATGGCAAGTTTGAGACTAGCCTGGAGTACACAGAGTGTTCCCAGCTAGCCTTACCTGGGTTACACAAGAAACCCTGAGTGCTGGGACTACGGACATACGTCACCTGCTATTCTGGCTTCTTCTAAGAATTTATATATTTAATTTATTCTTACACTGCTGGGACTCTAAGCCTCAGGTTAGAGGCAGAGGCAGGAGGATCTCAGTAAGTTCAAAGCTATCCTGGGCTATCTAACAAGATACTGTTTCAAAAACAGATAAATATGTAATTCATCAAAGGGTAATGCAGAACATTTGTATAATCTGTCTTCTCTCTATATTTATTGATTTTTTTTTTTTTTTTTTTTTTTTTTTTTTTTGGAAACAGAGACTTCCCTATATAGCTCTAGATGGCCTGGGACTCATAAAGATCTGCCTGCCTTTGCCTCCCAAGAGGTGGGATTAAAATCTTGTACTATCATGCCCATCCATTAAAATCTCTCTTCTATCTTCTAAAATATCAAAGGAAAATACACTTTAAAACTCAGGAACCTGGATGCCATTGACATGTACATTTTAAGTGGTTTCACTGAAGCTTGTGAGTTATATTAATGAAGCTTCTAAAAATCACCAGGAAAGCCCATGTCCTTAATGTCTTCACCATAAGGAAACCTTGCCAGGTATTGAATAAAATACATTTTTAACCCTGTAGCATTATTTAATATAGCGATAAGCAGATTTGCAGAAAGCATTGCCCTGTGATATGATAATGAACCAACTAGGAAAGTGTCTCATCTAGATTCCCCACAATTGAGGCTTGATATGGTCCCCGATCTTTGCCAAATTTCAACTTGTGTCTTACCAAGTCATAGCCCATGGAAATGAGGCAGGCTCTGAAATCCTCATGATCCATCAGGCCATTCTTCCTCTGCGGGAATACAAAGAACAGAAAGAAGGCAGTTAGGGACGAGATGAACAGCTCTGCCTGACCCAGTGCCCAATGAGCAAGGCAGTAGAGAAAGGGTGACCAGCCAAGATCAGAGGTCACCCCTGACTTACAGGAGGACAAAGCTGCCAGTACAAGAATATTATAAAATAGTCTCTTTAACAGAGGAGACTGGGCTGTAATTCAGAGCCCTTGCCTAACACATACGAGGCCCCAGGCTTGGTCCTCAGCACTTCAAAATAAAAAAATAAATAAATAAAAAGGAAGGAAAGGAAAAGGAGGCAGGTGCTATAAAGACTAATTAATAATGAAAAAAGAACCCACATTAAAGGCAGCAAAGGGAGCCAGTGAGGAGCTCCCTAGTGCCACCTATTGGTAATGGCACGTACTGCAAACATTTCCAGAGCTGAACCTAGAAACTCATGGCTCAACCAGTCTTGGAAACTACTGCCCAGATGAAGTGCTGGAAATGGAACCCAGGGCCAGACGCAGTGGCTTCATCTGTTTAACAAACTCAGCTTCTCCCCCACCCAATGAGGCAGTGGTCTCAGCTCTGTAAAAGCAGGGATTTTGATGAAAGTGTTCCTGTGTACGTCTCAGAGTTGTAAGAGGGGCAAGCTAACAGTTAAACACCAGCATGTCTTTACTGGCAATTCAGCTAAATTGTTCAGGAAATGGCCGGTTTAGAAAGGTAATGGCAGAAGTTGTCTTCAGCGAAAACCTGTGTTTTCGCTCTCAGGCCTGAGGGCCTAGCCCTCCCCAACATCAGCCACTCCGCAGCCCTGCATTCTGCCTTATGGCTCCCCTGTCCACTTCCCTTGGTGCCCTGCTCTGGCTCTTACAGTTGTTTTGGAGCAATAACTCTGTAGGTTGGAGCCCTCCTCTCTTCCTCTCAGATGGTCACTTGCTGGAGAAGATCCTTATGTGTAGACTGCCTGGTTTCACTAAGCTGGCCTCCCACTGCCCAGGCAGGAGGACCAGCTTCCCTGAAATGGTGCATGAGCGCTCCTCCTCTCTCGCCCTTGAAGTCTGGAATAACTGTGTCACTCATCACTCTCCCTCTCACGAAGCCCTGGGTCGTGTCACTCCTGTTCCTGAACCCAAACTTCCTTCCTAACCCCTTCCTTCATTTCCCCAGAAGCCACTTCTGGTTCACTCGCTTCACTCCAATGCCCCACCCCCATCCTTGTCTGGCGTCTTTATGAGCTTCTCAGAAACACAGCTCTGGCCATACCTGTGCTCTATGATATTCCACCACCCAGATGACCATCGGAGGGATGTCTCCATCCACACCCTCCATGATCCTGCCATCCTATCTGACTTCTTTGGGACTTGATCTTTTCTTTTTTTATTTCTTAAGACAGGGTTTTTCACTATGCACCTTCCTGCCTGAACTTGCTATGTAGACCAGGCTGGCCTCAAACTCACAGAATCTTCCTGTTTCTTCTCCCTGCATGCCAAGATTAAAGGCACGCGACAGCACACCCAGCCCCATGTTGCAGTGTAGTGAGAACATGAATCTAAATATTTAGTCTCACCCCAACAGATCCCAGGAAAAATGTATTTCCAATGCTTAATGTAAATAAACATTTTCAACATTTAAAAATATTTTAGGTTTATTTGTTTACTTAATGTTTATGTTTATATGCCTGAGTGGACATGTGGGTACTACGTGTACGCACAGGGCCCTCAACGGTCAGAAGCCTGAGTTACAGGTGGTTGTGAGTGACTGTGTGGGTGTCAGGAACTGAACCCACGTCCTCTGCAAGAGCAGCTAGCCCTCTTTACCACCAAGCCAGCTCTGCAGCCCAAGCAGGTGCTTTCACTAAAGACAGTCAAGCTTTGCTATTAACTACAGTGTCCTAGTTAAAGGATCTACAGGAAACAAAGAAAGTTACATTGTTTTTGTTCATTTATTTATTTCTTTTTGTAGATTTTTGTCTTTTTTTTTTTTTTCTTTTCTCCCAAGCTGAGGACCTAACCCAGGGCCTTGTGCTTTGCTAGGCATGCACTCTACCACTGAGCTAAATCCTCACCTCCAAGAAATAAAGCAAAAGCCTTGATGTAAGATCACTTGATGTGACATGGGGACTTACCAGTGCTTGTTGGATAGTTCCCTTGGTATCACTCAACCAGTCTCCTTGTGAACGTTGTGGAGCAGCAAGACCTAAAGTGACCAGCTAGGCATGATGCCAAGCACCTGCCATCATCCTAGCATTTGAAAGTGGGGGCAGGGGGACCAGGAGCTCAAGGTCACCCTCAGTTACCCAGAAACCACAAAGCTAGCCTGAAACATACGTGACTTAAAGGACTCCAAGCGAAAGTACGCATGTTTTTCCAGACATAACGAGAGAGAGAGAGAAAGAGAGAGAGAGAGAGAGAGAGAGAGAGGGAGGTACCCTGTCAAAGTGGTTGAAGGAGGCTCTGAACTCATTCATCTGCTCCTGGGTGATGCCCTTGGCGTCTCTTGTCAGAATCTGGGTCTCCACCTCATTGATGGTTCTCGCAATGGTTGTCAGCAGCAACTCCCATCCAACACGGATATGCTACCAAGGAGAAGAACCAGCAATCAGCTAGGTCAAGGGGGTTTTAGTGCATCATCGTCACAAAAGGAGGGGGACTGAAATGAGCAAGAAATAAGCAGGGTTTGGTATAAATTTGCTATACTTAGTCTGTTCATCATCATCACCATCATCATCATGGAGAGTGCGTGTGCAGAGACCCCAGGGAACTTTTGGAGTTGGTCCTCTCCTTTACATAGGGACCTAGAACTCAACTCAGATTGTCAGGCTTCGCAGCAAGTGCCTACACCCGCTGAGCCACCTCAACAGCTTGACTTTCCTGTACTTAAATTCGTTTTCACTGTTTCAACTTTGGCAAAGTTCTGTAGTGTGGGAAATATTGAGGAGTGAGACCAGATTTCTACAAATGACAATCTACAAAGTGGCACTTTGCATATTAATTCATATTTTTATTTATATTACATATACTTGGAACTAGGGGTTAAACCTAAGGCCCTGAACATACATCTCCGCCCATACTTTGTAGATTAAATACTCAACACGTGGTCTATTTGTCACTAACGACATCTTCACACTTACCAAATACTTGGGTGGGAACTGGGATATACACAAAGGCTCCCAGAGAGATCAGACTGAACCAGACTGGTAGAAATGGGGACAGTCTTGACTTTATAGAATAATTTTTAAAATAACAAATAAAGAATGGGCGTCGTGGTACATGTCTGTGATCACAGTACCTAGGAGGTGGATGCAAGAGGGTCGGGTCATTCATAGTTACATAGTCAGATCCAGGAGAGTCTGGGGTACACAAGACCATCAATAGCAGCAGCAACAACAAAGAACAAATCCAAAGGACAATGGGAAGAAATGAGGACAGTTTAAGTTCCACTCCAAAGAAGCATAATGACTTCACTGTGACAATAACGATAACTTTGACAATTAACTATTGTTTGGTGTTTGTAAAAGTTCACGGTGCTTTTCCACACACAGTAAATAGAAAGAGTTGACTATCCACTGCGTTCACACACAGAATTTCCAACAAATGGAGAGGGGGATGTTCGTAAGGAAACAACCTGAGGAGGTGTTAAGGTGAGTCAAGCCTGCCCATGCGCCCTCCATACCTCCATGGTGTAGTTCGTGTGCTTGTTGTCGAAGACCAGGGCTTCCTGGATGAGCTGGTGGTCACCCTCCAGCTTGTCGATATTGTTCTTGTAGTTGATGATGTTGTGTTCGTACTGCTTCAGCTGGTTCATCTGGTCCTCCAGGGCCCCTGTGATCTGGATGGAGCTCCGAGCAATCTCCTGTATGTGGGGAGCAATCAGGGTCTGAGGGGGCACTTATCGAGTGGGGCAATCTCCCAGAGAGGCAGCTGAGAGGCAAGTGGGGGGGGGGTAGGGGACTTGGAGGCACCAATGAGCATGCAGACAGACAGAGTGGCCCTCTGGCTCTGGGCCGATGGCCACATCTCCATCAGGGAACCCAAGGCACTAGATGTCCCAGACAAATTAGTGACAAGATCACAGGCTGATATTAGGTTAAGTTCATGTCTGTCTAGAGAATGGGGGTCGAGGGAAGACATGATCCAAAGCAGGAGTAAGGAAAGAGTTCTGCTGACATTCTTGAAGGGAAGAGACATGTCCTAAGGATGGCTAGCCTGCTCTGTGCTGTGGGCACTAGGACTGACAGACATAGGCAGAGCTGCCAGACAGGTATCAGACCACTGGGAAGAATTTGTTATCATTTTAGGTGTTTCTACCTCTAAGATAAAGTCAATATTTTATCCCAAAAGGGAGCCAGAAAATGTCTCTAGGCTATTGTTGAAAGCAATAAAGGAGCCCGATCCTCAGAGCCATTCCAATACCATGGTTCTTGAATGTTTTAGAAACACAAAGCACGTGTGAATCTTCGCCTGCCCTCACTAGGGATGGATGGCTTAAAATCTAGCTCCTGATGAGACTAAACCTGAGAAAGAGCTTTGTCATTGACAAGAGTGGACAGTGGTAATGTGCCTCTGAGCCCTGTATCCAACAGCCCTCTGCATGAAGACATAAAGGCCATAGACAATGCAGTGGCTGGTGCAGACAGAACCAAGGCAGGGATGTGCTGTTCTGAAGCTCAGTAAGAATTCAAGACTCCAGTAGGGTGCCACCAACCTCCATCTTGTTCTGGATCCAGGGCCCAATAGCATTGGCCTGGGCAGCAAACTGGCGCCGCAGGCGCTCATTAGCATGTTGGCGAGCCAGCTCCTCCTGCAGGGACTGATCCCGGACGGGCACCAGTTGCTTCACCTGTCAGAGCCCAAGGAGAGCAGGATGAGAGGCCATCTCTGGTCTCATAGAAGGGACCATGGGATGAGCTCCCCATTAGATGTTAGGTCCACTGGGATTTGGAGAGGGAGGAAGGGACAGGTGGGAAGTCAAGGCTAGAGGCTTAGGGAACAGAAGGGAAAGAGAGTCCAGCTCAAGGGGCTAGTTCTGACTACCTTATAACACCAAGAGACTGCTGAAAGCACAGCTTAGTCAAGGGATCTAAGAGTCTATCTAAGGGCCATTCCTCCATGAGAATTCTTCCTGCAGCACCAAGGCTATGGGAGCTGGGACCACAGCGCAGAATCATGAGCTTGAATGTGGGGAAGATTTCACACTCCCTGATCCAAAGTTAGCATTTCCTTTGTCTACGGATGTGGGCATCAGGATTCAGTAGAACCCATGACTGTCACACAGCCACCAGGCATCCCCACACCAGTCGAGCCCCTGCAACTATCTCGAGATTGTCACACACACAGGTCTACCTCAAGGTCGTGGGGTTGTTGTTTGGTCCACTTTTAAATGTGTTTGTTCATAAAGAGGCAGGGCATGTACTTTACTGTAGCCTGACTATATTTGGTAGTGGAGTTAAACCCAGGGCCTACCTCTAAGCCTATCCCAAACCTCTTTTTCACTCTATAATTTGACTCAAGGCCTGGGTTAGCCTTAAGCATGATTGGTTGCCCAGGGTGACCATGAAATTTTGGTCTCCTGCCTCCCAAGCCTGGCTTTTTAAAGTTTATTTCGTTTTTATCCTCTCTCTCTCTCTCTCTCTCTCTCTCTCTGTGTGTGTGTGTGTGTAGCCTAGAGAATTCATGAATTCATGTACAAAGCAGAGGACAACTGTGTGTTTTGTTCTTTCCTTCTACCTCTAAGTAGGTTCTGGGAATTGGACTTAGGTCCCCAGACCTAAGCCTTTACCCACTGAGGAGCCATCCCAGGCCAGGATTTTAAAATGTTTCCCTGACAGTATTAATATCATAACCAATATTTACTTTGCCAAAATTTATAGTATTTTCTTTAAGGGAAATAACTTCTATGGTTTTTTCCTCAGGGACCACAGAGATTGCCAAACAGCACAACAATTCACACATCTATAAAACCTGGAAGGAGCCGGGCAGTGGTGGCGCACGCCTTTAATCCCAGCACTCGGGAGGCAGAGGCAGGAGGATTTCTGAGTTCGAGGCCAGCCTGGTGGTCTACAGAGTGAATTCCAGGACAGCCAGGGCTACACAGAGAAACCATGTCTCAAAAAACCAAAAAAAGAAAAAAAAAAAAAAAAAAAAAAAAGAAGGTGCTGCTGGATTAGGACATCCTTCATCCCAAGGTCTTCCTTCTTCCTGCATAGCCCTTCCCTCATCCCATACCCAGCCCATGGCTCCTCGTCTTGCCGTCCCTCACCCCCACAGCGGCCCGCAGCTACCCACCTTGTCCCACTTGTTGCGCAGCTCGTCCATGGTGACTGTGCTGTAGGGGTTGTTGGAGCTGATCCGGATGCTGTAGCTCTGGATCACCTTCTCCACCTCGTTCTGGATGGCTAGGATGGACTGCCGCTCCCCATCTGCCTCCGGCAGTGTGGCCTTGAACTGCTCGTGCGCGGTGATCAGACTCTATGGCAGGGGGTAGTGCAGAGAAACAATCCGACTGGGCCATCAACTGTGTGCTTATCTTTAGGCAAGGTCTCAAGTAGCCCCACTGGCCTCAAACTTGCCAGTAATCTGACTCCTTCTCCAATCCCAGCTTCTGGGATTGCAGGCATGTACCACCACACCCAGACTTTCAGTGTAAACTTTATGTGTATGTTCACGTGTATGTACACGTATCTAGAGGCCAGAGGTCCACCTTGTTTTTCTAGACAGGGACTTTCATTGGCCTGGCCGCTCTCTCATTAGGCTAGTCTGGCTGACCAGCTAGTCCCAGTCCTGGTTTACAAGCATACGCTTTCATGTCCAACTGTTCTTTTTTTAAAATGTGGATTCTTGGGAATGAATTTATGACTTTGTACCCACAAGGCAACACTTTACTGACTAAACCCAAGCCTCATGACATATCAATTTTATTGTAAAAAAAAATTACATATGTATATTTTCTTTATACACTGTAGCTCAAATTCACCATAAATGGATTATGAGTAAACAGGGTCCTGGGCACTTGACAGAAACGTTTCTCCCTAACACTAAAGCCAACAAATCTTATTTATAGACTTATTTGAATGTTCTGAAGAGATACACAAGTAAGACACTTTCGGTTGGCGAGGAGAACGGTGCCACCTTGGAGGTGCTTTGTATGGGTGTGCTCATATGTGCTTACATGAATATTCATGGTTCATGGGAACCAGAGGTCAACAGCAAGTAGTGTCTCCCTCAATCTGGAACCTTATTTTCCTTTCTAAAGGTGTAGTGCGTGTGTGTGTGTTCATGCATGACACAGAATGTCATGTGGAGGTCAGAGGACTTGTGGGGGTCGTTCCTGCCCTTCCACTTCCTGGATTCTGGTGACTGAACTCAGGTCGGCAGCATGGGGGCAAGTGCCTTTACTAGGGGAGCCATCTTACCAGCCCAGAACCTTAGGTCTTACACTCATATGAAGGCATACACATGCACACATATATGTGACATGAAAACAGAAGAGGCGTGGTTTGAGAAAAGGAAGGAACTTGGCAGACGTGGGGCTAAGAGAGGGTGCCGCACAGTAAAGACTTCGGTACAGTATCACTTGAACCAAACGCATCACTTCACACAGCGAATACTCACTAACAGGAGGAGGGCAAGCCTGAGCCTCTCACCTGGATCTCCTCGATGCTGTGGACAATGAACATGTCCTGCAGGTCCTCCATGGCGCCCTCCATCCAGTTGTTGAAGGGCGCAGCTCTCTTGGCAAACTCCAGGTGCAGTTGGTCAATTGTTTCTAGCAGTTTCTCAGTTCTCTGAGGATCAAACAGAAGCAAGTGTTATCTCAGATGAAATACACTTTTTAAAAATCTCAAGATGTACAAACACAAGAAATATGTATCCAGATCAATAAAGTATTATTTATCCTAGCCACTGCTGGAATGATGGTAAGCACTGCTGGTCTCTGAGAGGCCTTCTGTGTTTGCTTAGTTTTGGTGCTGGGGATGGAACCCATGGCCTCAGTTATGGCAGGTAAGTGCCCCACCACTGAGCACATTCCCTTGGGAGCCTTTTGAATTACAGAAAACTTTAATACCACCCAGAGCAGCCTCACATTTAAAGTATCTGACATTCCCCCCTTGAAAATTCACATGGATATACAACTTCTTCCTGCTAAAGCAGTTATTCTTATGTATTGAGACAAAGTCTCATGTATCCTAGGTTTATTTTTGAGAAAAGGTCTCATGTAGCTTTGGCTATCCTGAAACTCTCTATGTACACTAGGCTGCCTCAATCTAGCTCCACCTGCCTCTGCCTCCCACGTGCTAGGATGAAGAGTTTGCCACATGCCCAGCTTTGCCTTGAACTTTCTATACAGCTAAGGACAACCTTGAACTTCTGATCCTTCTACCTCTCCCTCCTGAGTTTTGATTAGTCACTGATGACCACAGCACAGTTTTATGGGGTGCTATGAAGTGAACCTAGGCCCTGTGTGGACGAGGCAAGCACTTTACCAACCAAGACACTCTCTGACTTAATTCCTAGCATTTTTTTTACTTCCATATCTGTTGCCATTTCCCAGGTTCACATCCCAAGTTGGACCTGATACCCTGAGTCAGCCACTGACAAAAGAACTTTAGTGGGGCTAGAGAGATGGCTCAGTGGTTAAAGAGTTCAGCCTGTGCTCCAGAGGACCTGAGCTCGATTCCCAGCACACACACGATGGCTCACACCTACCTATAACTCTAGCACCAGGAGATATGATGCCTTCTGTTACTCTGCAAAGGTGCCAGGCACAGGAATGGTATGCAGGCATGCATGCAGGCAAAATGCTCATATATATAAATTAAAGATAATACATGAGTCTTTGAAATTTTTCAAAAGGACTTTTGGGAAATTTAACATGATTGCTACTTAACAAATGGCTCAGATGATGATCCCCCAACGATTTTAAAATTGAAAAGTATGTTTTGCAGTTAACTTGTTACAGTGCAAAGCTACCAGCCTCCCTTGGTCCTGTGATTCACTTTCAACATTCTTCTATTTACTGGATAATGTTTGGTTGTCTCCAATGAGGTCATGGAGAAACACAATTAACACCACTGATTGAATTATGGAGCCTCTAGTAGGAGTTTTCAAAGCAAGAAGAGCTTCAAGGTTTTCACCTCCAAGGCCTCCCTCCTCTTCTGGGTGAGCGTCCCCAATCTATCCCACTGGTCGCAAATTTTCTGGCACCGATCATTGATGTTCACAGCATCGTGATAGTCCAGTTCACTATGAGAAGCAAGAAATAAAAATTAATTCTCCCAGATGGTGTGAGGAAACTGGATACAAGCTGGAAATAAGCAGGGAAGAGATGTGTGTGTGTGTGTGTGTGTGTGTGTGAGTGCGCACGCGCGCATGTGCGCGCGCAAACACACATGTGTATACAAATGTATGTGTGAACAAATGTATACTCATATGTGTGCACATGCACTTGGAGACCAAGAGGTAAACCCTGAGGATTTTTGTCTGTCATTAAACTCCATTAAACACCCACTATTTTTTTGTTTTGTTTTGTTTTTTCGAAATAGAGTCTTCTAGTGGCCGGGTCTTTATATTATTCAGCTAAGCTGTCTTGCTAGAGAGCTCTAGGCATCTACCTGTATCTGTCTCCCCAGAGCTGAAATTAAAAGAATACACACACACACACACACACACACACACAATTTGTTTATTTGTGTGTGTGTATGTATGCCTGTAGATGTCAGAAGAGGATGGGCAGTTGTGAGCTGCCTGATGTGGATTCTGGGAACGGAACCTGTGTTCTCGGCAAGGTAGGTCATGAAGCACTCTTACCCGCTGAGACATCTCCCTGGCACCTGTGTCGGGGTTTTGAACATGGGTTCTGAGTGAATAGAAAATTGGGAGGGAGAGAGGCTAGCGAGATGGCTCAACCACTAAGGGCACCTGCCACCAAGTTTTACAGCATGAATTCAATCCCTAATATTGTCTTTTGACCTCCACAGATGTGCTACTGTAATTTCTCCTTGACCCAGACAAGGGGACCATTGGGGCTCACTAGGCAGCCAGCATGAATCATGCAAGCTCTTGCCCATCAGGAAATTCTATATTTAAAAAAAAAAAATGTGGAGAATGACCTGCTGAAAACAGTTGAGACTGGCCTCTGACCTCTAACCTCTGACCTCTGGCCACCAACATCACTTCAGAGATTCCTGACCCCTACCCCTACCCCACATACACCCACACAAAATACAAAGGAATAGAAAAACGGTAGGGCATTTCAGGGTTTCCTGAATTGTCCCTGCTGGGAATATTATCACTTGGAATAAATTATAAGAATTAATACAAATCCTGCCAGTCAATAGTTTTCAAAACAGCCCTGTCTTCTTAATGCCTCTGGCTAGCTTTCTCTTCCTGTGTCCTCTGAGGCTTCCCTAGTATGACTTTTAAATGGAAATAGCAAGGAAAGCCAACTATCTGATCCAGGTGACTGGAGCATTAAAATGAGTCATAGGGAAGGAGGTGTCCACTTGCAGGGTTCTGTGTCCTTGGAGCCTCTAGAAGGGCATGCAGCTTGCTACTGAGTAACCAGTCCAGGAGGGCGCTGTGACATCACTCAGCACAGAAAGACTTCTAAAACTGGGCAGGCTGGATTCCTTCCATTTAGAGACAATGACTCTTTGGACTGTTAGATGCCCGAGTGTAGTAGAAAGAACAAAACAAAACAACAAGCTTGAGTAAAACTTAACTTCGTCTCAGGGATCCATGTCTGCATCCTGTTAAAAAGCACCCACCTACCAAGCTAAGAGAAGAGCAGAACTGTGACGATCAGAAGACATCTGCGGGAGGCTTCTTTGAAAATTACCTGAGATGCTGGGCAGTGGTGGCGCAAGCCTTTAATCGCAGCACTTGGGAGGCAGAGGCAGGTGGATTTCTGAGTTTGAGGCCAGCCTGGTCTACAGAGTGAGTTCCAGGACAGCCAGAGCTACACAGAGAAACCCTGTCTCGAAAAACCAAAAAAAAGAAAAAAGAAAAAAGAAAAAAAAGAAAACAGCCTGAGATGAAAGAACCTCCCAGAAGTGTCCTGCTCCCCTAAAACCACTTTTTGGAGGCTTCAGTTTTAATTATTTACTTATTTAGAAATAAATGTGTGTGTGTGTGTGTGTGTGTGTGTGTGTGTGTACATGCACACATGCCACAGCAACTGCACGGAGGTCAGAGGAGGACAACTTGTGTCAGTGCTCTCTGTGTGCCGTGTGGGTCCTGGGGATTGAACTCAGGCCGTCAGGATGAGCATCAGGAACCTCCATCCTCTAGCTCACGGCTCCTCTGCTTTTTCTTTTTTCAATATACTCGCCCATGTTTATTGACTTTACTTTTTATTTTGCTGAGCAGAGCAAAAGAGATTGTTATCTGAGTGTTCTTCCAGAACATTCTGACAGGGACAGAAGCTCCCTGTCACCTCATTAGAGCTTGTGCAGTCCTTAAGAGCAACCACCAGCTATCTACAAACACATACTTTTCATGTAACCAAAGTTGACTTAGATCTTACGTCTACTTTGAGTATAAACCGAAAACCAATCCCAGCAACCACCTCTGGGCAGCTACACTACAGTGATATAAAATGGCAAGGCAGTAGATCTTTAACGTGTAAGTCCCATAAATTTCTGGATGCTTTCTTCTGATATGTCCCTTGTGGCCTCGTGTTTTGGATGCTTGGTCCCTGGCTAGTGGCGAGCACTGTGGTATAACTAAATCACAAAGGGTGGGCCTTAGAGGGTCAGACTCAACTCTGGTTCTCCTCTGGGTCTGTTGGCTATGGTGGTCTGAAAATACCTGGCCCATGGGAAGTGGCACTATTAGGGGGTATGGCCTTGTTGGGTTAGGTGTGGGTGGCCTTGTTGGAGGAAGTGTGTCACTGTGCAGGTAGGTTTTGAGGTCTCTTAGTATTCAAGCTCTGCCCAGGGTGAACAGAGCCCCCTCCAGGCTACCTGTGGGAGACGGTCCCCTTCTGCTACCTGCAAATAAAGATGTAGACCTCTTAGCTCCTCCAGCACCATGTCTATGGGCACTCTGCCTTGCTTCCTGCCATGATGATAATGGATTAACTTTTGAAACTGTAAGTCAGCCCCAATTAAGTGTTTACCTTTGTATGAGTTGTCTTGGTCATGGTGTCTACACTACAATGAAACCCTAAGACACTGCCTAGTATTATGCTAACTTGAAACAACCTAGAGTCAACTAAGAGGAGAGAAAGACCTCAACTCAATAAATGGCTCCATAAGACTACCAGTGGGTCATTTTCATTTTCTTTCTTTTTTGTTTGTTTTGTTGTTCTCTCTCTCTCTCTCTCTCTCTCTCTCTCTCTCTCTCTCTCTCTCTGTGTGTGTGTGTGCATGTGTTTGTGTGTGTGTAGCCCTAGCTGTCCTGGAACTCACTCTGTAGACCAGGCTGGCCTCAAACTCAAGAGATCTACCTGCCTCTGCCTCTAGAGTGAGGGGTTAAAGGTGTGCACCACTATTGCATTTTCTTGATTAATAATTGATGTGGGAGGGCCCAGCCCATTGTAGGTGATGATTCTGGGATACATAAAAACAACAAACAAACAAACAAACAAAAACCTGAGGGGCTGAAGAGATAGCTTAGCCATTAAGAGCACTTGTCATTCTTATAAAGGACCGAGGTTCAAATCCCAGAACCCACATGGTGGTTTACAACCATTCCTAACTCCGGTTTCCAGGAGATCCAGTGCTCTCTTCTATTCTTCATGGTTACCAAGCATGAAAGTTGTATACATACATACATATACACCAACAAAATACACATAAAAGAAAGAATCATCCTAACAAAAAGAAAGAAATTTTAAAGAAGAGAACAAACTGAGCAATCAGGGAGGAGCGGAAGAGCAGGCAGTACTCTCTCTGGCCTCTGCTTCCGTCCCTGTCTTCAGGTATCTCTCCTGCTTAAGTTTCTGCTCTTACTTTCGTCCATGATAGCCTGTTATTTCAAGATGTGACTGGGACATGTAAGCTGAAATAAACTATTTCCTTCCCAAGTTGTGTTCGTCACAGTAATAGAAACTCTAAGACACTAGCTCTCCCTGATTCCTGGTCTTTTCTGTCCTGACGGACTGAAATCATTATGAAACCGTGAACAAAAATAAACTTTTCTCCTCAAGCAGTTTCTGTCGGGCATTCTGGCAACATAAATGAAAATGTAGCTAAGGAGTTGGGGAGATAGCACTCCAGGTACAAATGCTAGCTATGTAAGTCTGACAACCCATGTTTGATCCCAGAACCCACATAAAAAGCCAAATGGCACACACCTGTAATCCCAGAACACATAACATGATGGGAGGCCGAGACAGGAGCTAAACTTGGAACCCTGGAGCACACATGCAGCAGCAGGAATGGGACCCCCACTTGGGCAAGGAAGGAAGCAAGAACAGCTCCCAAGAGCTCCCCTCTGACCTCACACACACATGGTATACATATGATGTCCGACCATTCCCAGACTATGATTTTTTAAAATTACTATTTAAAAGAGTATCTCAGCACTCAGGACACAGAGGCAGCAGGATGTCTGTGAGTTTGAAGCCAGCCTGGTCTACACAGAGTTCTAGGACAGCCAGGACTACACCGAGAGACCCTGTCTCCAAGGTGACTGAATGAAGCAAGAACACTCTGCTAAGCCGCAATGGAAACACCGGGGCCACCGTCTGAGTGTGTTCCTAGGGTTTCCCCATTTTCCCTGATTCTTACACAATGGTTTCGTGTGCACCTGCGGCTGGAGAGTTAGGGCTTGTATGACTATTTTTATGTACTTCTGAGAACTGCCTAAAAACTCTGACTTATTTTTAGGATGAGCAGGAAGGAAAAGAATGTTAGTAACAGTCAGATAAACACAACCTAATTCTCATGTATGGTTATAGTACAACTCAACAGAGTGGAGCAAACATCACCAAAGATGCTTGGAATAACAGTCACAACATAAAATTGCTTAAAGCTTATGGGCGACACTTAAGACTGCTCTAAATCACTCATGGGAACCATCACTGAACACTAAATAGTTTGAGTCCTTTTCAAGCCCTCATCTTATTGGTGAGTGGCTGCTAATTAGCAAAGAGCCAGCATTCAAGAGGCCTAAGACCACAAAGAAGCTGAGAAGGATTTATACAGGCCAGCCTGAGAAATGGTGAGGAAGCCCCACCTGTTCATTACCAGGAACTAAGGTTTTGAAGTACATTTTAATTACTTTGTTATTATTGTTAAATGATAGGCAATAAAACTTCTGCAGATGTGGAGCCATCTTTCTGGCTCAGCAGTTAAGAGATCTGGTTACTCTTGCAGAGGATCTGGGATCACTTCCCAGAACCCAGAGTCTCACAACCCTCCTGAATCCCAGTTCCGGGAAATCTGAAACCCCCTCTGCCCTCCACTCACACTGTACAAATCCAGGGAGTCACAGGTATAAAGCAGAGGTGAAAGGCATCTAAATGGCGATTAGCTTCAGCACCCGAACATCTGTTCCCACAGAGCAAAACTCAAAAAAGTGAGGCAGCCTACTCCTTTCTCTCTGCAGGAGCCACGGGTCCTGCCTCCTGCTGCAGGCCGAGGTCTTGGCCCCCACACAGGTATCTCATTCCCTTGGAAACAGAATGGTCAGGTGTGAAGGATGAGAGAACCTGACAACCCTGGCACACAGCAAGGCTGAACCTGTTTTGACATTTCTAGACACCAAAGTCATCATCCCTAGGGGCTCCAGCCTGACCCTTCGGACTCAGCAAGGAAGAGTGTCTGTTCTCTGGGGACCCTGCAGAGTGCCCATAGCCCAGCCCGGTCTTCAGCCAGGGTACCAGCACACACTTGAGCTCCTGTGCAATGGCAGCGATCTGCTCCACACGGTCCTGGTGTGCAGCCAGGTCACTCTCAAAGGCCTCATGCTTCCGAAGTAGGGCTCGAACTTCCGTCAGGGACGCAGACTCATAGTCCTTCTGCAGCAAGATCTGTTCTTTGCCTGCAAATGGGGACAGCCAGCACCGTTAGGCTGAGACAACAGGACTAAAGGTTCAAGGCCAGCCTGGGCAATTCTGTGAGACTCTGTCTCAAAATGAAAAGGAAAACAGAAGACCAAGGCTCAATGGTAGAGGGCCTGCTCAGAATGTACAAAGACAAGCACTGCCTAAATAAACCAATCAATTAAATAAACACGAAATCTCAAAGTCACACAGGAGCTACCCCACACCAGAATGTACTCAGAGAACACTGGGGTTTCAAGGAAGAACCAGCCTATAAGCAACACCCAACCCCTCTAGATGCTCACAGAGGAGGTGCCCAGAAAGAAAGGTGTTGGGAGAGGCATGCATTTTACACAGTATATTCTGCACCATTCTGAGTCACAAGTGTCTACCTTCCTTGGACATCATTTCCACCCATGAGCCACGTGGAATGACTGAACACAGCTCTTGTGTTAGCTGGGCGTGGCGGTATACACCTGTAATCCCAGCACCCAGGGGCTGAGACAAGAATATTGTGAACTCAAGTGAGTATCAGTGACATAGCAGGAGTCTGTCACAAGCAGTTGCCTGTCGGCAGTTTCTCTTGCACTCCACTTTGAGAGCTATACTGTGGGGTAAAGTGTGGCCTATGCTTTGCTTGTTCTGATTCTAAACATTAGACATCCCCTCTTAGAACCTCCACTAATTCTTCCATAAGCTTCTCTTTATTATCTGTTTATTTGGGTGAGGGGTCTCTCGTGCAAACTGGCCTTGAACTCAGTGCTTAGCTAAGGATGGCCTGGAACCTCCGACACTTTTGTCTCTATAGCTCTGGTGCTGAGGTTACAAGTGTGAACTACCGTACCCAATGCATGCAGTACCGGGGAGAGAAAGCAGCCTGCACCCACCAACTAAGCAGCATCCAGTCCTCTCCAAAAGTATGCCTTAAATCTAGATGCTGCTGTGACTGGGCATCCACATCCACATTTGCTCCCTGGCTAGAGGCTTCAACTCTGTAAAGCTGGAAATGGAAGGCAACTGTCCATATGTCAAAGGACGTGTCAGGTGGGAAACAGTTGCAGCATATCCATTCTTTGTTGTTTGTTTTTAAGATTAATTTTTAATTACAGGTCTGGGGGGGGGATGCATGTAAGTGCAGGTGCCTGTGGATGCCAGAAAAGGACACCAGATCCCCTAAAGCTGGACTTGCAAGTGTTATGAGCTACTTGATTTGGGTGCTAGAAACAGAACTCTGGTCCCCTGCAACAATGCCTGGTTGTTGTTCCGGAACAAGACCTTATTTTATACTCCAGTCTAGCTTTGAACTCAGTAGGTAGCATAGGCTCAGCTGGAAATCGTGATGATCCTCCTGACTCAGCCTATGAAGTGCTGGAATTACAGGAATATACACCATCAGCCCTAGCACAACTCAGATGAATTTTTTTCACATTTATACATACATAACGTGTGTGTGTGTGTGTGTGTGTGTATGTATGGTGTGTGTATGTATGGTGTGTTTGTGTGTGTATGTATGGCATGTGTGTGTGTGTGTGTGTATGTATAGTGTGTGTATGTATAGTGTGATTGTGTGTGTGTATGTATGGCATGTGTGTGTGTGTTTGTGTGTGTGCGCGTGCGCGTGTGCTGAGGGGCATATGCGTGCCACATTTCATATATAGAGGATGGAGGACAATTTGCAGGAGTTGGTTCAAACCCAAGGGGTCAGGCTCGGCAGCAATCATCTTTAAACACTGAGCCATCTTGCTGGAACACACCTTAGATGCAGTAAACTCTGAACTGGATTCTCGTGCCCTTACCATAAGCCCACGTCTCGTGCGTGGAGGCCTTCTGTCTGAACTTCTCAGCCAAGTGCTCCAAGCGCTCCAGTCTTCGAATCTCATTCAATAGCCATTCTTCATAGCCCTTCTCAGCCTGCTCCAACCTCTGCCAGGCACCAGCAATATCCTGAGGAATGAAAGGCATTTGAGAGCACAGGCGTGACATGTAGGCTTTTAGGTTCCACGGATCCTCCAGCGTGTGTCTGACAGCGGTTGTCCTCTGCTTTCACTTCCCCTTGCCATCCCGCCAGTTTGCTTCCCAAATGTCCACATCACCACAGCGGCCTTTTAAATTAGCACAGCTTTTCTCATCAGCCTCGCAGACATCTCCAGATGTGGACCAAGTTCGACAAGATCCTTCCCACCTTGCAGCTGGTAACAGCAGGAAAGTGAGTACACAGGGAAGAGCTAGCATTGTAATCTTTAAAGAAACCTCAGTCAAGTTCACAAGTCTGCAAGGGGAGGAAGTGGCCTTTTGCAGAGTCTTTGCTGAAAGCCTGCAGGGCACCATCTCACACCACACTGCACCAGGAACTGTATAATGGAAGGGAGTGGAGGACCAGTAACAAAGCCAGGTATGGCAGCGCATGGGGATAACCTCAGTGACTCAGGAGGCTGAGGCAGGAGTGCGAGTTTCAGTCCAGCCTGGGCAACTTAACGAATTCAAGATTAGCCTGGAAACTTAGTAAGACCATTTCTCAAAAGAAACAATTGAGAAAGAGTGGGAAGGTAGCCAAGGGTGGTAAGCTTGTCTGATATGTGCAAAGTCCTGGGAACCAGTCCCCAGTCTCTCAACCCACAAAAATGGAGTGATTGTGGGGTCATTCGTGATTACATTCACTAACAGTCCACACTCAGGAAGCCAAGGCCTCCTCAGCAGACCAAGGGTAAAGGGGAAAATGGGGATCACAACCACTCACCGACACCATCTTGCCCTCGGAGGGCATGAAGGCTGGCCGGTTGCTGATCCGCAGCTTGGTCTGCAGTGTGTTGAAGTTGATCTCCAGCTGGCACTTTTCCTGCACCTTGGGGGGCTTGTGTTTACGACGATAATCCCGGAAGTCCTCCAGCTTCTTCTGCATGGCCTGCATGGTCTTCTCCGGTGTCCTGTTCTCCAGCCAGGGGATTGTGCGCCGAATCCATTCCAAGAGCTATTCCAATCAAGAAAGTGTGGCTGAAGATACTAGCAAATGTTTCCAGTTCAAGAACAAAGGGGTCCGATAACTGGAACCAGGTCCCCCAAGGCTCCCAGATGACTGAGCATGGTTACAACTGTACTGACTTAAAGTGGGGACGGCAACTCTGTGCAATGAATGATGGTGTCCACCCAGGGCCATAGTGACCACCCCAATGAGACCACACACAGGTTTAAGTCGAACTTCAGGTCAGCACACGGAGTTGTGTTTGACAAAAATGTGACATTTACAAGAAACGCAGCAACCAGACATTAGCAGACAAATGCTGGATGGAGCCTCCAAATTCTAAAAGGGAAAACAAAATTAAAAAACAAAACAAAACAAAAAAACCCAAGAAGAAGAATGGAGTTGATATACTCAGCAAGGAACTGGGTCGAATGTCAAATGTTTCCTTGAGAAAAACAAAGCTCCGATCTAAGGAGTTTACTCACCAGGGAATTGTACTACAGGCCGAGGGTGGACTCTGGGCCAGGGTAGGCTATTTTATCTAGTTTTTATGCAGCTCCACAGGCAGTGAGTGAAATCCTAGTGAATTCCCCAAAATCTAATGACTGCCTTTCTCCTGAGTCAGTATCCAGGTCTCAGAGATGACCTGCTAGACACCTAGTCACTTAATTTATTCTTTGAGTTTTTAATGTGTTTTGAAATTTTACTTTTTATTTTATGTATATGGGCATTTTTCCTGAATGTATTATCTGTGCACCACATGCATGAAGTGCCTTCAGAGGCCAGAAGAGGGTGTCAGGTCCTCCTGGAACCGGAGTTACAGACAGTTGTTAACCACCAAGTGGGTGCTGGGACTCAAACCCAGGTCTTGTGGAAAAGCAGCCAGACTCATAACTGCTGAGCCATTCTCAGCCGTCTCTCCAGCTGCCCTTTAATTTACTCTCATGTGTACTGATGCCTTGGGAAGCTGGGATGAAAACCAGTTTCAATGATGATGCCTCCAGTCAGCATTGAATGAGAGTGTCCCTCAGAGGCTAACGTGTCTGAACACTTGCTCCCCAGCAGGTGGCGCTGTTTTGGGAAGTTATTACAACCTGGCTCTGCTTCCTGTTCTCTCTCTGTTTCTTGACTGTGGATACAAAGTGAGCAACTTGCCTCAGGATTGTGTTGCCATGCCTCCTTTGCCATAATGGACCATATCTCTGGGAACTGTGAGTTAGAATAAACCATGTCTGCTCCACCTTGCTTTTGTAAGGTTGTTTTATCACAGCAATGAGGGCAAAACTAAGTTTACTACAAGTAAGAAAATTCCTGACAATTAGCCATCTTTCTGTGCTGAATAGACTTCCCTCTTGAAGTCTAAGACTCCTTAATGCCAACAAATGAGGTTTTTTTTCTTTTTGCACAGCAATAGTAACAAGTACAAAAGAAAGAGTGGTAAGGACTACAGCAACTTAAACTTCCCCACATCCGCAGCATGAAGGTATGCTTAGATTGAATTACCATCAAGTATGTATTTGGGATGAGTTACCTCACCTATGCTGATCATGTTCACAGCACAGAGCAAATATGGGTTAAATCAAGTTAATGCAAAAATGTAGTTCTGCATTTATTCACTTTTAACCTTTTAAACTATTTTTTAAATTTAGTTTAAGTTGTCTGGTTTTGACTATGGATCTGTACTTGAGTTCCATCTCAGAGGACACAGCTCTCTTGGGTCCCTCAGCCTGGGCTTGTGTTACAAAAATAACACAGGGTTAGTGACAAGGATGCCCTGGTACCCTCTGTGCTATGATAAGGACAAAAAAGATTCAAAAGAAAGAACTGTAAATGCATTGCTCAAATCAAGAGTCTGGATGAAGAGATACAAAAATTCGTCCCCAAGGCTCAAAGGGTTTGGAAGGTGAGCTCTCATCCCAGATTCTGGGCCTGTGTGTGTGAGCACACACATGCACACCACATCTCCTCCTCCCAAAAAGCTATGCAAATATGTGAAAAATCACATGAGGTCACAGGGCCCTTGACACCAAGAGCACCCTGCACGATTACACAAGTCTGACCTTCCAGGGGCAGAGCTAAGACTAGATCCACTTCCTGCCACATCAACACATGCAGCTTTGGAGTCTTCGCAAAGGCCATGGTGGGAGTGGGGGGCGGGGACACTGGCACCAGGCACTGGGCATGTTGCTACAGGCTAAGCAGTCTCTGGACCAGATGTATTTTCTGCCCTCACTCTCTCTGAGATGAAAAGTGCAAAGATAAACATGGACAGTCTGTTTGCAGCCTCTGCCTCGCCCCTGGCTGCAGGTGGACGCATGGAGCTGCCCCCATTTCCTTTACCTCACTCGCTAGCCTCTCATATTCTTCCATCAGCCTCTCATTCTCTTGATTCACAGCAAGAACCTTACATATTCTGTTAGCTGCTGTCTCGGCCTGCAAAACACAATAGGTAAACAGGATGGCTGGGCGAGGAGGTATGCACGTGGACACACGTAAAGCCAGGCGTGGCAGGGCAGGGCATGACGGAGGAGATGGCACGTTGAAGATGGTGCAGTCTGGGTCAGGGTGGGGAACATAGAGGGGATGAATCAGTTCACACCTTTTTTAGTTTTCACACAGACTTACACGGCAGGCTGAATATACTGTAGGGAATAATGGGGAGATATCATTAGTCTAAAGTACAAGCTTTATAAAACATCGAGCAAGTTAGTAACAGAAAAATGTGGGTCAAGGAAACCAAGATCTCAGGTCACTGACTGTCCAGCTAAAAGCTCCTGAATAGACCCTACAGCTACGGGGTAGAATGACCCTGGCCTTCAGAAATCAAAGCTAAAGAGGCTGGGTCCTGAATGTATCCATGTTATTGACCCTGGATCCATGGAAGAACTTTCTAGATGGGATACTTGAGACAAGCTTGCCTTATGATGTCGTTTCACTGTTTAATCTACAAGAGGAATCATTGAAGCAATACATAATCCTCTGTCATTATCTTCAAGGGAACTTGGGTCACGTGCCTCTTAATACGTTCCTACGACGGACCAAGAAGAGGTATGTGCCTGTTCTAAAGCAGAGGTGTCCAACTCATGGCCCATGTGCCACATGTAACCAGGATAGCAATGAATACTAGTAAATTATTGGAATTCTTTGGGGTTTTTGGAGGGAGGTGTTTGTTTTGTTTTGCTTTGCTTTATTGTTTTGTTTTGTTTTGAAGACAGGGTTTTCTGTGTGCCCCTGGCTGTCCTGTAACTTGCCCTGTAGACCAGGCTGGCCTTGAACTCACAAGAGATTCGCCTGCTTCTGCATCCCAAGTACTGGGATTAAGGGTGCGTACCACCTCCACCAGACAAATTGTTTTCAGACAGAGTCTCACTATGTAGTCCTGGCCTGGAATTCAATATGTAGATCAGGCTGGCCTTAAATTTATAGAAATCTGCCTGCTTCTGTCTCCCAAGATATTTGCTGTTGTTTTTACATTTTATTTCATGTGTGTGTGTGTGTCTGTCTGTATGTGTGTCTGTGTGTACAGAGACTGTGCACACATGCAGATATATGTGTACAAAGGCACATATGTGGACATCAGAGGACAATTTGTAGTGTCTTCTCTTTTGCTACCATGTGGGTCCTGGGGATCGGATTCAGGTTGTAAGGCTTGGCAGCTTCTATTGGCTAAGCCATCACACCAATCCTACTTAAGTGTGTGTGTGTGTGTGTGTGTGTGTGTATGTGTGTGTGACTTGATTACACAGTTCTTGAGTGTGAACTTTGTAGGGGACAATATCATGTTGCAATGTCAGGCCAAGAAAATACATGCATGCTTTTGCAACCTCTGGCTATAGATTGGACAATCCAAAACGTGGCCCAGAGAAACCAGCGGACACTTTCCCCAAAGTCCAGCCTCTAAAGCCATAATTCTCCTGACCACAATGATCTTGATTACCATAATCTCTCAGAGGTGGCTTTACAGAGATGGCAAAAATGGGGCACATTTTGCCTGTCAGTCCATAAGGGTTCCCCACGTACAGGGGTGAGCAGCAGAGACAGATGAATCTGCAGGATGTGGATGACTGTCTTCTCATAATTTCCCTCAGACTGTTCTGAGGCAGGTGAATGCTTTTGAGGTTGTAACTCTTTTGTTCCGTTGACTAAAAATATAGCTAGTCTGTTATAATGGAGCAAACCACTGAATAAAGGTCGTTTCCAGGCAACTGAGAACAACAAACATGGTGGAGGCATTCGTGTCTCCTAGTCGCCTGCCCTTCGCCCCTCAATGCATGCAGCACACTCTTCAAGCCATTCCCTCACCAGAATGTACAAATGTTTCTAACAGTCTTCTAATAAAATGGTTATTGTCTTAAGTTTTCTGTTTGCTTGTTTGTTTAATTGTGTTTTTAAAAGATGACTAGCCGTTGGGAACTTGCTGTGTTAGGTCATTATGAAACACTGATATTCCAAGGTCAGATGTGAAGCACACAGACACACGCCCAGCAATATACACGCGCACACAGAAGAGCAGCGTGGTCCGCTGCGTGCACAAGGGAGGAGTACCTGCTCCGCTCCCGCGAAAGCATGGTAGAAGCAGGAAACGTAAGTCATGATGGCTCTTTCATCGGGTTTGGGAGTGTTGACAATGTCTGAGGGGGGAAAAAATAACACGGGACACGGACACACACAGGCGAAGAGGAGAAACCACGGTGAACGGAGGGAGGAACTAATCAGCTTATACTGACCACTCTGCTTCACGTTTTATGGGCCCATGACCCTGAACATCAGGGCAGCTGGACAGCACTGATAAGATCCCAGGATAGTTATTTTAGGATTACGTTTTTACCCATTTATGCAGTATGTGAATGTGTGTGTGTCTGTGCACGCACGTATATGTGCCACACACACACATTCTATGGAATGCATGTAGAGGTCAGAGGACTATTCCTGAGAGTCAGTTCTCTCCTTCCACCAGGTGGAGCCAAGGGATCAAACTCAGGTCATCAGGCTTGTTCGTAAGCCTGAGCCTTTATCCTGATGCTCAGCCATCTTGCCAGTCCTAGGAATAGGAAGTTTGTGCCCTGCCTCCTTCAATGAGCTTTTAAAAGTGCATATAGCATGTTAACATGAAGATTCATAGAGCATGCATCAGGATCATTACCCCATTTTTGTTAGTCTTGTTTGTGACTCTCACAACTTTGTTTCTGAGAAAGATAAGTTCCTTGGAAAGATGCTAGAGACACAGCGGGGATTGTCCTCCTACTTACTAGCCCCGCCCTCACATGCGTGGAAGCTCTCTGCTCTAGAGTGAGAGCTCAGGGAGAGTGGTGAAACTCACTGTGTGAGGTAAGGGTTGCCCTTAACACCTTTGAAACATACTTACCTTCCCACCAAGAATAACAAAACATCTAAAGAAAGGGGTTGTATCTATGGCTGTGCTTGTTGCTGCCACTGTATTTAGCTGCTGCATGACCAATCAGAAGAGCAAAGGACCCTGGTGACCACACATGCTTTCCTCCTATGATATCATGTTTGTTGTTTGTTGTTGTTGTTTTGTTTTGTTAGTTTTTTTCCCTGTCCATGAACTTGGTTGGGTCAGTGAACAAGGGAGCCAAAATGATACTATGTCATCCATGTCAGTGAATGTGGAATCCTGTATGCCTACCAAACCTTTAGAAAACAACACGAATGCCATTTGAAGCAAACGTTTCAAAGAAAACTAGACTAAAAACAAAACGCAACAAGAAAACCAACCAAGGACCGCCTCCTCAGAACCAGTATCCCTATTGAGGAGGCGGGGCAGGAAAGGAGGGTAAATGATAGAAAATAAGCCGAGACACAGAAGGGGAAGGGGAAGGGGAGACTGCTGTTCCACGCCCTTCCCTCTGTGCACCAGAAAAAGGCAAGACAGTAACAGAAGATGTGGCTTACTGCAGCTCTTTCATCTGGGAAGGTCTGCCCATGTGTACCAAACCTTCAGGGAGAACCAAGGGCTAAGTGGGCTTCTGAGAACGGCTTCCTCTGAGAGGGCTTGACAGGAGCTTGCCCCAGCACGCAGCTGCTGTTTGAGTCTGGCTCAAATCAAAGAAGTCATACTTGCAAAGTCTCTGTCCTGAGTCCTGTGAGAACCGCCAAAGGAAAGGGAAGGAAAGATTGCAGAGAGGAGGTCCAGCTGGTGAGGAGAAGCCTAAATTACAAGGCAGGCACACGAGGCTTCTGGACTCCTAGCACATTCACAGGCTTTCTATTACCTGGAGGGCTGAGGTCACAAGATCCCTTCTGCACGTCTACAAGAAGCCCACAGACCTTAAACTCAGAGCTCACCTCCGAACAGGTTCAAGGTGGATACAGTTTCCACCACCTGTTGAAAGTATGGAAAACACGAAGGGAAGAATGCTTCTAGTTTCCATTGCAACGGAAGTTTGTGGCTAAGGAGGTCAGTTAGTCTCAGGATAGCCCACACCTGGATTGAGAAACCAACACAAATATCACAGTACCAGGGCAACAGGTGGGATGCAAGGATTTACCAAGAGTCATCACTAAGCTGACAGCAGGCTATGTGGGTCTGTCAGGACAGCAAATAAGCTGCTGTCCATATGGGAAAGCTGCCGTGACTTCAAGGCCGAGAGCAGACACAGAAACATCTATGGTAATGCAATGGTTATGTCCCAGCATGCACTGCACCCAAGACCATCACAATCTCAACAGTTATGAGATCCCTGCACAAGACTCTTCTCCAACCATGGCTAATGTGGTGTATAAGCATTCTGGATCATTAAAAGGGAAGAGGAAGAAAGGACATTGTTAGGCTGAGTGCCACGTGCCTGTGACTCCAGTGCTTGGGCGGTTGAGGCAGGGGTTGCACCTGGCTCTGGGCCTGCTTGGATTATAGTAGATTCAAGGTCAGTTTGGAAGGCATAGCAAAGACCTTAATCAGAGAACTGGAAGGAAGAGTGAGGGGGAGCCAGGGAGAGGAAGAGAGGGGAGGACAGGAGGGGAAGGAGAAGAGAGGAGGGGGAAAGGGAGGAGGAAATGACAGTGCTAAAGCATTCCTTCAGCCAGAAGGACAAGGTGAAGGGTAACTGCATACCCAGCCCAGGACCCAGAGACTAAGGAAAAACCTAAGAACAGAGGAGTACGTGAATAGAGCCAGCGCAGCCATGGTGATCCTGCAGACAGTCACGAATACATTTGAAAGCAACCCTGGCCTTCCACCTGGGCCAGGCATCCGAGAGGCATTAATGAACAGATAGGAATCTATTAATCCATGCTGGATACTAATCCAAAAGCCAAAAGTTCTGTGCAGTTAATCACCACATGGAAAGGTCCATGGAGATACCGCATGAATCCATGCTCAGTTTGGAGTGGGACATTTCTGTGCTCTCTCTGGCTTTCTCCCTCTAGAGAGCTTGGGAGAAAGCACAAAGGGGGTCTCCAGTGGAGTTTGAGTGATAGCACTACACGGGGTTTGGGTTAGTAAATGGCCAGTATTGCTACTGAGAAATCGCTGCTGTGGGCTGATAGCCACTACGACCACTTCCTAAAGCTGGGACTGGACCTTATACAGAAGGATCTTCCCAGGAGGGAACAAATGAAGGTGAGATCACCCTGAAGTAAGCATAGTTCTTAGCCCAGCTGGACAAAAGGAAACAAACTCCACGAGGAGGCCCCATGAAAACAGGCTGAACTGGATCAATGCTGCCACAGGGTGAAGAATGCCCTAAAAAACAGGGAAGGATCTTCTCCCAGCAGCCTTTGGGGAGACCAACCCACGGAGGCCATTCTTAGGGCTATGAGGAGAAAGGTCTCTGGCTGTTTAGCCCCCAGAGAATTGACTGATGACTAATTATTAGATTCCCATTAGAGAATAACGATACTAGCAGCAACAAAGTAAAAATCAAAGACAAATCCAACAGAGAGTAGAAACATACACAACTCGGGATCCCCCGCAGTTCCCAGCAGGGAGGATCACGCTCACAGTGAATGTTTAGTAAATATCTGCTGAGGGTGACTGCTCATAGATAAATGAAATGAACTCTCCTAACACCTGTACTTTAAACAGTGGGCCACAGGTACATACAACCACCTGAATTCACCACTCCAAAGGGGCACAAAAGTATTTGATGCAAGTACCTAGAAAGAGACCTGGTAATGAGCAAACTTTATAAACATCCTCTCAGGTCTGTCAACATTAAGTTTCACTTAGATAAAGTACAAACAACATTGTGAAAGCTTGGTTAGTACACTGATGGCCAAATGTTCTATATTCTAAATTTAATTCTGCAGCTTTTAGCTAGAAAGACTTCTTTTCTCTTAAGTGGTAATTTCACAGAGATTTATTTGCTAAGCTTACTTCTACACAGAGAAGAAATCATGATGCTACCAAAACCAAAACAAAGCACAGAAACTCTGTTTTAGAAAACAGCAAACCAAAAAAAAAAAAAAAACCCTGGTGATACACACATTACTGGAGAGGTTGCGACACTAATGTCCAAAACCTGGTTAGACTATGGGGTGAGTTCAAGGACTGCCTGGTTAACCAAATGAGACTTGAGACCCTGACACAAAAATAGAAAGCAAAAGAGGGCTTGGGATAGAGATCAATGGGAGAGTGCTTGAATAGATGTGCAAGGCTCTTGATTCAATCTCCAGTGCTATGGTACTACCTATGTGTTGTGTGTAATTATGTATGTATGCACATATTTATACACATGGGATATTTATATATATTTGTGTGTATATGTATGTACAACACACACACACACAATCACATACTCACAATCACACACCGCTGTCTAGATCTCAATCTACGTACCAAAGAATTCTGCTTCTTAGCTAAGACTGAGATTTTTGTCAAATCCTCTTTCTACAGTTCTGTTGGCCCAATCTTTAGCAAGATCATTCTGAGCAAGATAGACACAAAACTCTAATACTCATGTGTTGAGGAGCAGAGCCTCACCAGAATCCTAAGTACTTCAGATGTAATATGCCTATAGTTTTACAGCGTTCCCATCCACTGCCATGGCTTTTACAGTCCACAGGTTTTTTTCTGTAACTCAGTAGGCATGCTTTTCACCTCACCTTCAGCATCCAACATTTTAGGGATATCCAAGTGCTTCTCTGCTATTTCCATGGCCAGGTTAATGTTTCCTATGGGGTCATCCTGTGTGGAAGACAGCATAACCAGTTTTTCAGAATACCAAAGCAAAAACAAAACATACACCTTGCCTCTGGAAGGAGGCGTTCCCACTCACATTGGACTAGAGCTATAGAGCATTCCTTCTTATGAGACACGGAGAGAAACATCAGACTTCACAGAAACATAGGACCCATGCAGCTGCACCTCCCATGATGTAAGCAAAAGGTTTAGGAGGGCAAGGGCTGGGTTAGGAGGCGAGTAGCTGGGTGTGTTGTCATCGGTAAGGAAGGACACCTTGATACAGATTAGGGCTTAGCTTTCACTCTGAGGGAAAGAAACTCAACCGTTCGAAATCACGAAAGCCGTTTTCCAGATGTGAAAGGTGATCCTGGAAATGTTTACTCCGATTCTATTGGAGTGTTTGTTTGTTTGTTTGTTTGACACATCTCAAAAGCCCTACCTTGAGCGCACCTTCCTGTCCCTCCTTCCCCAGTGCCGCGACTGTAGGTGTGTCCTACTACATCCAGCTTCGTACGCTGGTGCAGTGTATAAGCAGGCTGGGGGCGGGAAGACAGAAGCAGGTGAGAGTGGGTGAAATGCTTAGCTCACTAGAGAGGTTACAAGGTGGTTATGAAGGACAGAAATGGTGGTGCTTCTAATAGGTTAAAGGTGAGAAAATGGCAGTAGTAAATCTCAAGGGAGTTCACAACAGTCATTTTTGTGTAGGAGATCATGTTTTCCACCCTGTGAGATTGGCTAAATACCTCCAAGAAGGTTAGCTAGACATGTGTAACTGAGATACTCAAAACCTAAAGGCGACACAAGTGTTGTAATCTATTAAAGTGATGATCTATGATGAACCTGAAACAGATGGAGGTAGGACACAAAAACTGAAGTGAAGAATGTTGGTAGTTCAGGGTCAACTTTAGAGCAGTGTCCTTCTACCATGGGTCTGGGGATAGGCAGGATTGACCACAAGCACCTGTACCTGCTGCTCCATCTCATCTGGCCCATTTAGATATTTTAGAAACTGCACTGCTCTGCAGAATGTACAGTCTCCTACTACGGAAACCCTTGGACTTCAGAAAAAAAAAAATACATTCCAGATGTGCCCAAGGAGAACTCCAGGGTCATCTCCTTTACCTCACAGAACTTATAATTATATCAGGCCAGAAAAGGTCTTTTAACTAAATATTGCTTTAATAAGGCCAAGAGCCATTTGCTTAATCTCGTTAATCAAATCTTACTTGCCTGATTTATGTGCTGTGCTTATGAAGATTACTAGTTGGGTGAAATTTTTTTTCAAAAAATATGTAAGAAATATTCTAGTGCCTAAAATGAGGTGGCGATTCTGAGACTTTGTGACAACTATTGGTTTAGATTGCCATTTAAAGAGATGAAATGTAGCAATTCAGTACTTCCTAGTGCAGGCAGAAAGTCATGTGATCCTGGGCATGCCCTGCCTCTCCCACTTACTAGGTCTACAAACTAAAATAATAAGAATTGAATTGAAGCCAGGTATGATGGTTTGGGCCTACAGGACTCAAGAAGCTGAGGCGGAAAATCGCCATGAGTTTAAGGCTAGCCTGGGCTACACAGCCAGACCTTGTGTCAAACAAACTAACAAATTCTAAAGCATTGACTTTAGTATGAAGCTTCAATGAATATGTATGCATTATTTTACACATATGCTTACATATATTGAGAATATATGCATACACACATTTATTTATAGTAGAATTTGGTCTAACAGAATATAAAATACTAGTTGTCACTGTATTACCAACTTTCTACCCACGATAGATGACTAATTTCATAAGTCTATTCACTTTCAAAATAAAAACCGATCACTCTAAATTGATGACAAAACAATCTATTCAGAAGAAGTTCTTCATTTTACAAAGTCAGTAAATATTCCTGGAGAAACCACACATATGGCTTAAATATTTCGAGGTAAGTCAGAGGACAGGGAAACACGAGCACTGATGAGCCTGAAAAGCTCTACTTCCTACTATGGTACCTCTTTCCTCATCTTTGGGGAACAAATCAACCTTCACAGGCTCTGAATTCATGAAGACAGACTGGGGTGGGGATAGGGGTGGGGATGGGGGTTGGCAAGTGATAGCTAACAAGATTGAGGAAGGCCACAGGGCCCTTGCCCCACAACTGTACATGCCACACACGAGGGCAGCATGCAACACAGTCAATTTCCAAGTCAAAGACACAGCACACGTGAATGGCCAGCTCAGCAAACCAGCTCCCCAGGAGGAATCTGTGGCCTAAGGCAAGCATGTTAGAGTTTGTCAGACTCTCAGTCCCAAATCTTCCTGGATCATCGTTCTGAAGCATGGCAATTTCAGAGGAGGGCCTGATTTCTCTTTGTTCTACAACCTACATTTTAAAACAACCTTCTTGTTTTTCTTAAGAGACAGAGTCTTGCTGGATAGTCCAGGCTGCCCTCAAATTCACTACTCTCCTGCCTCACCCTCCCAAATGCTGGGCATCACACCTGGCTCTCAAACTACTTTTCTTCTCTCTCTCTCTCTCTCTCTCTCTCTCTCTCTCTCTCTCTCTCTCTAAAGATTTGATTATTTAATGCATGTGAGTACACTGCCTCTGTCTTCAGATACACCAGAAAAGGGCATCAGATCTCATTACAGATGGTTGTGAGCCACCATGTGGTTGCTGGGAATTGAACTCAGGACCTCTGGAAGTCAGTGTTCTTGACTTCTAAGCCATCTCTCCAGCCCTAAAACTACTTTTAAAAATGGAATTGAGAGAGGAGCACTCCTGCAATCATGATACTTAAGATGTTGAGGCAGGATGATCAGGAGTTCAAAGCCAGCCTCGGTTACGAGAGACCGAGAGACCATGTTGCTGCACAACTTCACCTAACTCCAACCTCATCCCAAGACCTAGTACATTGAATTGTTTTCTAAGGTTAGTCTCTCTAGTGAGGGGAGTGGGGGGGAAGAAAGAAAGAAAAGCTCCAAAACTTCTTTTGTAAGATAAATAAATAGTTCCTGCCATCACCAATGACATAGTTGTGACAATCCTTTGTGTGATAGAAGAGTTAATCAATTCTCAACAGGTAGATGAGAATCTTCTGGAAGGTGAAGGGAATTTAAGGGCTAGGAATGTGGCTCAGCAGTAAACTCTTCATTAGCATATACAATTTCCTGATGCCACATTAAAGGGGGTGAGCAACTAAATCTTTCTTATTCCACCAAGCCCTAGACATGGTCCATCTTTGTAATCCAGGAATGTAAAACCTTTAACATATATAAAGCCTCCTGGGCAGCCCACACCCGTGCAGGCCAGTGCTGATGGGCTCATTCTCAGGGTGACATGTTGGGTGTGATGGGTGGAGCACACTGAAAGCCACGCCCAAACAAATGACCTTGTTAAGCTTTGAGTAGTCAATGAGGTCGGGCCGGTGTCTATGGATGAGGGCACAGAGTCCAAGGCCATCTTTCCAGCTTCGAAACACAGAGAAGAATGTGGGTTAATAGAGAGATCCCAGGTTCCTCTCTCTGGGTGAGACACCATCTTTTCCCATGTTACGTCATGCAGCAAAGGGACCTTACCCCTCCCCAGTGAGTAACACCAATGGCCCTTGGATGGTCCAGCCTTGCACTTCCCCTTACACACTTCCATTCCCTGCTCCCTTCCTTTCTGTTTTCAGCAGGTGACTCAGCCTTACCAGGAACCTATCCCTGTTCACTATGTGCTGGCATAGACAGCAATGGGAAGTCTGCCGTCAGTCTTACCGTTCTAACCATGGGGTTTCCTACTCACTCTTCAGCCACTCTCCATTCTGGTCCTTATCTGATACTTCCCAGTAACCCTTTCCCTATGGACCCCAGCTGTATCTGGGAGATGCTCCCTTTGAGAGTTCATAGAGTACTTACAGCCACCACAAGTTCCCAGCTACTCTGTCTTTCTTCAGGAGGGTTGCTTTTGCTGATTTATTTATTATCATTTTGGGACAGGGTCCTTCAGCATGGCTCAGGCTGGTCTCTCAATCCTCCATCCTCAGACTCCTAAATGCTGGGACTGCATATTGGGGTTACCATTCTGAGTCTACTTGTACTTTTTAGAAGGCCAAGGTCACAGGGCAGACTTGGATGTCAGCTGGGACACAGACAACACTACTACTGAGCCCTTAGATGCTCAGCTCTGAGTGTGCTGCTGACAGCAGGGCCAATGAGTGAGGAATGGGAGGTGTCCCCCAGAAAGTTAGAAATGGAAGATGGCCCTAAGGAAAACATCACT
The DNA here is from genome assembly GCA_019843965.1 of Rhynchomys soricoides. Taxonomy (NCBI): domain Eukaryota; kingdom Metazoa; phylum Chordata; class Mammalia; order Rodentia; family Muridae; genus Rhynchomys; species Rhynchomys soricoides. The sequence continues at coordinate 160,193 of JADRCH010000101.1, read as the reverse complement.
CAGAAAGGAGTGGGTCCACCAAGAGAAGAGAGGCTTGTGTCTTGACTTTCACCCTGGCTGCCTCTCTCAGCCCTCCCTGGCTTCTTTGGGACATGGAATGCTTCCCTTCTCCTCTGCTTGCAAGGCCTAGCTTGGTGCTATCATCCTGGAGATAGTCTACTATATTTTTAAATGTAATTTTTAAACATATTTCTTTGAGAGCTTTGTTTCAGCATATAGTACCTGTTAGCCATACTCCCAATTGTCCCCCCTCCTTTCCTCCTCCTGCTCCTCCTCCTCATCCTCCCCCCATCTGAATAGTCAAGTCCAATTTGTGTTATCTATACTTATGGGTGTATCCAACCCATGGATATAGGGCCATCCACTGGAGCATGGTTGACATACCGAGGGTCATACCCTTAAAAAATGGGCTCTCCCTCTCCAACAGCCATTAACCTAATACTGGTCTAGCCAGAAGTACCTCCCGATCTGCGGCTGTGCTGTGACTTTGTCCTTCTATCCTCTCCCTATCCACAGACCCACAGGAACTCATCATCCAAAGGATGGAACATGAGCAAGCCTCTGCTCACATACGACAGTGCTAGCAAACCCCCTAGGAGCTAAGCCTGCAGCCAGAGCCACTCTCTGCTCTCACGACAAGCCTGGGTTCCGTTTGTCCTGTTCCCTGCCATTTTCAAAATGTGACTTTCCTATTTGTCTTCAATTTTAGCAATTAAAGCTGCTGGCCTAAGAAGGAAGCGGCCAGGGTGTTGGAGTGCCTAGAGTAGTTGTAGAGTCTGCTAGGGTTCCCACAGTCCCAGAGAAGAGGCGGCTGTTCTGGCCATCTTCTCCTAGCGTGGGGGCAAAGGAGCCACCAGCTGGAAAGGGCTCTGGCACAACACTGCCTCTACTTAACAGGACCGCATGTTCACAAACCCGAATGGATTGTCTCCTGTGGGAGAGCTAAAAGCCACGTGGTTCTCCTGACCTTCATAGGCTCTAGGGACAGACAGGGCCTGAGGGCCCTAGCGCTTACCTGGTGTGGAAGTTCTGGATGTTCACGTTTCTGTACGGAGCTGTCTTCCTCTGACACCATAGCAGCAGGCCTTCTTTGGCAGATGTTTCTGTAATGACAGCAAGAAAAGGTGTGCGTGGGTGTGGGTGTGTGTAGTGGGGTGTGGGTGTGTGTGGTGGGGTATGCTTTTTAAAAAGGCTATTTTATTTTGGATATATGAAAAATCACTTAGAGGAAACACAGACAATGCCATTCTCAGAGCTACACCTGAAAAAAAAACCCTAAATTTTAAATTCCCTTATCACTAATTACAAAATTATAATCAGGGCTATGGGATGTAGCTCAAGAGTAGAATGCCTGCCTGGTTAGTGTTCTAACAGCCCTACATTCAATATTTACCAATGGAAAACCAAATAACAACAAAAATATAAAACCAAAAAACAAGCGGCCAAGAAAACAACCCCAAGGCCCAGTTCACCCCGTAATGCTGACTTTAGGGCGGTTAATGGATTCCCTACAACCCCTGCTCTGCAGAGGCAGGGAGGGCAAGAGGAGCTCTAGGCCAGCCCCACCTCTAAATAAGCAGTCACGTTTATCAGTACCAGTATCATGAGCCTGTCCCAGCTCCTCGTCATTACTGCTCTCCTGCTTTTCCTCTTTTAATAAAATGTATTACTGTGCCTTTTAACCTAACAACTGTTTGATCACTGGAATTAAATCTTTTTCTTAAATATTTATTTCTTTAAATGTTTTAAAAATTAAGTTGTGTGCATGCGCAAGTGCGCACATGTGCCATAGTGCACATGTGAGAGCCAGAGGACAATTTTCGGGAGTTCATATTCTTTTTCCACCTTGTGGGACCCAGAAATCCAACTCAGGTTGTCAGGCTAGGGCTGTCACTAAGTCATCTCAGCAGCACCTCTTGTAAATAAATCCGAATTTAGTGGTGCTGACAAATGTCAAACTTGGCATCCTGAGAATTAGAAGTGCCTATTTAGCTCTCAAATCACAGCGTGCAGAATGGGTTTAAGGGGAAGCTGGGCTGCTAATTAGTCAGCCAAGTTAACTTGGTCACCAACAGTGAAACTAGCCTGAGTGACGAAACCTGAGTATGGAGAAGTGGGTGTTCCTTATCATCTTCCCAGGATGCAAGAGGCTCGGATGTTGGTCTTTCTGGTGGTTTTCGTGACTCATCAACCAGCAATCAGTAAAACCCGCCCACTGGGGCTGGAGAGGAGACAGTTCCCAGAACCCACATTGGGCAGCTCATAACCAGCTGTAATTCCAGCACCCGCCAGGGAATCTGCCTTCTTCTGGCCTCCAAGAACACCTGAACCCACAGGCACATGTATACACATAATTGAAACTAAAATAAATCTTTTTAACAAGCCACTTCCCTGCTTACTGTACTGGGTGACAAGAGGCCCGCGGCATGTGCCCTTAGAGAACTTTCTAATTCACTTAAGTGATTCCCTTTTTAGAACACCAAACCCATTTATGTCATCTAAAACATCAAACCGAGATATAATGACATTTAAACCTCAATTCGGGCTCAGAAACGACAGCCAGTTTGAATAACACACGGTCTGCATCTGAAAACTCCTGCACAATAGGTTCTATTACAGTGCATTTCTTCACGCTACTGAAAGTAACAGGGTGCTTCCTTCGGGTTCCCAATTTATTGAAAAACAGTAATGTGTCATAATTGTGTCAGTTTTTATGCACTAAATTTAAAGACCTAAACAGTTAAACCCACTTTGTAGAGTAGACACTATTGTGAAGACTGATTCACACTGTAGCTGAGCTAGGAAATCCTGTTTTTTCTTTTTCTCCTCTTTTTGGAGGAAATGCAAAGAGTGTTTTAGGAGTGAAACAGGGACTGTACAGGCCTGGCTGGCCTGACTATGAAGCCTGAGGTCTGGAGTGTTTTCAAACGTGTGGTCCTCCTGTCTTAGCTTCCTGGGTGCTAGGTTTATAGGTGTCAGCCACCACGCCCAACTTGTATTATTAATATTACTAAAGTGTCCTAGCTCTAAACCTACAGAACTTTGCCCTAGAGGACTGGGGGAGTGGCTCGGGGTAAAACATGTGTTTAGCACATGCAAGGTCCTGTTTTAATCCCCGGTGAAGGAAGAAAGAGAAGGAAGAAGAAATAGGGAGGGAAGGAAGAACGGAATGGAGGGGGGGGGGGAAATAGAGAATACAAAGAAGAAAGAGAACCCTCTGCCTAGTGCATTGGCGCATTAGTGAATGTCCTAGTACAACATGCAGTAAAGAAACTTATGTTAAAAACACCGTCTGCTCAGAACATGTGTTCATCTCTTGCAAAGTGATTCCACCCCAAGAATAGAACAGCACTGCCATGGTCTTTTCCCACATAAATATAAATTTTTTGAAAACTCAATTTAAATACCTCTCATTTGATCACACAAGTGACTGTTCAATGTCACAATATCCTACTCAAAATTTAATTTATAAGCTCAATTCCCAAATTAGGCAACTGGATCACCATCCGTGAATTTTACCTTCCACGGAGATGTCCTGAATGGCGAAGCGGAGGATGATGGTCCAGATCATACCCAGGGTCATCTTCACATTGCCATCGACTATTTCTGTGGGTGAGAAAAACAAGTTAATGGAGAGATGACACAATCAGTACACAACTCGCTGGCAGGGATCCATAGGAGAGGACCCGTCTGTTTAAACAGGCATTGCCTAGCATCTGGCTATGTGGCATTTATAAGCAAATGGCTCCAGTTTCTGTGAATTCTGAGTTAGTGATAAGTTCCAGTCTCACATATGCTTTGTCAATGCAGACTACCTTGGAGTTCTGAGACTCCATCAGAAGGAAGGCATTCTATTCTCTGCCCTGGCCTCTCTTGCAGTCTTCCCCAAATGGCAGTGGGGGGCCTCAGCATGCACAGTGACATGCTCCTGGCCTTGAACTCCCTACATAGCCCAGACTGAACTCAAAAGGTTCTGGAATGACAGGTTTGTCTCAGCACCACACAGGGTCCTATACAGTTCCTAACCTAGAGTCATTCAGACATGAATCTCCAGTAACACATCTGAAGAAGACAAGGTGTGACAGTTGGCATTATTATCATTATTATTATTATTATTATTATCATTATTATTATTATTATTATTATTATATTTTTTATTTTCATTTTTTTAAACCAGTAAGTCTAGAACCTGGTCCCCTCTCCTGGTACATGTCCATAGACAGTGCCCAGGAGGGGGCATGATACAGGTAGGCATGGAGTGTGGTTGGAGGGACAAGAACACAGAAGTCAGAAGCCAAAGCCTCAAGAGGTCGCCTCTCACCTACCTTCAGCCCCAATAGATACCAGTTTCACTCCCTTGCTGGCGATGTAATCCAAAGCCTTGTTGACGTTGGCAATCTTGTGGAACCGCATTTTGCCCCGGTCAGGTTTGGGCAGCCTCTCCCCTGAAGGAAGAAAAGAGAATCGTGCAGAATACTAGCCTGATTCTGAATGGAGGAGTTGAATAGCAGAGTCTAGGCTTTCCTTAAAGAGGAGGTAATCTCTCTAGTGCTTCTGACATGTTTCTGGTTTCCCTAAGTCACAAGGAGTCCAATTCACAGTCAAGGGCAATGTGACCAAGAGAACAGGTAAGGCCACCACAACCTTTGCAGATCTACCAGTGTCGGATCTTGCCATAAGCCAGCTTTCACACTGATAAAGAAAGAAACCAGTTAGTGGCCCTGGAGCATTCAAAGTTGCTGGCTATTAGAGATGCCCAAGTCACAGACATGGTTGCCAGCGCTCTTCTTAGACATCCATCTGGTCATGAAACTCTCTGAATCTGAGCAGGCCTGCCATTCTCCTGTCACATCTCCTCAAGAGCTACCCAGCCTTCACAGTCTATACCAGCTGACAAGCCCAGGGTAATCTCTGCACATATTTCAGAGTTCTGTGAAACATAGGCAGTGGCCCAGACCACAGGCCATTTACCTCTGGAGTCCACACAGCTGACATGGCAGGTAGCATACAAGTGTCCATTTTACTCTTGTGTTTTGAGATGTGCAGTATGCTACTTGGTTGGTTGTTTGTTTTGTTTCTTGTTTGGGGGTTTTTGTTTTGTTTTGTTTTTAAAGACGGATCTTACCACGTATCCTAAGCTGGTCTGCAATTGCCTATGTCACCTAGGCTGGCCTCAACTCACTGCGATACTTTTGACTCAGACTGGAATTACAGAGAAGTACTGTCATATCCAGCCTCCACACTTAAGTCCCTTCTACATAGAACCCACTCTTCTTTTAGAACTGGCACAAACAAGCAAATATACAAACAATAGATTGCTCTTTGGAAAGGTTTTCTTGGCTTTGTTTTTTGATGCAAGGTCTTACTGTGTAGCCCTGGCTTGCTTGTAACTTGCTGTGTAGATCCAGACTGGCCAGGACATCACAGGTGAATACCGGCCTCTGTCTCCCCAGTACCAGGATTAAAGATGTGCACCACTGAACCCAGTTTTTACCATGTTGTAGTCAGCCAAGCTCGAAGGGTAAGTTCATCTTCACACACAGTGCCCTGCAGATCACATGTTAGGCACAGCTTGGAGCCAGCACACCCACCTGAGATGACTTCTAGAAGCAGCATGAGCTTGAGGCCGTTCCTGAAATCCTCCTCTATGTTCTCGATCTGGGTGCCAGCTTTCCGCAGGTGGGAGTTGCACCAGGCAGTGAAAGTCTGCAAGGAAAACCAGACTCGGTAAGCACAGGCCGGGCGCATGGCAGATCTCTTCTTCGTGGACAGCACCCGGAACCTTCTAAAGGGTCTATCAGAGCCCATAGCTACCTGGACCTTCTACAGGGAGCAGAATTCGATGTAGAGGAGAATTGGAGACACAATGGTGAGCACATGGCAAATCTCTTTAGGGACAAAATTAATTTGTTTGCAATTACAACTTGAAGAATTTAAAAAATTAACATTTATTTATTTTTGTGTGGGAGCGATGCACTTGTGGAAACCAGAGAACAACCTACAAGAGTCCATTCTTGCCTTCCACTGTGTGGCCCCAGGAATAGAACTAAGGTTGTCAGGCCTGGCGACAAGTGCTTTTATCCGCTGAGCTGCGAAAAGCTCTCGCACCTCTTGAGGAGTGTTCACTTTCAGTAAAAAGTGGCTCCACCGACACCCGTGCCTGTGCCTGCTGAAGAACTCTTACTCTGAAGGAAAGGGACTAAATAAGAAGGTGCTTTCAGTCCTTGCATTCAGCAGAAATAAGTCTGCTTGCCAATAGATACATAAGTAACACTGAAGAGATGTCGGAGCAGCTTTCTGTAGAGGGTGGGTGACATTGTGTAGCTCAGAGCAGAGGAGGGGAGGGACCCCTAACTACTCATTATCAATGAGTAGTTCATCTTGAAAAAACAATAATCTTACATTCTTGGCTAAATCAATTAAAACAAATTTGTAGCATATCATTTAAATAATAAAAATAGTAATAACCTCATCCGAGCCTATTCTAGGCCCTTGAGTTAGATTCTGTATTAAATAACCTCCTCTGAGCCTAATCTAGGACTTGAGCGAGATTCTGCGTTTACTAAAGATTTTATTTTTAAGTGTGTGTGTGTGTGTGTGTGTGAGAGAGAGAGAGAGAGAGAGAGAGAGAGAGAGAGAGAGAGGGGGAGGGAAGGAGCCCATGGAGCCCAGAAGACATCAGATCGCCCAGAGCTGGAGCTACAGATGGTTGTGAGTCAGCCAGTGGGAGTGGTGGACACTGAACTTGGGCCCCCTTAAAGAGTAGTACATGGTCTTAACCTTGATGTTCTGTCTCCATTGCCTAGATTCTGGATTTTAAACTTGATCACACATGGCTCCACTCCTGAGTGCCTCTGGGCCCTGCCATGCTAACAAATTACTAATACAATCTGCAGAGGAAACTAGACCCATACCTTGGTGCTGCCCTAAGTTAGTCTGTTATTTTGCAAGCTTCTTTTAATTTGGCTTTCACTTGTGTGCTATTTCCTGCCAAAACCAGATTAGAAATGCTTTGGACAGCTGCTGGCTAAGAATGCAAAATGTCCCTTGTCACAACAGCTGCTGGGCTTAAGAACGGAGTGCCTAGCACGATAAATGGGGAGGGTAGGCAGGGAACACACGAGGAGGTTCTGTATTATGACAGAAAAACCTCTTCCAAACAGAGCCAGAAAAAGCACGGTGCCCATAAAAACAATTTTTTCCCAGGTAATAAAGAGTACTTTTGAATTTAGCAGTCACTCGAGTCAAGAACTACATGAAACTGATATAAATTCAATGGCAAAATGTGTAAGCATTTTCTCAAATTTACAGACATCAAATTGTCCCAAGGGACTAAATGAATAATTACTTCTCCTAAACACGCTTGAGCATTAGGCTAAACATGGAAGCCCCTGCAGACCCAGAACCCAATAATGTAGCCTTCTCTAGTTCCAAGTAGCTATTGAAACTTAAGGATTTCCTAATTAAAGGAAAAGTAAACTCGGATGTAGCCTCTAAGTTACACCAGTCATCTTTCAAGTACTCAGTACGGAGGGGTCCAGCCATGGAGCATCCCCAGCCTCGTTCTAGAGATAAGATGGCTACAAGAAGATTACTTAAGAGTAATCCAATTAATTATATGTACTTACGGGGCTGGAGGGTGTAGTTCTTTTGGTGGAGCACTTGCCTGGCACGCATTAGCTGTGGGTTTGATCCCCAGTACCAAACAGAAACAGGTTCTAACCCCAGCACTTGGGAGGTAGAAGCAGAGTAAGGAGTTCATGGTCATCTCTGGCTACATACAAAGTCTGAGGCCAGCCTGGGCTACAAGAGACTATCAAACAACAATAACAACAATTGGGGGCAGCAATATGGCTCAGCAGTAAGGGAGTGATCAAGCGTGATTACTTAAAATTTCTGAGATTTCTGAGATCCACGTGGTAGAAGGAGAAAATCAATTCCTGCAAGATGCCCTATGACCTCCATTTATACCCCATGGCCTGTGCACGTGCCTGCTCAGATGGGGACACACACACACTTTTCAAAAATTAAAGAATTTTTAAAAAACAACATTACAGAACAACAAAACTACCTGAAAGGTGCTCTTATGTAACTGATAACATCAAGATTAATTACATATGTGTGGTCTTATAGACTACCAAATTTTGAGAGGAAAATATAACAACATAAACATTTGTAGAAAACTTATAAAACTAGAACAATGTAAATATTTCTAGAGCTGCTTTTTGTTTGTTTGTTTTTCGAGACAGGGTTTCTCTGTATAGCCCTAGCTGTCCTGGAACTCACTCTGTAGACTTGGCTGGCCTCGAACTCAGAAATCCACCTGTCTCTGCCTCCCAAGTGCTGGGATTAAAGGCGTGCACCACCACTGCACGGCTTAGAGCTGCTTTTATTTAGGCTATACTTGAAAAAGAACAAGCTGAGGTCCTTGGTGTCTTATCATTTACTTCCTTGGACAGTCATAGTGTCGGAAGCACATCTGGAAATAGCCCCAAAGCTGTCCATGACATCAGCACATGTCTAATCCCCCGTGGAATGCTGTGAAAACCACTCTGAGAAGTCTTTTCTTGGGCATACCTATCAGTGGAGGTTTCCTATCTCATATATTACTCAGTTGTGTGAGTCCAGAGAATGAGTGTAACCTAAGTAGCCAATGTGTCCAGCAGGGTGCAGCCCCAAGAAGCAACACCTATCTTTAATGAGTTCTCCAAAGCACTAACAAAAGGAGTGACTGGGGACCATGAAAGGGGGCTCAGGCAACTCCAGGGTAATTGCTAGGAAAAAGCTACTGAATACTGTGTACTGAAATGGAGTTACAAGGCTTCTTACAATGTGTAACTGTCATTCTATTTGCAGTTTTAATTATCACAGACTAGAAACACTGTTTCTATGCCTTTCCTCTCAGAGACGTCTGAGGAAAGCGTTTGGATCCTTAGGATACACAAGACAGCAACAAAGTTCTGTAACCTTCTGAAGCTTTCCTGGTAGGCATTCTCACTTAGGGATATATATTAATATATAACAACATAAATATTTAAGATCCATGGGAATGGAACCTTGGAGAACTCAAATAGCCAGGGAGGAAAGACCACATTACTCCAGGAAGCACATGAGGACTAGATTCCCTAGCCAGACGCCCTGTCTGAAAAGATTCTGAAGTTTCCCACCCCACAGCTGCCTGGCCAATCCGAGCTCCTCCTCCATCATCTCAAACCTTCCACCTCGCTATTCCCTTTCCTCTGCACCTAGTGGTAAATCCAACCATTTTAGATAGGGGTTCAGAAAGGGGTACTTAGCTAAACACAGTGGCACAGTCACTTGTGAGGCTGAGGCAGGAGGATCATAAATACCAGGTCAGTCTGGGCATCATACCAAGGGCAAGAGTCAAAAAAGGGGTGTGAAGTAGGCATAAAAACTTGTTGGAAGGAGGGTTTGGGGAGACAGTCTAGGGGTGAAAGAAGTAGCTAAGTCTGCCGATCCAGGAACCCACACGGTGCAAGGAGAAAACTGACTCCTAAAAGTTGTCCTCCAACTCACACACACAGGCACTTGCACACGCACATGCACACGAGCATGTGTACACACATAATATTAAAACAAACAAACAAAAAAGAATTCAGAGTCACCCACAACAAGAAACCCCAAACCATCTATTCCCCAGAAAGGAAAGACAAGTGAGTCTAGTCTCTACAGGCTCCAAAGAAACTAAGGTTGAAGTTCCACAGGTAAAAGAGAGAAGTACTGGGCAGGCACGGGCTCTGTGGGTGTGAAGATTAATCAGCTTGACTGGGTTTGGAATCACCTAGGAGATGTGCTGGGCATGCCTGTGAGGGACAGGGAGGAAGAAAGATACACCCTGACTGTAAGGGGCACCATCCTATGGGTTAGAGCCCCAAACTGAATAAAAACAAAAGGGGTGAAGAGAGAAAGGAAGAAGGCAGCTGAAAGCCAACATCCCCCTACACTTCCTGAATGAGTGGATCATGTGACCGGCCACCTTCTGCTCCTTCATCTGGGTGTCTGTCAGGTGTTTTTTGGGTTTGTTTGTTAACCAATGAATTTTATTGAGTTACATACAGAAAAATGAACGAACGGTTACTTATAGAGACAGAAATGACCCGATGATAGATGTATCACCAAGAGCCCACCCAAGCATGGGTGATAACTCATAAAAACTAGATACATAGAGTATACTGAACAATTTGCGGGCAGCTGAACAAGCTGGAGAGTGCTCTTTCCTGGTAGTTCAGTTAGGCTGAGCCTTTTCCATGCAGCTCTACTGTTCTCTACTTCCTTTGGGCAATTGACTGGTCTCTGTCTCTAGTTGGTGGCTGCTCTTGTATGAGTCTTCCTCACAGCTTTGCTTCTCTGACAATGACTCTCAGCATTCTTTATAACTTATACACTCTTTACATGAGAGGCACCAAGTGAATCTAATCAGCTTCAGGGACTTCCTGAATTGATTTTGACTTATATATTTCTCTGGTCCTAAGGAGCTTCCCTGCAGGATGGGATGTTTAAATCTAAAAGGAACCTGCTAGGCAACACAATACAGAATCTATATATTCTACCATAACTATTGGAAATACACACACACACACACACACACACACACACACACACGTATGTATGTATCAAACTGAATTTTGACCAATTAAAACAAAATCTCAACTAAATTAAATTAATTTTAGATACCATTTTACCATCTTCTCTGGTAGTCTAAGTTAAGCCCAAGCTTCATACCTCTGTGTCCTTACTGGGTGGCTATCAGGTCTGATACATTCTGGTGGTACATACATAAAAACAAAAGAAAGTCATGACAATTCTCCAGTCTTTCCTGAAGCTTTGTAGCACCATCAGCTGCAGCCTCTTCTTCCTTTCTGCCTGCATTCATAGGGGACTAAACACGTCTCCTACAGCCTTTCCTCAGAAGTTGACACAAACCCATATTATTAAACCAAAAGCTGTCTCTAATAGATAACTGCTAGTAAATGAAAAATTAGTTTTCTTCAATGGAGTCTTACAGCATATGCAAACCACTTTTAAGGGTAACCCCCTAGGCCAGCAGTAAATAGCGAACACAAAATGAACTCAATGGCATCTTTTGGAGATTCTTTGCCTCATAATGCTTTGTCCGGGCTACTTTTTTAAAAAAATTTTCTAGGTCCTTCCCATACATATTATGGTTTCTAATTTTGTGTTTTTGTGGGATTTCTGTGTGGGAATGTGTGTGCATCTATGAAAGTATGTGTTTCTTGAGCTTTTTCTTTTGTTTTGTCTTATTATGGTTTATTGTTTTTATTTTAAACTAATTTATTATTGTTATTATTTTTGGGTTACACAGTATTTTATTACAAACTGAATAAAAACAAAATAGATTACATATTAACATATGATATACAATATGTATGTGAAGTATAAAATAAATATATAGCATAGATTGTAGCCAGTAAATATAATCTATGTTATATAGTATACGTAAGTATATGTATACCTTAAAATCATCTTTTACGCTATAAAATAGTCAATAAGTTTTGTGTGTGTGTGTGTGTGTGTGTGTGTGTGTGTGTGTGTGTGATGGCTACTATATCTTCTTTTATTTTTATTTTTTGATATTTTATTTACATTTCAAGTGTTCCCATCTTTCCAGGTCTCCCCTTTGGAACCTCCCCATTTCCTCCCCCCTCCCCCTGCTACTACAGAGGTATTCTCCCACCCACTCACCCACCCATCCACCCATCCACTCTCGTCTTCCCTTCTTGGCATTACACTATACTGGGGCATCTAACACCCTCAGGCCAAGGGCCTCTCCTCCCACTGAGGGCTAACAAGACCCTCCTCTGCCACATATGTGGCCCAAACCATGGGTCCCTCCATGTATATCCTTTGGTTGGTAATCCAATCTCTGAAAGCATTGTGGGGGGGGGGGGTCAGGCCAGTGGACATTGTTGCTCCCTCCATGGGGCTGCAAACTCCCTCAGCTCCTTCAGTCCCTTCTCCAACTCCTCCATCTGGGACCTCACGCTCAGCCCAACAGTTGCTGTGAAGTGAATCTTGGGTATTAAGAACTTTTGGGCTAATATCCACTTATCAGTGAGTACATACCATGTTCATTCTTTTGTGACTGAGTTACCTCGCTCAGGATGATATTTTCAAGTTCCATCCATTTGCCTAAGAATTTCATGAAGTCATTGTTTTTAATAGCTGAGTAGTATTCCATTGTGTAAATGTACCACATTTTCTGTATCCATTCCTCTGTGGAGGAACATCTGGGTTGTTTCCAGCTTCTGGCTATTATAAATATGGCTGCTATGAACATAGTGGAACATGTGTCTTTATTGCATGTTGGAGCATCTTCTGGGTATATGCCCAGGAGTGGAATAGCTGGGTCCTCAGGTAGTATTATATTCATTTTTCTGAGGGTCCACCAAACTGATTTCCAGAGAGGTTGTATCAACTTGCATTCCCACCAGCAATGGAGGAGTGTTCCTCTTGCTCCACATCCTCACCAACATCTGCTGTCACCTGAGTTTTTGATCTTAGCCATTCTGACTGGTGTGAGGTGGAATCTCAGGGTTATTTTGATTTGCATTTCCCTGATGACTTAGGATGTTGAACATTTCTTTAGGTGCTTCTCGGCCATTCGAGTTTCCTCAGTTGAGAATTCTGTTTAGCTCTGTTCCCCGTTTTTTGATAGGGTTATTTGGATCTCTGGAGTCTAACTTCTTGAGTTCTTTGTACATATTGGATATTAGACCTCTATTGGACGTAGGATTGGTAAAGATCTTTTCACAATCTGTTGGCTGACGTTTTGTCCTATTTAGAGTGTCCTTTGCCTTACAGAAGCTTTGTAATTTCAAGAGGTCCCATTTGTCGATTCTTGATCTTAGAGCATAAGCCACTGGTGTTCTGTTCAGGAACTTTTCCCCTGTGCCCATGTGTTCGAGACTTTTCCTCACTTTCTCTTCTGTTAGATTCAGTGTATCTGGTTTTATGTGAAAGTCCTTGATCCACTTGGACTTGAGCTTTGTACAGGGAGATAGGAATGGATCAATTTTCCTTCTTCTACTTGTAAACTGCCAATTGAACCAGCACCATTTGTTGAAGATGCTGTCTTTTTCCACTGGATGGTTTTAGCTCCTTTGTCAAAGATCAAGTGACCATAGGTGTGTGGGTTCATTTCTGGGTCTTCAATTCTATTCCATTGATCTACCTGCCTATAACTGTACCAATACCATGCAGTTTTTAATAACTGTTGCTCTGTCAGGGATGCTGATTTCCCCAGAAGTTCTTTTGTTGTTAAGAATAGTTTTTGTTATCCTGGGTTTTTTGTTATTCCAAATGAATTTGAGAATTGCTCTTTCAAAGTCTATGAAGAATTGAGTTGGAATTTTGGTGGGGATTGCCTGCCAGGTGTTTTGTCACAGCAAAGAGATACTAGGTGTGGTCCTTAGGCAACTGGAGTAAATACAGAATCTCTTTCTAGAACATGAAGAACCACCATCCTGGAGGTACTGTGTGAGCAGCCTATTGGCACAAGCTGGCTTCTCCTTCCATGGTGCTCATCCCTGGACTCAGATGGGAGCTCTCCAAGCCCAGAAAGCCACAGAGTTGGGCCAAGATTCTGGCCCTGTTCGGTAACCTGTCAGTCACTCACTTTCATTTGGTAAGACTGCAGGACACTCAGACCACTTTGGTCTTTACTTCTGCAGTAGTCCTGAACTCAACCCAGTGGCTCAAGAGGAAAATGCTCCTCAAACCATGAGACATGGCAGCCAATGATCAGCTGAGAGGTTTTCCAGGGGGAACATGTGAGAGAAGACAGTTTATTTAAAAGCAGGAAAGGCCAGTCCATCTTTCACAAGGGACTTAAGTTTTTTCCCACAGTGAAATTATAACACAGAACAACGTGGCAACTTAATGGGGAGAATAACTTAGCTCTGAACTGAGAGAGGAACATGTGCCATTCAGCTGCTGTTTGGTCCTTGGCTTCATTTTTTTTTAGTTAATTTTACCTATTAATGTTCCATTCATTCATTCATATGAGCTGTTTCATAATTTCTTTTCATGAGGAATTCTTAAGCAAAAGTAGTTGCATCTGTGATTTAATTTTTTTAATTTTATTTCGCACATATAAATGTTTTGCCTGCAGGTATATCTATGTACCCTGCACATGTCTTGTGCCTACAGAGGCCAGAGAAGGGTATGACATCCCTTGGAGCTAGAATAACACACAGGTGTGAGCTGATATGTGGTTGTTGAGATTTGAACTCAAGTCCTTTTGAAGAACAGCTAGTATTCTTAACCACTGAGTCATCTCTCAATGGTTTTGTTTTATGTTTTATTCTCTCTCTCTCTCTCTCTCTCTTTCTGTGTGTGTGTGTGTGTGTGTGTGTGTGTGTGTGTGTGTGTAATTATTTTTATCATTCCTTCTTGGCCACATGTATGTGTATTTCAAGAGATGGGAACCCTGATGAGAACCCAAAAACTAATCACGGACCTAGCAAGAGTCTGTTTCATTTCAATGCCCACCCTCACCCCACTTTGCTATGGTCCTCGAGACTGAACATAGGACTTCATACATGCTAGGCAGGTGCTCTACCAATGAGCTACCTCAGTAAAAACAGGGTCTAAGAGTCTGAGTTACCCAAACTGAAAGATTCACTCTGTAGTTCTCAGACAAGTCTTAAACATGTGATTCTCCTGCCTCAGACTTCTAAGCAGGTGGATCCTGGAAAGCTTTCATGGTTCCTGACCTCGCCCCTCTGTACCATACTGTCTTATCACTGGTGGATTCAGAAGCCCTCCCTTCCCTTGCCCATTGCATTCAGAAAAACCCTAAGGAGTTTCTTTCCATTTTAGAGGACATGTCTGAAACATATATTACATGTAGTATAAATGTATATATGTAGTGCCTATGAATATATGTAGTATATTTCTCATTATTGTTAGAAAAGCCGGGCAAAGAAATAGAAATCAATATATTAGTATGTTGTCACAATTTTTTAGGTGGAGAACAGGGAGGGGCGGTGGTGGTTGAATGAAAGATCTTGGGCAGACTTACAACTTTTTTATTCAGAGTGACTGAGCCAGCCACTCATTACTTGTCTTCATCTGTCCTGGGGGGTTCAGGGGGGTCAGGAAGCACACACTGTGTCTTCTGGGGGAGGGTCAGGAAGCACACACTGTGTCTTCTGGGGGACGGTCAGGAAGCACACACTG
>JADRCH010000101.1:134247-144961 GCA_019843965.1 Rhynchomys soricoides | reverse complement strand
CACTGTGTCTTCTAGGGGAGGGTCAAGAAGCACACACTGTGTCTTCTAAGCCTGCCCTGATACTTGCCCTGGCCTGAAGCCTTCAGGTGTCATGGCCAAAATTTCCCAAAAAGGAGCAGGGAGGATGGGCAGGAGCCAAATCCAGCCTGAAGTCATGTTTGGAGCTCACGTTCTTTTCTGACTGTGACACTGTGCGATTATCTGTCCTTCACATGGTAACGGTTACCAGGAGAAGGAACACAGAGTGGGTGTGCTACCTGGCAGGTTGAATCTGAACACATTCTAACTGGGAGAAAAAGTATTTAAAAGACATATATGTTAAAAACACAATTTTGCTAAACTGATTTTTTTTTTTTTTTAGGTTTTTCGAGACAAGGTTTCTCTGTGTATCCCTGGCTGTCCTGGAACTCACTCTGTAGACCAGGCTGGCCTCGAACTCAGAAATCCGCCTGCCTCTGCCTCCCAAGTGCCGGGATTAAAGGCGTGTGCCACCACTGCCCGGCTTCTGATTTTTAAATGTTCCATTTACCTTTCTATTTATAATGACTGTTTTAATAGTGTCTTCTTCTCTACTTCATAAACTCCTAATTTGCAAAGATCACTTCTGATCAGCTTCCTGGTTCTTCATCAATATCGCAGAAGGAAAGGTTCTAGAGAGCTGCCCGTGTGTCCAGCATCTTTGAAGGTAGAGGTGGGAGAACAGAGCTCACTCTTGGAAGGGTATAGCATTGCCATTGATAAGAGAGAGTAGGTGGCCTACCCCTCTGAGGGTGGAAACCCCTGCCATTATGATGAACCTTCCAGACCCTGTGATAGAAAAGCCTTGATAGTGCATATACACCACACAGAGTGACGCTGTGTGGTCCAGATGAACACTACAGTGCTGACCCCATACACACACACACACACAGAATGACACTGTGTGGTCCATATGAACACTACAGTGCTGACCCCACACACACACAGAGTGACATTGTGTGGTCCATATGAACACTAAAGTGCTGACCCCAGCCAGTAAGGACCTGGTTAGCCACATTCAAAGCCAACAGTGTAGCTGCTGAAGAGACATCTGAGATTGACCCTGACCTCCAGACACATGCATGCACAGAAGTGTAGCAACACACACACACACACACACACACACACACGCGCGCACACACACACACACACACACCAAGAAGCTAACATGGCCTTAAACTTAAATATCCAGCTGGGCGTGGTGGCATATATCTTTAACTCCAGCATTTGGGAGGCAGAGGTAAGGTGGGGATTTCTTCAAGTTCAAGGCCAGCTTGGTCTAATAGCAAGTTCCAGGGCAGCCAAGTCTACTCTAAATAAATAAATAAATAAATAAATAAATAAATAAATAAATAAAAATAAATATCTAGACACTCCGCCATCTTGGAAAATATCAAGGAAAATGTTTCTCTGGCCTTGATTTCACTCAGGAAGTCTCTGGACCCAGAAGGCACTCACAGTACTGACAAAACATGAACCACAAGACTCAATAACCATCCGACTGAAAAAAGAAAATAAAAAAGACCATGCCTTCAAGGTTGTACACTTTTCAATTGTTCATAGAATCTTAAAACGTCAGCAAAGCAGGATGCAGCTTAGTGGGGGGCTCTTGTTTAGTGTAGTCTAGTTTAGTATGTACACAGTTTTGGGTTTCATCCCTGGGCTGAAAATATGTAAATTAAAGCAAAGGACGTATAACATCAGGAACATTAACCCTAAGGATCTTGCAAACCAGTTACCACCAATCACCAAGGTGCCTTGAAGTCCACTCATAACCTTGATGTTCTCATAATTTATACAGCCAGGCATCTAGCTATACAGTAGGCAGTTATTTAATCTTCTGTCCACAAATCTCTGCTCAGTCTCCAAGATCCTGTTAGACACTGTGGCGTGGGGAAGCACAGGTCAGCCACCCCTGACTACAGAGTGAATTCCTGGTGGGCCTAAGCTCCAGTGAGACCCTGTCTTATAAAAGAAAGAGAAGGAGGAAAGGGAGTCAGGGAGGGAAAGAGGGGGAAGGGAAGAAAGGAGAGGAGGGTAAGGGGAGAATGAATGAACGTTTGAATGAAGGAAGAAATGAATGAAATGAATCAAGTCACTTTAGACTCTTGCTCAGGTAGCAGAGAAAACCCCTTAGCTGTGATTTAAGACTGCCTGAGCCTGGGAGATATCTACCTTTGATATTAGGCCCCCGAAGTCTTCAGGAGAGGAATACCAGCAAATGTCTCAAGGGCTTCTAGAAGCCTGTCATCTTCATTCAAAAACACTCAGCAGGTGCTGGTGAGACCAGCAATACAGAAAAGCAGGACTCACTGATCTCAGTTGGGGCAGTCACTGGAGTATGGTGGCAGGCCACACCCATTTCTTGTTTGGGGTTTGTTTGTGACAGGGTCTCAGGTGTCTCAGGCTGGTCTCAAATTCCCTAGGCACTCTAAACCAAACCCTGACCAGCTTGCCTCTACCTCTCAAGTGACCGTTGGGATTAAAGCAAATCCCATGTATGAAGTCCACCTGAGATATATCCCTAGCCCATGGTTTTTTGTTGAGACAAGATTTCACTGTGTACCCCAGGCTGGCCTCCAATTTGCAGTCCTCCTGCCCCAGCTTGCCAATGCTTGAATCACAGGCTTGAGCTACCGCCATGCCTGAAAATTTGTTCCTGAATATGATCTTACTCAGCAAACTTTCAAGGTGTAATCAAACTGTTTGTTTGTTTGAATTAAAAATGGTAAGAACATGTAACTGTACAAGTTCTAAATTTAAGAAACATTTATGAGCCGGGCAGTGGTGGCGCATGCCTTTAATCCCAGCACATGGGAGGCAGAGGCAGGTGGATTTCTGAGTTAGAAGCCAGCCTGGTCTACAGAGTGAGTTCCAGGACAGCCAGGGCTACAGAGAGAGAGAGACAGAGACAGAGACAGAGACAGAGACAGAGAGACAGAGAGAGACCAAAAATAACAGGCAACTCCACTGGAGAGGTCTGTAAAAATAGAATCCACTCACGGTGATCAAGTGGGTAGACTAATCATGGCTCCTCGAGCACTTACAAAGACAGTCTTATCCAGACCTGGCTTTAATCAGAAATTCTGAACTGAGAACTTGAGGCTTCAACTGCCAGACTCACGAGCCTGCCTTCTGTCCAGCCCACGGGCTACTCAGAATTTCAAAAACACAAATACTAAGAAGTTGTGTAGCAGGAAACAAGGCTTCTTGGGTTGTTCATCAAAGCTGACTCTGGCCTGGATGAAGGAGACCTGAGGAATGACTTTTCTGACCCATGGGAATCTTCTTCGAAACACCCAGAAAGGGGGATTAGGGAGACAGTTCAACAGTTAAAGCTCGAGAACCTGAGCTCGGATCCTCCTCCGCACCAACCTCTGGGTGCTCACTGGCCAGCCAGAATAAAAATGGTGAGCTCAGGTTCAGAAAGACTCTGCCTCAAAAATTATGACGGAGAGCTAGAGGGAAAGCATGATGTCCTCTGTCCTTCACACACACACACACTCGCACGCAAGCATGCGCACATGCACACGCATGCATGCACACACACGCCCGCATGCATACACGCACACACACACTCACACAAGTGAATGTTCCTGTACACACACACATACATGCACACGCCCCACCCTCAACACATACAAACCCTTATTTACATAAGTAAAATAATAAAATACCCTCCAGAAAGGATGAAAGAAATGATAGCTTTGGCACACAGAGGTGGGAAGTGGCTGACAAGGACAAGGTAGTTCCTTGTCTCTAGCTCCACAGGGAGAGAGCTGGGCTCCAAGGTGTTGCATGCTCATCAGTGATCTGCAGTCAAAGACATGACAACAACCAGAACTTGCCTGTCTAAGCTGGCCATGGCAACTGTAAGCAAAGTACTCAAGAGGCTGAGGCAGGGGACTGTCACTAGCTCACGGCCAGGACATCTTTAACATGGATTCCCCCTTATATGGTTTTAAGAATTGTCTTTATTAAGAGAGTCCTTCTTGTAAAGGTGTGCAGACACAAGCTAAACACTTACTGCTCCAGTCTAAAGTATAGTTCTTCTTTAAGAGTTATTTTATTATGTAATTGTGTGTATGTGTCTGAGGGACGATGTATACATGCAGAGCTAGAATGGTCAGTGGTGCGAGCCAATCAACATGGATGCTGGGAACTGAACTTGGAACGTGGTCCTCTGCACGAGCAACAAGTGCTCTTTGCCCCTTGAGCCTTAATTTTAAAAAAACGAGATGGCTATAGGTCTGGTTAATGAGAGTGTGGAGGGGTGCCTGTCAGGAGAATGTTGGGCGTCCCGCTCCATCTCTCTTTCCCTTGTTCCTTTCAGACAGGGTCTTTCACTAACCTTGGAGCTAGGCAGACAGCCTGCAAGCCCCAGCAACCCTCCCACCTCCACACCTACACATTGCTGGGGTTACAGGCGTACAGTCACACCCGGCTTTCACATGGGTGCAGGGGATTTGAACTTGGATCCTCATGCTTGCAGATCAAGTGCTCTTACACAATGATCCTCTTCCCCCAACTTAACCTTGATTGATTTTGATGAAGGTAAGCAGCTACTAATACAGGAGGAAGGCATCTATTACTTGCTGATCTTACATCGAAGTACACCTGTTTTGTCCCACAAAGTTAGTAACTGTCCTCAATTAAGGTTTTCTGTGCCCTTTCCCATGTCAAGCTCTCCCTTAAAAGACACCATGGCCAGGCATCCTGAAATAAGTAAGGGACAAAGGCAAGACAATCAGGAGTTCAAGGCCGAGCCTGGACTACGCAGTGATTTCCAGGCTAGCCTGGGCTACACAATGCATTCTAGCTATGTAATGAGGCCAGTCTCAAAAAAAACACAAATAAATGAGAGCTGACCTGTTCCCACGCTCCCTCTTACACTGAGCTCCATACTCAGTGCTGGACTTAGGCTGACTCACTGAGCGTTTCTCTCTGCCTCATAAAGACCGTGCGTGCATTACTGTGAGGCTAAGCAGTCTCATCTGTTAATTCCCTCCCTGCTCAACAGAATTCCCACAACATTTCTTCACAGAAGTCCACTGCTCATGCTCCTGAGTCTTATTTTTCAGCCAGTATTACTCATCTCTGTCGTTTTCACCTTGAGTTAAGCTATCTAGTGAGAACAAATACACCAACACCAAGAGTCAAAAGGCTGCCTCGCAATGCAAGCTCACTCAAGGAACGCCCTTAAAACTCTCAAAACAACTTTTAAATTTTTTATGTTTATTTTTACAGATATGAGTGCTTTGCCTGTGTGTATATCTGTATGTGCCCCATGTCCATGGGGGTCAAAAGAGGTTAGAGACAGTTGTGAGCCACCATGTAGGTGCTGGGAATTAAACCTGGGTCCTCTGGAAGAGCAGCCAGGATCTCATTATGTGGCCCTCGATGGCCTGGGACTCACAGAGATCCATCCTCCTGCTCATGTGCCACCGCACCTGGCTTCAAAACAAAATTTCAATTAGAAAAAAACCCCAAACAAAGAAAAAATCTGAGGCTGGTGACATAGTTCAGCAGGCAATGGGGCTGGCCACCAAGCCTGACAACCTGAGTTTGCTCCCCCAGGTCCCACATGGTAGAAGGAAAGGACTGACTTCTGAACGTTATCCTCTGACATTCATATGCATGCCCTGGTGCAAGTGCATTCATATTCATTCTCTCTCTCTCTCTCTCTCTCTCTCTCTCTCTCTCTCTCTCTCAATAAATGAATATGTAAACAGAAAAAAGCCATAAGCTGATATATATTATCTCTTCTGTGACTTCTATGATTTTTTTTCAGTGAACAGAACCCAAAAGCCTGGCACACCCAGATAAAGTGTTCTGTCCCTAAGCCACACTCCAGCCCCATGCACTCTCTATTCTAAAGAAGGGTCACAGCTGATCTTGGGGAAGCATTTCCTTTTAACTGTCAAACCCAACAATGAAGACAAGAACTGTGTATTCATTCTCAACTATCTTAAGGCTAGAAACATATGTTAAACTAAGCAAACCAAGCATCTTCACAATGAAAGTCTGATTCATTTTCTCTGTAAAAGACTAATGGCTGGGGGTGTGGAGTTAGCACTGAGGATCACAAGAAAGCTACTGGGACCTGGTCACACAAGCTTTAGTGTTGTGCTAGGCCAGGAACCTAACTCAGCCACTAGCTTGGTGTTCTTTGGGGTCACACCTGCCTCCCCACTCTGGCATGAGATGGGTGGAGAACTCCTCCAAGGACTTACTGGTAAGCAACCATATTAAAGCTCCATCTGATCAATCCTGAGCTATGCTTCCCAGAATAACTTGTTCCCTAAGAGCCGGGGAACTTCACATGGCAAGCAGCTCTCTGGCAGGGCATGTCCAACTGTTGCTCAGTTTATTGTACTTTGCTCAGTCTCTTCTTGAGGATGAATTTGTAGCTTAAAGAAAAGCACACGGATGCTCCCCCACCCCTCTCAGCCCATCCAGCAACTGGGGAAACAGCTTGCACCACACAGACAACAAAATAAATATTCTTTAATTCAAGTTCACCATACTGTTACTATTTTGGGGGACCCAAATAAGTGGCTGTCTACACAGAGGGATGAAAGCACTCATTTGGGAGGAAGCAGCTTTCAGGAATACACCACACTGCCTGCATTGCCGTCCCAGACCTCAGGCAGGTACAGACTCAGCTTTCCTCACATATGAAGGGATGCTTACCATATGGTAAAAACACAGGGAAGCTGGGCATTTCCAGCATCCTGCTGATTCCGCCACACAGTAGATAGCCAGGCTGGGATTTCTTCACTAAGAAGGTTCCCTAAGGGATGGAGAGATGGCTCAAAGATTAAGAGCACTGACTACTCTTCCAAGAGTCCTGGGTTCAATTCCCAACACTCACACAGAGACTCAAAATGGCCTGTAGCTCTAGTTCCAGATGACCTTGATGGCTTCCTCTGGCCCTCACAGGCACCAGGTGTACAACCTGGTACACAGGCCTACATGTCGGCCAAACACTCATACACAGCAAATATTTCGTGTTTTAATTTTAAAGAAAGTTTCCTAGAAATGCTTATGAAAGTGCAGGATGAAGTTTTTGTGGTTTTAGCCATTTCAGACAATTCCACAATGCAGCATAAAACAGATTAAGTACATGTCTCTACACCACTGCTCACAGCAGTCTCCAAGACACCGAGACACATGCCTTCAGCTTCTCTCTGATGTGTGCCTTTTAGCTTTTTCTTACCTTTGCATTTAACAGTGAACATATATTACTTACGCAAGTGCTCTGAAATATCTTAGAAAACTAACTTGGAGGGCCAGGGAGCTACTGGGCTCAGTAGCTAAAGATGCTTACCCCAAGCCTGTTGATCTGAGTTTCGTCCTTGAAACTCACATGGTGAAGAGAACCAACTCCTGCAAGCCCTTCTCTGACCTCTGTAGTACATGAGTGTGCATATACACATACATAGGAAATAAATTTAAAGTAACTTGGAGGTCTGGGACACAGCTTGGTGGTACACCCCTTGTCTTGGATATATCAGGCCCTGAGCTGGTTCAAAGTCAACACCAGAAATGGAAGGGGGAAAAAAAAAATGGAGTTGGAAAAAGCAAAAGTTTTGAGGGTCTCTTATCTCCAGGCTGGCCTTAAACTCCCTGTGAAGCCTAGGGTGACCTTGACCTGATCCCTAACCCTTCTATTTCTCCTCCCAGGGTTACAGCATATACCACCAAGCTTGGTTTTATGAGGTGTGAAGCTAGAGCCCAGGGGGCTTCATGTACAATTGGACAATCTACCAACTGAACTTTAATTCCAACCTCAAAATGACATAAAATCTGTTAGCCTAAATTCACAATTTTCCCTTCCTTATTTATCTGTAATTGTGTTAATTCATTTTACTGTACTAGTCTTCTATGTTCCCAAACTAGTTAGAATCCAGAATCCTTAGCTTTCTAAGCCTATCTTTTCTTTATTTATTCTTCGAGTCTTAATGCAGTCCAGGCTGGCCTTGGACTTGATAAGTAGCTCAGGATGACCTTGAGCTCCAGATCCTACATGCATGCACCACCAGGCCCAGATGAAGGCCCGAGGAAGATAAATCCTCTGGAATCTTGCAGATCCAGTTACCAGATGCCAGCTCTAGCAATAGAGGCCACCGTCACACACCAGGCAGCTCTGACCCGCTTTTTCCTGCTTCCTGACCAAGTCCTTAAAGGGCTCAGACAGAGACACCCAACTTGTGTCTCGTCAGGGTTAAGGGGAATACCCCCTTACATATTATTTTAGAACACAGTAAATACACTCATCCCCATTTGTCTGTAAATTTTCAAGCGTCCGAACTTAGAAATAAATTCCTGTAATTCTGAGAAAAGTCTTAACCTATTAGAAAAACAAAGTAAGATGTCTCGTTTTCCTGTTGATTTAGATATCCAAAGATTGTGTGTGTGTGTGTGTGTGTGTGTGTGTGTGAGAGAGAGAGAGAGAGAGAGAGAGAGAGAGAGAGAGAGAGAGAGGTGCAGTTACCTAAGGAGGCCAAAAGACGGAGACGGCATCTGAATCCCTCGAGCTGGCATTACAGATGACTGAAAGCCACCCACAATGGGTACTCAGAATTGAACTCAGGCCAGCCAGGTGCCCTTTAACCACAGAGTCTTCTCTCTAGCTCCTGGTTCATATATTTAAGTAATATTTAACTTTTAGCTCTTCAAATATACAAGTAAGCATCCTTAATGTCTAGCACAGATTAATATCAAATTGTCTAAAGTATGAGAATAAACACTTATGAAAACAGATACACAGCATATAAGATGACCAAAAAGTAATAATGGTGCCCTTTTCAGAGTTTAGCTGGTATCAGCAGGAGAGGTACTCAGCTGGTAAGAACACTGGCTGCTCCTGTAGAGGACCCAGGTTCAGTTCCCAGCATCCACGTGGCAGTTTCTAACGGTCTACAACTCCAGTTCAATGGGATCCAACTCCTTCTTCTGGCCTCCTTGGGAACCAGACATGGGATATAGGCATGCATATAGGCTAAACAGCTATATATATATAATAATTTTAAAAAATAAAACAAAATATTGGTTGTCCTAGAAAGGTAGGTTTTTTCCATGAGTAAAATATCATGTCAAAAGCATAAGGAATTAGAATTTGGGACTTAGAGGTAGCGACAAAGCACAGAGGAAGCCCAGCAGCAATACAAGATCTTCAGGGGGACAGAGGATGTCCAGACCAGGAAAAAGCAGCAGGGCTTAATGGCACACGCCTATTCTTTTATCTACTTGGGAAGCTGAGGCAGGAGAATCATGAGTTCAAGTTCAACCTGCGGTAGAGTGAGCTCTAGACTAGTCTGGACAATTTATTGAGACACTGTGTTCAAATGTAATGTAAAAGGGGTTGTGTGGAATATAACTCAGTGGGTGAAGCTCTTGGTTCAATTCCCAGTACTGAAAAAAAATAAAATAAAATGAACAATAAATATTGGGTAAGCCATCAGTGCTCATTACCTAGCACCTAATTGTTTTCCTGCAAGGTATTTATAACCATCAATATTTGCTTCCCTTTTAAAACCAGACAGCCCCTATTTGTGAAATTTGGCTCTTCCCCGTGATGGGAGAGTGGATGTATTTTATTCTCTCTGTCTCTGCACATTTTTGAAAATTTTCATAACAAGAAGTCAAATAAATAAGGGAAAGATTTAAACATGATGTGATTCTCTGTACTCTCACTTTCCAGCACTTTAGGCTGAATTTGCAGGGAGCTCTGACCTCAAAATGTGTTCCTGCAGTAGACAGACATCTGAGGGAGGACAGATCTAACCTTACCTCTTGGCTTTGAGCACACCGTGCTTTGCTTCCCTGAAGGAGGCAACTCCACCTGGTGGTTCTGTATTACTGTATCAAGGACCTTGACACCAGACAACAGCAGCAAAGCAGTATCTCACTGAGTTAGAAGCCAGGCATGGTGGCACTAATCTTTAACCCTGACACTTGAGGCTGAGATGGGAGAAATTTTGAGTTCAAAAATAGCCTGGGTACATAGCAAGATGCTATGGAAAAAGGTGGGGGCGGGGAGAGGGCTGAAAGCACAGCTCAGTTGGTAGAGAGCTTACCTGACATGACCAAGTCTCTGAATTAAATTCTCTCTCTCTCTTTATAAACACACACACACACACACACACACACACACACACACACACAAAGAGAGAGAGAGAGATGAAAATTGATGTTGAAGTTTAATTTTACATCTGGTATGTTAACATAAAACAAAACTCTTATTTTCTTCAGTAATTCTCACAAATTTTAATGACATCACCCTCACTAAAGCCTACCCATGGCCATTCTCAGGGCAGAAATGGTTGTGTCACACACTTGGGTGCAAAGACTCAAGCAATCCCTCACAGCTTTAGTTTTCTTTGAAAGCGTAAGTTGTCTCACAAATGAAGAGCTATCCCACTCCATGATACCAAAGCCCAGGTAGAATTTCTCCAGAAGGAAAAAAATCGACAGCCTGACAAATTCACGTAGACCCAAGCTGCGGAATCCATGCGTGTCTCCTCCCAGAAAGCACAGCTTCCACACTCAGTCGTTGTCCCCTCACCCCCCGGGTCCTCCAGTCTCAGTTCATTCTATGGCCTCCCCTTGCCCCCACCCGGTCTTCACTTCTGCCTGCCTACAGACAACCCCTGCACCCATCCCTGGCCTTGATCCTTCCTCAATCCACACT
>JADRCH010000101.1:114904-129247 GCA_019843965.1 Rhynchomys soricoides | reverse complement strand
CCAGTTTCCAGTTTAGAATGCTAGGGGAAGTGTGTGTGTGTGTGTGTGTTTATGTCCCGGTGAGCCCATGCTCCAGATTCGTGTTTGTGCACACACATGCACACTCACGCGCGCGCGCGCGCGCGCACACACACACACACACACACACACACACACACACACACAAACTATACTAAAACTTTCCTGGGGCTTCTCTGGAAAGACCACATTCTAGGGGCTGGCAAGAGGGCTCAGTCCAGTAAAGAGCTTGCTGCTTGAACATGAGGGTCTGAGTTGAGGTGACTCGCATATACATAAAATATTAGTTGCAGAGGCATATGTCTGTAAAACCAGTAAGGGGAGGCTGAGTCAGGAGGGTCTTTGGTACAGGCCAGACAATTGAGCTAAATCAGTGAGCTTCAGGTCTCTCACTGATGAAAGACCTTGTCTCAAAATAATAAGGTGCAAAGAAACTTGAGAAGAAGCCTACTATCAACTGCTCCCCAGACACACACCCCGAAGTGCACCTGCACGAGCTGAACACACACAAGGGTACCTTCCTGCACTGTGCAGCTCCCTTCTTTGAAATCGGCAGAGTAGCATTCAAATTTACCTCTTCATCGTTTGCTTTCTCTTCTTTCTGGAAGAACTAGTCCCGTTCCCAGGGAAACGGAGGCAGAGTTCTGACTGTCCTCCAAAGGATTCCATACCGACTCCTCTGCAAGGCTCGGTGGCTCCCCGCCCACTCCAGCCTTTGCCTTTTCCGTGGGCGTCTCCTAGCTGCAGCAACCAACTGCCGGGCTTTCTGACAGCTCTCTGATGCTGAGTTAATTGAGGTTCCCAATTAAGACTTCTCTTCCTCCTCCCCCATGCATAGGAAACCGTATTTTAGGCTCAAGTTTCTTGGTGAATCTGAACGAAAGGACAGGGCACAGCCTATTCCCAATGAATGTTTGAGTACAAAAAAACAGTGACATGGGGCATCTTAGAACCTCTCAGGTAAACCAAGCATGTAACTGTAACAACCATTCCCTTGGGGGGGGGGGGGGGAGCTTCCTACCCCTCACGTAAGAGTCTGTCCTCACCTCCTCTTCCTTTACCCTTCCGCTCTCAAAGCGTCCTTGGGCCATGTTAGGAACTACAGTTTCTCCTCCCTAGACACTGGGGCTAGCCATTTTGGGCACAACTGTTCATGCCCTGTGCAGAATGATACATGCTGTAAGCAGCTTCTCATCTGGACTGTCTCTGATTGATAAAGAGATGCTCTTCATTAGATGCAGCTATTGTCAGTGCCAGTCTCCCGTCATGGGTATAGGAAAACTCACCGGGAAGATCACATCTGCTTAATGAGATTCGTCCAACAGCCTACCACTGTTCAGGTGCTTATGTGGTCCTTTCCAGCATCCCTCCTCATGTCTCTCTAGTGGATACCTTCCGAGACAATGTATCCATTTGTCTATTCTAACCGTCAGCACACTCTATCCCTGTGGCCCCACCTCAGACCATCCCAATCTGAATCAATCCCGACAGGAAACTTGCTTAAGCAAGACTCCTCCTAGCTCAGACCTCAGAAGTTCTGTTACCTACAGAATGAAGTCCACCTCACCCAGGCACCCGAGGAATGTTATCATCCACTCGACCGCATTTTCTCTCTCCAACCTTTCTCTACACTTGTCTGGGCATCTTCAGCTTTGGAAACTTGTCTGCCTTCACACTTCCTCACACAATGAGCTCTAGAATACACAGCTAGACTTCGATGACCAAGTTGGTGTGGCCCCTTGTTTACGTCTCCTCTCTACATGTTTACCCCTGAAACTATTCCCCGTTGCTCTACAAAGTAGATAAGGGAGGAGCTCTCCATAAAATATTGGAGAGAAACTGCTTTGTTAGTGCTAAAGGGCTGGGGTTACATTCCACTGATTGTCCTTGCTTACTCCAAAGCCTGATAGGGCTTCACACCACTTCCCCACTCAAAAGGGCTGTCTCTCTCCTTCTCCACTCAGCTAACAGTAACTACTTCAGTGCAGCCCAGTTCAACTTCCACCCTTTCGTAAACCCTCTGCTTATTTTTCTCTACCCAAAATGATTCTCCTTATTTCACCTCCTACAAGTCTTAAGCTTTAGATGAGCATTCAACATTTGATATTTAACAAGTATTATGCTCTAAATATTCATGCATGCAAATCTTACATGTGGTATCTTATATAGTGGTATATTTTCAATAAATAAATGTTTAAAATATGGTATTATGTTTATATTATGTGTATTTTATTCTGGATTTGTGTTTGTGTGAGTAGGGGGCATGTGTGCACATGCATGGGGGAGTGTCTATGTATGTATGTGTGTGTATGTGTATATGTGTATATATGTGTGTATGTGTGTGTGTATGTATATGTATGTATGTATGTCTCTATGTGTATGCATGTGTGTATGTATGTGTGGTGCTGAGGATGGAACCTAGAGCTTCGCTTACACTAAGCAAGTGCTCTACTACTGAGTTACATGCCCACCTCATGTTATATACATTTTACTACTATCAAAAATAGTACACCCCAACCGCCAAGGATTGACTCTTGTACTTCATTCTCCTTCCCAAGTCTATGCATAGTGCTGGTGACTATCAGACCAACTGGCAAAATTAACAAGTACTGCCTTACAAGGCTGACAGTAGTGCTCAACACATATGGATCACTGTATTCCATATAAAGCTCCTTCACCCTAACTCAGTTTAAGGCCTTGATGGAGGCACAACCCAATGGTGTATGAAAGAAATTTATCTTTGTTTCATAAGTGAACACACTGAGGCTTGAAAGATACGGGGACTCAACTGCAGTGCAACAGAAAGAAAGAACCAAGCAGAGCTGAGGACCATCAGAGTCTCCTGAATCTGTGAAAATCCACAAGCCTGTTCATTTGTCCAAAC
This sequence comes from Rhynchomys soricoides, assembly GCA_019843965.1. Classification (NCBI taxonomy): domain Eukaryota; kingdom Metazoa; phylum Chordata; class Mammalia; order Rodentia; family Muridae; genus Rhynchomys; species Rhynchomys soricoides. The sequence continues at coordinate 126,345 of JADRCH010000101.1, read as the reverse complement.
AACTAGTTCCTTTTCTTCCTGAGAAAAACCTCAGATAATAGCACATATCACAGCTGGGGATGTAGCTCAGTGATAGAGCACTTGCCTAGTAGGTATGAAGCCACAGGTTCAATCCCCAATATTGAAAACAAACAAAAAGGGCCTAGACTTCATGCCCTTAAGTGGCCTTAGCCCACAAAGAACACAGGAGGAGCAGTCCAAAGGCTCCTGACCTCTCAGTTCCACCCTCACCCTGTAGCCAGTTGCTCCCACACACCTATCATTCCAGGCTGTCTGATCCAACAACATGGCCACATGTTAGGGGAGACCAGACTGACAGGACAGACAGCTCCATGGAGAATGGGCCTATCTAAACTGGAAAGAATGCAGTCAGACCGAAACATCTACAGATAAGAAAAGTCTGGAGATCACGGAATCAGATACAGGTTAAGGAGAGAAAGACCCTTTAGGTATGGAAGTCTTCTCGTTAAAAACCTGCCCTCACCTCCTGAGGTTAAAGACAGCTGCCCTGTGCTTTCAGGATTGCTGTCACAACAAGTTTCCATCTGCCTAGGCTTCCCCAGGGAAGGGTGAAGGCTGAGCATACCCCTTGATACAGAGGAAGCTTGTTTCTAGACTCCCATGGGAAACCATCAGTGTTAAAGCTTTTAACAGCCCCTGGAAGCAGCTTAACTTACCCTGAAAATGAGAATCCCCAAACTGTCCCGTAAAGTAAAGTTTCTCTCTAACTCCAGGTATAAACCTGATACATTACTGTTTCCTGTTTAGTTTTGTTTTTTGAGACAGAATCTCAGACATCCCAGGTTGGCCTCAAACTCACTATGTAGCTGAGGATGACCTTGGACTTCTGATTCTCTTTTCTCCAACTCCCAAGTGCTGGGATTATAGACATATACCACTACACTCATCTTATGTAACACCGGGGGTTGAACCTAGGACCTTCTGGATGATAGACAAACACTCTACCAATTGAGCTACACTCCTAGCCTTCATTACTATTTTAAATATTCCATCTCTGAGGCTATAGGAGCTGTTCACCTCTCCTTGAGTTGTAGTTAAATTTAAAACACAATCTTCTTTACAAATTATGTAGAGTCTACCCCAGGGACCCAGTATGCTCTCACAGATAATGTGAGGGAGCCAGCGCACACACCCCAAATCTAACACCTCTTGAGTGGCCTTAAAAAAAGCACTCTTCTGTTCCTGAGGCCTTCTGCAGCAAGGCCTTCCACACCAGGGGCAGGGATTACCACAGTCCCAAACCTCTGAACTGTGGGTATTATTAGGCACCACATCCATTAACCTGCCACCAACGTCACCAAGAACCACCAGCATCTGTTGACAGATCGCATACCGGGCATATCACTGAAATGCCAAGTGCAGAGAAGGTGGCCCACAATAGAAACAATGGCATCTTGTCCCTTCCTGGTTCCAATAGTGGCTCATAGGACAAATATAGAGGCCACTTCTCTGGCGGCACTGAGCTCATGGTTCCACACAATTTCACTGACTGCAGCAGGTCCTCTACCAAAAGTGGAAAGAGCTGTGTGCACATCCATTCAGGTCTGTGTTCTGAGGAAGCTGGGGCTTTGCTTCCCCAGAAGTCTCTAACAACCAAGCTATGTTCATGTTCTTCTTCTTCTTCTACCTCTTCTACCTCTTCTTCTTCTTCTTCTTCTTCTTCTTCTTCTTCTTCTTCTTCTTCTTCTTCTTGTTTGTTTGGTTTTCAATGTGTATTAAATGTTGGCTTCCAACTTGCAGCAATCCTCCTGGCTCAGTCTCTTGTGTGCTGAGATTATGAACATGTGATGATATATTGATTCAGCTCAATATATCTTAAGGGGAAACATAATGATTGGTATATACTTTTCAGCATTTCTTAAACTGGGTCAGTTAAAATTTCAGCTTTTGAATAACGTACTTCATGTGGTATTAAGAACTGTAATAATGGTCATAGAGGAATCCTAAAAAATATTAGGACAATGCCACTTACACAAAAATATTGTAAATATGTTTTTTAAATTAAATATGTCACAAAGCATATTGATATGGCCTCAGAAACTGAGGATGTCTATACCTTCTTTGTACTGTATTTTCTTAGAATCAACAGAAACTTCTAGAATCAGACTTTGGCTTTCAAAAATGGTGGGTAATCATCTTATTCCATTCCTAAGCTATGTTATTGTTTCTCATAAGAAATGACCAATCTTCAAAACAAAAATATAGAAGCAGAGTTCATTTTTAATCCATGAAAAACATAATAAAACTTGTTGAGAAAACTTTTAAAAAGAAATGAGACATTCATTGCTGTAATTAAAATCACTCCTCAATTTCTTACCAAGTGGTTACATACAACACATCCTGATGGTACAAGTACAACCCACAGGGCCATGGGCATCCCTCTTAGTAAGCTCTTTAACTAGGCTCTATTTCTAAATGTATCAGTCTTGATCTCTTGTTCCCAAAAAAGGTAGTGATGACAGACACCTCAGGAATCGAGGTGGGGGTGGAGAAGCAGCAGCATCAGAGGTTCATAGCGATAGCAGAAACAGAACTGTTACTGAGAATTTAAGAGAGAATAAACAAGAAAAGAGAAATACTGATGTAAAAGTAGTGCTTGGCTATCTGATAATTAATGGTGCCTTTTTCCTTCTTGTTAACACCGCCATAGACTTCCAACATTACACACTTAACTGTCACAGTCACTCACAGGAGCGGTTCTAGAGACTCCCATGCACCCTCACACTCACACTTAGCATTCACTTAGAAGTAGGCTCTTACAAGGGTAATCCACCTTGCTTATGCCCAGAAAAAGTAAGAAGATAAGGCATGAGGCACTGGCTTGGAGAACTAGCTTTTGGGTTAGTCTGTTGGCTTGCCTAACCACCCAGGCTCTGTGCCCAGTCAAACAAGGTGGAACTCAGCCTCCTGGTGAGCACCCCCTATTTGTTTTAGCCAAGAGGATCAAGAAGAAACTCTGAAATAATGGAATGTTCCATTAGGTCCCATAGAGCACCAACCAAGATGGGGAGGGAGCTCTTGGGAGCTGCTGTCTCCTTCATCCCTGTGTGCTTACCTCAATGAACTATAAATAGTGTGAAATAATTATTACTTTGTAGGTGAATGTCTAGGGCTCTATAGCATCCCTCTCTAAGGAGCCTAACATGTTTAATAAATAGTTTTCAAATTCTCTTTGGGCCAGACCTAGGGAAGTTGAGATAGAGTGGGTTTTCATTTTGTGTCAGTCTTGGGGCAAATGAAGACAGCAGGGCCTGCCACAAAACAACTTTAGGGCAAGGTCATGGGTGAAAGGAGGGCGGAGACTCTCAGATTCTAGTCTTTTGAACACCATTCGTTTTCCGACTTATGTTAACTTAGTCACACACACACACACACACACACACACACACACATCTCGGGTGTCCTGCCTGTCTCTGGGTGTGCTGTCCTTTCTGATGGTGGGGTGGGAGGCTGGGAGAACAACAGCACCTCCACCAGGAGGCCTCTTCTGGTGGCCATAGCTGGAGACGCGCCCACCCCACATCGACCCAGGCACAGACATGCTTGAGGGACCCTGCTGACCTTCCTCTGCTGCTTCTCCCATGCGGGGTCGAGGAGCAGGTCGCGGTCCCACTCCTCCTCCTGGATCATGTACTCATCTTCGTCGTAGACGTAGTTGTACTGCACGCCGGGCTCTATCTGATTCATGGCGCTGGGTGGCTAGGGCGGCTGGTGAGCGAGCGCAGCACGAGGGATGGACAGACGGACGGAGAAATGGATGGATGGATGGACCGATGGATGGATAGGTGGCGGGCTGCGGTGACCTTCTCGCGGTTCCTGGGGCGGCACGCCTGGGCGCAGAGTCTCGGGCGAAGCACTAGCACGCCGGCAGGCAGCGCCGCGCGGATTAATAGCCCCCTGAGAGTCACGTGCAGCCGGCCCCGCCCACACACCAGACCCCGCCCACTCCCCGTCTCCAACTCGTGCTGTTGGCTAGCTGGATAGCCCCGCTCAGGTCCCGCCGCCTTGACTCCGCCTACCCCTGCTCTCCACTGGCTTCCAGGGATGACCTAGGGGCACCTCGGACAGCGACCTGGAGGGAAATAGGGAGGGCTGGGGAGAGGACACCTGTGGATCTGGTCCCACCTCGCACAGCACACCCACGGGTTCCAAAGAACCCGTGCAAAGTCACGTTTCCCGTGTCTCCACAAGTTAGCTGAAAAATCTCCCTCACCCCTCCTCTCTCTCTCTTTCCCTCTCTCTCTCTCTCTCTCTCTCTCTCTCTCTCTCTCTCTCTCACACACACACACACACACACACACACTCCCCTCCGCTCCTTTCACCTCCCCTCCTCCTTTCCTTCTGTCCACTCCTCCTCTCCTATTTGTCTTTCTCTTCTCCCCCTCTTCAGTTCTCTGTCCGCCTCTCTGCCTCTCCTCCACTCCCTGTTCACCTCCTTCCTCCGTTCCCTTCTTTCAGTTCCTCTAAATCTTCTCCCTCCTTCTTAGTCTTCTCTATTCATCTTTCTCTCTCCTAACCCCCAGTCTTCTCCCCTCCCCCATTCTATCCTTTCTCCCTTCGTTAAAAGTCCCTGAGTACCCCATTTCTTGGCTTCTCACCCTCACCTGAAGGACTCAAGGCATACAACTTGAACCAACTGTATCAAAGTGTCAGGAACCAAGCCAGAGCAGAAAGCATCCAGCACTCAGCTGCCAGCCATAAATTCAGAGAACTGACAATGACTGACTGGTGGCCAGTTTCTCCTTACATTTCCATCCACCCTGCAGTGCTGCACTGTGCCCTCTTGTTCACTAGTCCTGTTTAGCTGTTCCCCAAGAATTATGCCACCCAAGGAAGCAAAGCCAGAGCCATGGGACAAGAGGGCTGAAATTTCAAATCAATCATGTACAGCATTAGGTGCCCAAGACATCTGAGAAGATAGGGTACCCCCAGTTAAGTTTATATCCCAATTTAGTAAACGTTGCCAACAGGTGCTACAGTACTATTTGTGGCTCAAGGCTACCAATCTGCTGCCATGTTGCAAGAGAAACTATGTACGCTTAGAATTGCCAAGTTCCCTCAGAGTTTGACATCTACTGTCTTTTTGCAGAAAAACTTAAGCAATTAACAAATGCAATGCATTGCTGGGTGTTTTTTTCTTCTTCTTCTCATTCTCACCCCAGGTAAGCTTAGATTTTGTCTGTTGTTGGCTGTCCCAGGCTAGTCTAGGATGGGCTGTGTAGCCAAGGATAGTCTCGAACTCCTGAATGCTGAGATCACAAACATTTACCACTACATCTGGTATATGTAATGCTGGGATCAAACCTAGAGTTTTGTGGTTTACATTTTAAAATTCGCCTAGATTAAAACCAATTCTCTGAACAAGTTTATCAAAGTACTACAGGGCTTATGTTTGAAAATTAACCACAGACTTCAGATTCCAGATCAAGAGAAAAAAACAGCGCCATCCAAAAGGCCAACATCTGGGTGAGAAGCCATGGAAGCAGAAGCAGCGCTCAAGGCTTTGTCTCTGTCAAAGAACTACAATGATCATCAAAAGGCAGGAAGTAAACAACCATAAATAAAAGTTATGGTGGCCTAACTTTCCTGCCTGGGGGAAAGTTTTCAAGGGACCACAGGCACAGCTCATCTGACTCCCTAAAGTGGGAGGGAGACAGTGGGAGAGTAGAAGGTTACTAGAATTTGCAACACCAATTACACAAAGGGAGTTGAAAAGACAGAGGACTCTGGAGATTCTCAGAGTCCCCTAGAGTCCAATCAGGACCAGAAAGAATGAGTACTGTGGTTCAAAAGGGGCCGGTGAGAATGGTTTCTGCTTTACATGTCAGAGTGAAAAACTGACAGTCGCAGAGCATCTGAGAGCTCAGAGTGAAAAACTGACAGTCACAGAGCATCTGAGAGCTCAGACACGGTTTTATGGAGTATAGGCCAATAGACACTTTCTTGGTATGCCCTAGGTCCAGTACCAAGAGCCATGAAAACTAAGAAAAAAAGAACCCATCTGTAATACAGACAGAATATAACCTGAAGAAGAGGAATGGTTTCCATGTTGCTCCACAAGGTAACCAATGACAGCGTAAGAAAACTCTCGATAAGGATCCAAGAACACTTGTATACTTATGGCTGGTGGAAATGTAAACTTTCAGCCGCTATAGAAATCAGTATGGAGGTTTTTCAGAAAAACTAAAACTAGATCTTCCATAAAACCCAACTATCCCAGACTTGAGTGTGCATTTGAGAAACTCCACGTCAGCACATCATCACAAAGATGCTTGCACACCAGAGAGGCACATCACGCGTCTTCTCTTATCTGTGGATCGCAGATTCCACATAAATCCATAAAACCGTGAGTGTGTATAGGACATGAAAGTAGAGGTAAACGGCCTAGGGGATGAAGGGACTAAGAAGACGAAGAGCATGCAGAGGGGGGAGTGGGGAATCATGGGACAAACGAGCTCAAAGTTCATTATGTACTTGCCCTTATAGAGCCAGTACTTCACATGTATGTCCCTAAATTGCTCAATACTGTATATATATGTGTATATAAGCCCTTATATAAACCTAGCACTATACATAATGTGTATATATATATATATATACACATATATATACCCCCAAAGTGTGTATACACACACACACACAAACTCACGCATGCACACATACACACATATGCCCCCAAAGTCCTAGTCCTTCAAGAAAATTTTAACACAGTTTTAGTAAACTGGATCCATGATCATCAAATATATTCATTCCATAAATGAAGTAGGGATTTAATATTTTTAAAAAATCAATAAATTGGGTGGGAGAGATGGCTCAGGGGTTAAGAGCACTGACTGCTCTTCCAGAGGTCCTGGGTTTGATTCCTAGCAACCACATGGTGGCTCACAGCCATCTGTAATGAGATCCGACGCCCTCTTCTGGTGTGTCTGAAGAGAGCAACAGTGTACTCACATATGTAAAATAAATAATTGTAAAAAGAGTCAATAAATTTAATCTGCCATGTTAACAGGTGAATAAAGGGAGAGCATATGATCTAGAAAACAAACAAAGGATCCACATGTGACAGAGCTCAGGATTACTACAGACACAGCTCTTAGGAAGGAAACCAGGAAGAAACTTTCTGGTCCCAATAAAGAGAATCTTACTAATAACAGCAGCAACAGCAAAACCCCCTTAACACGCATAGGCTTGTCTGTCACCAGCTTCTATTCAACTTTATACTGGAGGCTCTAACCAGACAACCAAACAGAAGAAAAAAACCAGTCATTTATGGTGGAAAGGAAGACTAAAACTGAAACTGTGGTCTTATGTGGAAAACTGATGGAGCCTTCAAAGAACCTACCGGAACAAGTTAAGGTGGCTTCTGAAGGATGTAGGATATTAACAAGGCCAATATACAAAAGTCTGCGGTAGTAAATCTCCAGCTTAGATGGCTTCTTCAGCATGATCCATCAGACAATTAAAAAATAAAAACAAAATAACAAACCTGTAATCCAAACAAGATTTCCTAGGAAACAGCTGTATAATTAATTTATGAGACCAGCATTATCTTTGCACCTAAACTAAGGACAGTCTCAAAAAAGAAATTCTGTATCACAAGTTTCCTTATCAACAGATAGGCAAAAAATCCAGACACGCAGCAAACTGAACTCAGTAATATGTAAAAATAATTTTAAATCTTGCAAATTATATTTCGAACAGAGTATTTATATCCAACATATAGCTGGGTATGGTGGCACGTGGTTGTGAGCAAGCACTTGGGAGACAGATGCAAGGGGATTGCTGCAAGTCTGAGGCTAGTCTTATTGACCAAGTGAGTTCCAGGACAGCCTGGGCTGCATACAGAGACTGTAGCAAACAAAATGGAAAAAAAAAAAAAGTTCTCTAGATGCAACAATAGAGAAACAGGAGGTCTAATATACAGATCTACACAAAGACAGACAGGGCAGAGGAGTGCTAACAGCAATCTAACATTCTAACAGATGCTCAGTGGCAGCAGCCATCAGGAAAATGCAAATTCTCACATGCTGTGCTGGGAATTTAAAATAATACACAGGGACATGAGATAGCTCAGCACATAGAAGCACTTGACACCCAAGACAGATGACCCTAGTTCAATTGCCAAGAATCCACACAAAAAGTCAGGTGTGCATCTATAATTCATCCGTCATCGCTTACAATCCATCATTCCTGCAATGAGACGGAGACAGAAGTAGCTGGAAGTCCATGCATGCATCTCAGCAAAACAACAAGAGAGACCCTGCTTTCAAAACAGGTGGGAAGAGAAAACACACTCGTGAGAATTTGTCTAACCTCTTCGTGTGTGTGTGTGTGTGTGTGTGTGTGAATATAATAAAACATTTAAAGAAAATGGTTGATGGTAGCAGATGTGTTCATTATCTTGCTTTTACTGATGGCTTCACAGGTGCATGTGTATATCAAAATTTAACAGATTGTACATTTTAAATATGCATTTTACACTGATTATATCTCAACAAAGCTGTTGAAAAAACTCTGTCTTTCTTTGTTTGGGTGGGCCCATACCCACAGATGGTGGCTCCTTCAGTATGTCTTACAAATTCCATTGTTTGACATTCTGCCCATGTTTAAAGCTCCCAAAGCCTTATCCTCTAACACGACCCGAGGTAATGTCACTCACCTCCAAATACCAGAAGCATTTGATATCGGTAAGCAGAGTTTTTAGGGCAGAAGTCTGGGTTCCAGCTGCTGCCCCAAAGCCAGGCTTGAGCCAAAGGCCGTGGGGCTGGGAATTACAGGTAGTTGTAAACCAACTCCCTGATGTGGGTGCTGGGAACTGACTCAGGACCCCTAGAACACCATCAAGTGCTCTTACTTGCTAAGCTCTCCCCGCTCTAGGAACACAATGTTTTCTTGTTTTGTATTTGTTTTAATTAATTTATATTTAATTAATTTAATTATAGTTGACACATATTGGACTCTGATTTTGTGGCACGTTTGCTTGGGAATTTGTTGGATGTTAATTAGTTTACTCTCACAACAACCTTCTCTTTTCAGTCAGATCACCCCCGGCTGCACAGGACAGAAGTAAAACATAAAGAAATGAATCTTGGTTGTCAGCTTGACCAGAGGCAGGGATGCCAAACAATCAGTAAAGCCCACGTCTGCTATGTGCACAGATTAGCATCTGCCCCCAGAACTGAGTGGAGATGCTGTATCATCAATAGTCTGGGGCCAGAGCAGAAAGAGAAGGGACAAGTTAGGAAGTGTGTGCATGTGCACTCTTGAGCTAGTGCAGGTTTTTGTTTTGTCTTTTGTTTTTGAGATTGTCCCAGGTGGTTCTCCAACCCTGGAACAGGAACACCTGTCAGTGGCTCTCTAGGGCTTCCAGGGCTTCAGCCTCTGACTGGAATGGCACCCTTGATCCTTCTAGTTCTCAGTTCCTTCATTTGAGCTTCAGGTTTCTCCTGCCCATAACTCTGCAAGCAGTCGTTCAGTCTCTGACCCTAAGGATCTTTCATACAGTAGTAGGTGTTTATTGACTTGGGAGAATCCTGACTGGTACAGTTGGTGAAACCTAGAACCTGACCCCAGGGCTATTGTTAGACACTGCTAAGGAGCCAGAGGGCCTAGTTGGGGCATAGGAACAGATAAATGGAAGCCACTTCTGTATTTCCACAGGCAGTCACGTCTATATTTCCACAGGCATATCTCCAGGTCATTTTTATTTAGGTCAACTGCCAAGCTACCACCTAGGGTGGTGGAAAAATTCTATGATTGGGTTGACAAGATGGTTCAGAGTGAAGGCACCTACTGTCAACCCTGACGACCTGTGTTTGATCCCAGGGTCCACATGGTAAAAAGGATCCACTGTTTTACATTGTTCTCTGACCTCAACAGACATGTGTACACATAGTAAGAAAATAAATAAAATTTAATTTAAAAACTTTAAATTTTATGATTGAAGAATTGCAATGTCTCTTACTCCTCTGAAACACACCTTAACATGCACACAAATCCTAATTTCAGCCTTAAGTGTTCCCAACAGCCTTCCTTTCCCCTGTCTCAAGCCCCTTCTTGTCTCTCCCAGCCTCCTTTCTTGATTTCCTCTGCATTGCCGTTTTGCAGTTCCCCTTCCTAAGAAAAACTTTAAGAGTTACTGACTACTTAAGATATATTAACTCATGTCTTAATTGACTTATTCTTTCTTCTTCAGAAAGGTATTTTGATACATAGTAGCAGACTTCAGATCCAGGGAAACTGAGGATTTCAGAGCTATTGAAAGTTATCCAGATGTACATATCACTCACTTCTGACTGTGATGCAGTAATGTAAGCAGCTGCTGCAAGATTCTGTTGCCTTGACTTCTCCACCTTGGAGGACTGTGCCTTGAGTTATGTGTTTCCTTAAAACAAACAAACAAACAAACACCAGAAGGCCTGGGCCTGGTGAACTGGTTCAGGAATTAAGAACACTTACTGCTCTTCTATAGGACCTGAGTTCAGTTTCCAGCACTAATATCAAATAGCTCACAACAGCTAGAGCTCTATGTCCAGGGAATCTAACAGCCCCTTGTGGACATCTGCATGTATGTATACACAGAAACATACATACAAATAAAATAAAACATTTTAAAGGTAGGGCTGGACAGACCGCTCAGAAGTTTAAGAGCACTTGCTGCCCTTGCAGAGGACCTGGGTTCAGTTCCCAGCTCCCACATGGTGGATCCTTATGTGTTGAACACTAGAGTAAGGGGGTACATGAGTTATCTGATTTAACACTGGCTGCCACCTAGGAGGAAGGAGCTGTGACTCCCAGCTTATTAATGCAGTAAACTGACACTAGAGAAGTGTTGAACATGTCGTGTCCAAAGTTACTGATCAAATATGAAACAGATTATTATAAAACCCACATCTGTAGTCAAGAGCCATGTCATAGTGTTTGCTTTCTTTCTCTGGACACACTTCCTGTTTATATAGCTAATTTTTTCTATAATGTGGATTGCACACAACCTTTTTATAAAGGATTTTTAATGCCTTCTCCAAATTCCAGTTGCCCCCTTTATCCCAGGAACTTTGGGTTTTATTGTTGGTTTTTGTTTGTTGTTTGTTTTGTCTTGTTTTTTGGCCTTTCTGTGTGTAACAGAGCCTTGGCTGTCTTGGAACTTGCTTTGTAGACCAGGGTGGCCTTAGACTCATAGACATCCACCTGTCTCTTCTACTGGAATGCCACCATGCCTGGCCAGGAACTCCGTTTTAAATCTACAAAACAAATAAAGTGAATATTCACATGTAAGGGGCCAATTAAGGTATTTATAGAAAATCAAAAAATCTGTAAACTTAGACATCAATGACTTAGAAATAGAAAGTGAATTGTAAAAGTAATGTCATGTATATGTTCACATATGAACATATATATCACTCATGTTCACATATGAACAT
>JADRCH010000101.1:69437-114894 GCA_019843965.1 Rhynchomys soricoides | reverse complement strand
TGAGCATATATATCACTCATGTTCACATATGAGCATATATCAGCCACATAATCATAATTACATCCAGCAAGTCCAGCATATTAGCTCACGTCTGTAAACTCAGCACTTGAAGGCTGATGCTGGAGGATTACCATGGGTTCCAGACCAACCTGGCCTACAGTGAGTTCTAGGCCAGCTTGAGTGAGTCCTTTTTTCAAAAGAAAGAAAAAGAAGAGGGGGACGGTTAAGACAAAGAACAGAGAGGGAGGGAGGGAGGGAGATGTGTTTATAGAAAGATAAAGAGAGAAGAGGGGTTATGTTATGGGGGTGTGGTGAGGTGTGGGGAAGGGGGTGCCTCAGCGGGCCCATGCTGAGGGGCCAGTCACATACTATAGAATAGAGTATAGCATTGAGTTTATTCAGGGCATGGGGAAGGGAGCCAAGAGGGTAGTAGAGGCAGAGAACGGCAGAGAGAGAAGTAGAGGCCAGCCATGAGCACATGGGGGGGGGAGGGGAAGGGGAAAGGGGACAGAGCAGGAGCAAGAAGGCAAGAGAGGAATAAGAGAACCAGAGAGAGAGGAGGAGGCAAGCAGCCCCCTTCACAGTGGGCCAGGCCCGCCTGGCTGTTGCCAGGCAACCATAGGGTGGCGCACACCTGGCTGCTGCCAGGCAACCATGCAGTGGAGCCCAGACAGAATGCCAACAGAGAGAGAAAGAGGAAGAAGGAAGGAATAAATGTAATAAAATGATATCTGTTTATAAATAAATCTGTGTTTGGGAGAAAACATACGAAACTCTTCAACAAACCCTGGGATTAGGTAGGGTGGACAGGTGCCGGGATTTCACCACTGATTTAAAACTATCTTTACTGGTTTTTCTGTGGCGAGAGCCAGCTGCATTTATACTAAATGGCAACATTTCTTACTCCATCTGCCGCGCTGCCAGCTCACCAAACAATGTTTCTGTCGAGAACTGAACAAGCATCTATCTGAGTAGTTCAAGTTTGCACTTGGTATTTCATCTGCCCACAGCCACTTCTACTGAACCCCCGTCAGCTACGACACCTGGGTCCTTTTCCCAAACCCAGAAAGAGTGTGGGTAAAGTAACGAAGTTAAAACCAACCCAATTATTGTTCCTCGCTGGTGAAAACGACCTTGAAACAACAGGAAATCCTTGACATTTCCTCAGCCTTTGCTACGACAATCCACCTTCTCTTTTCTGGGTTTACAGATCCCTTTTAAAAGGTGATAAAGTCTAGGTGGGTGGTGTGCAGACCTGATTTTCATTGCATTTGGAGGTTCTTTAATTTGTATTTTTTTTATGATTGTATGAGTGGATGGAACGTTTTCCCTAACCCTACAAACATTCAGTGTTAACAGAGACTTTTGAATGCCTCCAGATTTTTTTCTATGAATATCCAGGCATAAATATTATTTTTGTAAAACTTAAATGAGGTTAAACAATATTCACTATTGCGCGATTTCCTTTTTGGATGTGACTGTGTGTTGGAGGCATTCTGTCACCCCACACAGGTCATCATGGTTTATGAAATATGCCAAATGGGCTCACCATGTGTTTGAGCATTTGACCCCCCACCTGATGCCGTTTGGAGAAAACTCATGAGGTTGAGTCTCACTGCAGGAAGTGAGTCACTGGAGGGGTGGACATTGAAGGCTATAGTACAGCCCTACTTCTGGCTCTAGAGTTCTGTGGCTCTGCTGCCAATATGCCAGAATACAAGCTACTGCCCCTATGCTTCTCCCAGGATGGACTGGTATTCCAAGAACCCACACAGTAGAGTAAATCCTTACTCCCTTGCTTCCCTTACTTTGGTAAGGTCCACAATCAAAAGAAACTCCAGAAGAAAGGGGTTATTTGTTATACACTTCTAATCATAGTCCATCTCTGAGGGAAGTCAGGGCAGGAACTATGGAGGAACCCTGCTTACTGACTTCCCCTGCTCATAGCATCTACATCAATTAGCAATGAAGAAAATGCCACACAGACATGTCCCCAGGTCAACTGCTAGAGGCAATCCACCAACCAAGAGGCTTTCTCTCCCCAGGTGTATCATGCTGACAACAAAGATTAGCCATCATTATGCCTGGATAGCTGTCCGAACCAATAGATTCTTCACAAAGAATGTTGCCATTGTTTCTGCAGATGTCCTTAGCATCTGAGCAAGGGTCTGTGCCAGATACTTCCAGAAGTCTCCTCCATTTGCTCAGCCCATCCAAGTACTAGCTCCATGTCCTGGGTTCCTGTATTCCTTGTTGTCCCTAACCAGGTCCACTCTAGAATCTACTTAAGTCTACCAAAGCTGTTGAACTCTTCCTTTCCATTTGACTCATCTATTTCCTTGGTTGGCCATTTTGGCAAACTTGAATCTCTATAGAGGAGACCTTGTCCTTGCTGAAGCTGTCCAAGATCCAGCCTGGGCAGGAAAGCTTGGGAGAGTATGCTTGTTCTATGGGCTTGGGGCTAAATGGATGTACCAACAAGCTTACCCACTCCAAACCGCCTGTATTCAGGACTGTTCTGTTGCCCTGATAAATACCTTGACCAAGGCAACTTAGAGAAGGCCACTTACTTGGGCTTATGGTTCCAGAGGGATACGAGTTTATTGTGGCAGCAAACAATGGGCATAGCAGCAGGAACAGAAGCTAAGCTCCTATCTTGAATTGAAAGTGCAAAACTGAGAGCAAATTAGAAATGACACTCGGCTTCAAATCTCAGTCAGCCTCTAGTGATATACTTTCTGCAGCAGGGCCATACCTCCCAAACCTCCCCAAATGGTGTCACTAATTTAACACCAAGTTTTCAAATTCCTGAGATCATGGGGGGAGGGTCACTTCTCATTGAAACTACCACAGCACACATTTATGCCAATCGCTTTATTTGGGCAATGTCTGAAGTAGACATGGTAGGTTTTTGTTTTGCTTTGTTTTGTTGCATTTTGTTTGTAGTTTACTTCCTAGATGATGAGATTTTACAAAATGGATAATATGCAAAATGGATAATAAGTAGGTGAAAGGCAAAGGACTGAGCATAATACCAAATGTGAAGGAGGAAGGCAGGGAAGAGGTTAAAGATCTGTCTAGACTCACAGATGTTTAATAGGGGAGCTCCTGAGAAAAGCATCTGCACATGATTTCTGTGGCTATGTGGATGTCATAGAGTCATCGCATGGCCCAGATGGCCAAGGTCAATTGCTCAGCTTGGCTTCTTTGATGCATGAGTCTGCTGCTATGTAACACAGTGCACTGTTTCACAGGGAATCACTTTACTATAAGTAGAAGTACCCCCAAAAAGGAAAACAACAAAAGAAATCATGGAGTAGGAACGACATAAACTAATGTTTATGTATTGTGCTGCATTCTGTTGTGATTGTATATTTTATCCTTGACTTTATTAATAGCAATTACATTAGTTACAACAGTATCACTACAACACACACCACTAATGTGGTAGGCTTCAATGGCTATAGTAGATCGGTGAGTGCAGGCTGTCCAGGTATGCCCACATATGTGAAACTCCATGCTCAGAACATATAGTAAATATATATATATATATGTATATATATATATATATATATATAGGTATAATTAGAATATAGGAACTGTTTAGCTCTATTATGATCTCACTGGGCCACCATAGGCTATGTAGTCTGTTGTTGGCTGGATTATCATTAAGTGGTATATATTGCATTTTGTAATTTTGACTAGGACATGGGTAGTAACTAGAATAATTCTTTCAAAACATCCTAGGAGGGTGGTGGAGGATGGAGGGAAGGAAGTGGGCCTGAGTGACATTTGGAAGGTAGAAGAAAAAGCTGTTTTTGTTGATTCTATCCAGGTGTAGGAAGACAGAAGAAATCCCTAGGCAGCCTTCTAAATTTTTGACATGCCCAGTGGGTGGAATTGGCACTCTTTAAGATGACACAGGGAAAGGAGCTCACATGGAGGCATGCAGAAGGGTTGGGCGAGACAGAATGCAAACTGTAGACATCTTCAATAGTAGCACCCTGTACTAAGAAGCCTGTCCATTCTCAGTGAGCAAGTGTAATTGAGGAAGTATTTTCTCGTCTGTGACACAATACCCAAGAAATTGACTTAGTGGAAGAAAGGTTTATTTGGCTCATGGTTTTAGAGTGCAGTTCATCCTAGGGAAGGCAGTGTGGCTCATGGTTATAGCGGCAGGAACCTGAGGCCACTTGTTCACATCTTAGCAGATCAGAAGCAGAAAGTGGACCAGAAGCATCACTGGCCTACAAACCTCAAGGTCCACCCCTCTAGATCTACTTCCTTTTGCTAGGCCCCACCTACCAAACATCCCACTATCTCCCAAAACAAGCACCACTACCTAAGAACCAAGTGTTCAAACAGGAGCCTGTGAGGGCATTTCACATCAAACCATGACCAGCCCAGCTTTAACCAGGAGAGCAAGTAGGCAAGAATGAGGGATTCAAAAATGAGGGTCAGAGAGCACCTGGCCTGGTAGAGATGAGACTGATCACTGAGTACAGGCTGCTGAGGCATGCCCACATACATGAAACTGCATGCTCAGAGTACACTAGTCACTGGTGGAGATTCAAAACTGTTATTACCGTTCCAACTATAAACAGAACACATGGGTCTACTGAGTGTGCAGGGAGAGTAGCTGCTTTTCTGTGGCAGGAGGTCTGAAATTTTACTCTCGAAAATGATAAAATTCTTAGCAACTTCATTCTCTCTTCCAAGAGGAGTTCTCAAACACGTCTTTCAAAAAGATCAGTTATACCATGCGTCCCTTTCAGCATCTCTTCCTAATAAACTGGGTCTCTAAGTGGAAAAAAAGCCAGGTGGTAAAGGAGCTCTGGAGAACACTAAAGGGCTAGTAACGTTTCTTCGGGAGAGATTTGGCAACAATAAAGATCGGGATATATACAATGATTCTGGTTTGAAGCGGTTGTCCTAGTGACAGAAAACCACATTCCGAGTCCCTCTTGTAAGTTAGTCCTTAAGTCAACTGAAAATATGACAAGAGCCCAGAAGCGAAAGCCTTGCCGGAATAGGAGAGCAAGAGGTCTCCTCTAGCAGTGGCTAGGGTAGAGTCCTACTTGAAATTTTATCTTATTTTTAAGAATAAATTCATACTTTATGTATAGCAATATAATTTACATATTAAGTAATATTATAATAGGATGACTGAGTATATTTTAAAACAGGGAAAAAAAAGAGAGAGATAATTTCAGGTTACAAAACTCTTGCCCCAATAACAGATTTAAAAAAAAAGAAATCATTGTTTCTAACTGGGTCAATGTGACAAATGAATCCAGTGACTAGTAGTCATGTCTAATTTCTGTTGTGCCAGTGGCTAATGGGATTGCAGAGAACATCCAACCTGAACAGTCACTGCTTCAAAGGATAACATGTTGGGCTCTTTTGGAAATTTGGAAATGTTTCTAACTACTTCAATACACAGAAAGTTGAATTCACATATCCAGCATGGGCAAAGAGGAGCAAGAGAAGGAGGAGGAGGAGGAGGAGGAGGAGGAGGAGGAGGAGGAGGAGGAGGGGAGGAAAAGGAAGAGGAGGAGGAGGAGAACGAGCAGGAGGGGAAGGAGAGGGAGGAGGGGAAGGAGGGGGAAGAGAGTAAGGAGGGAGAAGAGAGGGAGGAGGGGGAGGGGGAGGCGGAGGAGGAGGGGGAAGAGGAGGAAACAATGACAGAGCCAACTGTTTCCTTCAAAAAGTCAATGAATAAGAAAAACACTCAATGTCCTTTTCTTATGACCTCCCCATCTCTCTCTCTCTCTCTCTCTCTCTCTCTCTCTCTCTCTCTCTCTCACACACACACACACACACAAGCACACACAACCATTTCAAACCCATGTGTCATGTGTATTCTGTCCTTTAGCCATGACCTTGTATTACCCTCTCACAGACTCCTTTCTAAATTTTACTTTATCCACATTTACAGTGTTTATAAATGGCATAGGCTAGAATCCACATATGAGGGAGAACATGCAGTGTTTTTCGTTCTGAGTATGGGTCACCTTGTTTAGTCTTCTACTTTGTACTTCACGGAAACAGCACTTCGCACTTGGGTTAACTGCCTTGGGTTCAGCGTTCTCCGACAGCCCACTGACCTACTTTTACCATCCACTATCCTTTTCCTGTGTTAGAAAGCAAGATACTTTATACTTTTCCTGTCTCCGGGACAAAGCTCCTGACAGAAACATTGTAAGGGAGAGATTGTTAACAGCAGAGCTGTAACTTTTAGGCTGTATTAGAAGAACTTGGGGGCACATCCAGCTCTTACTGAGAAGATAAGGGTTCTGAGGCTGAATCTCTAACCAGGAATAGGAGAGGCAGTATTCGGCGGCAGAAAAGAGTTGGCATTAGCGAAAGGCTGACTCAGTTTCTAGTCCTTCTGGTGGGGAGATTTCAGACAGCTTTTGGTACCACTCTGGGCTAGATATCCATACATATAGAAAATAAAAGGCTCAGGCTTGAAAAATCTCTGATACTGCTTGAAGTTCTAGCATCCCGCAAGCCTTTTGTGTGGATTGTTACCTGGTCTTTCCTGAAATAATTACATTTATATATTTATTCAGAGAGAAAGAGACAGAGACAGAGACAGAGACAGAAATAGAGAGAGACAGAGAGAGTCAGAGGACAACTTCCTGGGAGTTGATTCTGTTCTTCTATCATACAGGTTTCAGGGATCAAAGTCAGGTAGCAGTCAAACTTAGCTGCAAGTGCCTTTACTCACTGAGCCACTCACCAATCCAAACCTGATCCTTGATTCAAAAGTGTGCATGTGTGTGTGAGTGCACATGCGATGTGGAGGTCAGAAGACAATTGTGGAAGTAGATTCTCTCTTCCTACCAAGTAGGTCCTGGGAATCAAACTCAGGTCCATCCAGCCTGGCAGCAAGCACCTTTACAGGCTGAGCCATCACCACAGCCCCCACTTGCTTTTCAGATGCACACTTTGCAAATATTTTCTACTACTTGCTGGCTCATCTTCTCTGTGCCTTTCACAGAACAAAGGTGCTTAAATTTTAATAAAGCCCAGCTTCATTTTTTTCTTCAGTTGTTTACAATTGAGGCGATCTATCTAAAAAATGAATCCTCAAAGCCAATATCACCTCAATTTTCCCCTACTGTATCTTTTAGAAATTTTACACTTTAATGTTTGATTCTTAAATAATTGCTACATTTCTTTTTCACTGACTAACATTCACCACAATGTCCCTTATTGTTTCATTGGTGATTTTTTTTTAAAAAAGCATTTTATACTGTGTGGCACTCAGAAAATCAGGTTTTCCTCTCATCTTTAGTCTGGCATGCTTTTTTTATTACTTTCGTATAGCTATTTCTTTGATAGCAAGCTACTGTAGCATCTGCATTATTGGCTAGCTGCTCTGACTTCTTTAGTTATTAACATATTGTGCAATTAGTAAGTGATTACACATTTCTCATTTACAAATGGGAATAGCTCAGGCCTTGAGCAAAACGCACTCACTTGCTATGTTTCTAACTCAAGGCAGCCAGCACAGCTGAGAATCTGTGAAGACTCATCCAGGGTCCCTGGGATGGAGCCCTCAAAGAAAGCACGGTGTTCCCGGCGAGTTTGCACTGGTCTTAGGCTATTAATGAAGCTGCCTTCAGCCTTTTTCGGACTAACACATATGGTGACAGGTGGAGTGACTACAAATAGCCTTGGCCTGAGAATGGAAAAAATGATAAGCCATGGCCAAGGCCTTCAAAGTGACTTCTTGACAGGAATGCAAAAGGCAGACATGGGGCTGCAGAGCAGCAGGCCTCCCATAAAGCAGAGTCCTCTGGACTGACCCACCCTCGGGCCGGCATTGGCATAGACCATCTCAAGATGGGAGCTATGGGATGTTGAGTTCAATGTATCTCATGCATATACTCTTCAAAGCAACATGTTCCTAAATCCCTGTGGTTCCACCAAACGAGCCACTGTGTGTTTGTGGAGGGGGAGGGGATGTTGCACATGTGTGTGCAGGCACTCACAATTGTACCTCAGATGCCAGCCATCTTTGTTTTTCTTTATTTTTACTCTTTCTTTATTGAGGCATACTCTTACTGGCCTAGAGCTCACGTATTAGGCTAGATTGATGGACTAGTATGATCTGGGGACCCAACTGTCCTTTCCTTCTCAACTCTGGGATTATAAGCACATGCCACCTTGCCCAGGCAGGGTTGCTTTGTTTGTTTCTTTGCTTGCTTGGTTGGTGGTTTTTTGGTTTTTTAGGTTTTTTTTTTTTTTGTACATTTATTTATTTATTTGGGGTGTGTGTGTGTGTAGGTCAGACAACAACTTGCAGAAGTTGATTCTCTTCTACCATGTGGGTTCCAGGGATCAGACTCAGGTAATCAGGCTTGGTGGCCAGCACCTTTCCCAACTGAGCTATTTCTCCAGTCCCACCAACCCTTTAAACATGGCGTTTGTGGGTAGAACTCGGATCTTCAGGCTTGCAAGAATTAGACCTATTGAGCCTCCTCATCCCTAAATGAGCCATCTGAACAGGTCATTTCCTAAGATAACCAGCCTGGCTGCTTAGAACCTGCATTTGAGACTACAAAAACTGGTGGAGTACAGCTTGACCCACCTGTCAGCCAGCTTGTGTTACCTGGGTGACGGGGATGGAGATCCTTCAAAGGAAAGCAGTCTATATTTTTAGTTTGCACTGAGCCCTGACAACTAAATAACTGGTCCTACTGGTAGTTTTAACCACTAAACCAAAACAAATAACATAAACCAAAACAACAACAAAACATAACAACAACAACAACAAAAACTACCCTTAAGGAAAATGTTCTTTTCAAAAGGATCCTTAGATATGTCTAAGAACCTTCAAGCCATAAACCAGTTTCCTTGGAAATGGTTCTTTTACTCACCAGTGTCTTAGCTATCTGCTAATCCACCAGGCCAAGCCCGGGATGAAATCAGAACAGAATGTGATCTAGTGATCTAGCCCCACCCCTTTTCCTCTCTCTGCCCCCTTA
This sequence comes from Rhynchomys soricoides, assembly GCA_019843965.1. NCBI lineage: Eukaryota > Metazoa > Chordata > Mammalia > Rodentia > Muridae > Rhynchomys > Rhynchomys soricoides. Next base: position 105,895 of record JADRCH010000101.1, on the reverse strand, counting down.
AATACCTAACAGATTCATCTTCATGTCCTCTGCCAACAGTGTAAGAGCAACCTTTCCCCAAGGTTTCTAGTAGAGATGTCTGCATGTTAAAACAGAACACCCCCGGGAAGGAAGCCACAATATTTACTATATTTGAAGGTAGGGGATCCACCCTCTGACTGTAGAACACTGTCCACCCAACCTCTCTCTTTCCTGGCCCCAATCCTGTCCTTCAGAGTCGATAGCCTCAGTGCTTAACCTGGAAACACACCAAGGAAAACTCGAAGCGTGGCTGAGCTGACGAGAGCAGTCAAGATTGGAGACTCTTACCAGCAAACTGAAGACATCCATATCTTTTTTTAGGATGGGTTTACCTACGCTGGCACACCTCTCTGGCTTGTTTTCCCTTCAGTCAGAGCTGATAATAGCACTTGGTTTTATATAGCCCCTTGGTTGTGAGTGTCGACAGCATACGGAACTATAAAGCCAAAATCCACTTATATTGCTTCTCTCTGGTGGTTGGAATTTCACATGTGGACATAGGCAACATAGTTAGGTTTGACCAAAAGGATATAAGAGACAGGAAATGCATGAGCCATTACCCAGTGTAACATTTATTAGATAGAACGAGGAAGAATCTGATGTGATAGCCAAGGACACATTGAGGGCTAGTGAATATGCTTGTATGTGTGTGTGTGGGGGGGGGGGGTTCTGATTCTAGCCAAGGCTGCTGGAATAATGGGTATTAGCAGACTAGAGAGGAAAAGGATGTTAGTTTTCATCTACCATGGGGAAACTACCAGGAAAGGACTAGTAGTAGAGCCCTCTGTACCCACCGATCACAGTTTGCATCCAGAGAGACAGCATCTAGAGTAGGAATTCCCTTCCTTAGGATGCTTCACAGCCACGAGCCAGAAAGTTGTCATCATCCCTATATAAAGCTGCAATGTCCCTGAAGCAAATGGTGTTCCCTGGAGCTGTGCAGCCTTTAAAGAGAGGCTGCTGTCCCTAAGGGCCCACAGTTGGAGGGAACTTGGGCAGATCTGTCACGTAGCTGCTGTCTCCTTTCAGAAAGCTGCTACCAGCTATTGTCAAGAATTAACACATGTTGGGACTGGAGAGATGGCTTAGCTGTTAGGAACACTTGTCACTCTTCCAGAGGACCTGGATTGAATTTCTAGTCTCCACATGGTGGCCCACAACCATCTGTATGTAACTTACCCTCTTCTGGTCTCCACCGTCAGCAAGCTTATATGTGGTGCGCATGTGTACACGAATGCGCTCAAGCACACACACGCACACACGCATGCACGCACACGCACACGCACTCGCACATCACCTTGGGGGTGTTACCACATGTTGCACAATTGCCTTGACAGGATTATGGAAGGATTTAAAGAGCAAAGAACTGCTATTCACTTCTGCTTCTCTGAGCAGTCAATTGAAATCCCCTGAGGAACTGATATCTGTGTTTAAGATCTGGCAGATACTGAGCAGAACTTGTGAGTTTATGATGAAATGGAGTGCTGGGGATTGTATTTGTTGTGTTTGCTGTTACTGTGACTAACTACTTGACAAAAGTAACTTAAGCAGGGTTTATTTTAGCTCATAGTTGGAAGATACTGTCCATCAGAGTAGGGAAGGCACAGGATCAGGAGCATGGAGTGGTCACAGCAGAGATGGCTTCCCTTTTTATTCAGCCCAGGACTCTGACTCATGAGACGGTGCTGCCCACATTCAAGACGAGTCTTCCCTCCTCAGTTAAACTCTGGAAACATGTTCATACACCCAGAGGTGTGTCTCCTGGGCGATCCCAAACCCAGTCGAATGCACAATGAAAATCAACTATCACCAAGATCCAGAACCAAAATTATCTTGACTGTTTTTAGTTCCCTTAGATGCCACACACTCAACCTCTGCTACTAAACTAATGTTTTTGTGACTATGGGGTAAAACCTTACTTAGCAGACCAGAATCTTCCACCAAGCTTTTGTTTGTTTGTTTGTTTGTTTGTTTTTTAAAGTTATGTTTTGTTTTGTAGACATGGTCTCACTATGCAGCTCTGTCTACCCTGGAACTCACTGGGTAGACCAGGTTGTCCTTGAATTTACAGAGATCCACCTGCTACTTCCCGAGGACTGGGATTAACCATGACACCAATCTAATACTCACCAATCTTAAAACTAATAATTCAATCATATAGCACCTGAAATCTATGGGAGCCATTGGGTAGAAGAGGGTCTCACAAACTGAGGCTTACAGCTGACATATGATGAGAGCCACCAGCTTGTGGGCTTGCACACTTAATCACTGGTTGATATCAGAACAGCATGAAACCAAAGGGTACTACATTATTTGCTTTTCTTGTTGCTTTAACAAAACACCTGACAAAAGCATCCTAAGAAAGAAGGGTTTATTTTGACTTACACTGTCAATTCACACTCATACATCACGGCAGGGAGTTATGGTGGCAGGAACTTACAGCAACTGGTCACATTGCACCTGTAGAGAAGCAGACAGAGATGGATGCTGGTACCCAGCTTGCTTGCTCCGTTTCATCTTTAGTCCAGACCGCAGCCCACAGAAACGTACCACTCGGTTATGATGGATCCTCCCACCTCAATTATCTTAATTTAGATAACCTCCTTTGGCCTTGCCAAGAGGCTTGTCTCCTAAGTCTAGTCCTATCAGTCCATCCTCAATATTCACTATCACAGGTCCTCAACTCCTATAAGCAAAGTCCTGGAGGACTGTATGTTTGGTAGTAGAAGTGTTCTATGTAATAGTAAGAGGTAAGAATTGCATTGTTTGTTTATAGATGCTCAAGTTGAGGCAGGTGCCAAGGTCAAAGCATGAGGAGAATAATATTGTTTATATTATAGCTAAAATGAGACCTCACAAACTCTGCTCTTTCCATAAATGACCATGCTTAGTCTAGAACAAAGTGATATCAACTGTTTTTCAAAATAATTGAGATAATACAAACCCTAAATCAAATTGCTTTGGTAGGTCACCCTTTAATGGGCTGTAAAGATTAAATAAATATTTAACTTCTTAATCCTTTGCCACCAATGGTAATTGATATCTGAAGATAAATGTTTATTGGGAGATCATAGTGGTTTGAATGAGAAAAGTCCCCCATAGGCTCATGTATTTGAATGTTTGGTTCCCAGTTGGTTGCATTGTTTGTGAAGGTTATGGAGCCTTTCGGAGGTAGAGCCTTACTGGAGGAAGTACATCACTGGAAAGCGGGTTTTATTGCTGGCCCTACTTCCTGTTCTCTCACTTCCCTTCCTGTGTTGGGGTGAACTCTTTACTATTCAAACATTCTAGAAACCTGGCGTTGGTTTCATCACAAGAGCAGAAGATTGGGGGTTACTGTTGTATCTTGAAATGTCTCCTATAGATTCATGTGTTTGAACACTGGGTTCCCAGCTGTTTTGGAACCTTTGGGAAACGTAGGCTAGCTAGCTGAAGTAGGCTGCTAGGCTGAGCCTCAGAGATTATACCAGCCTCTTGTTCTGGTCTATTTGTAAGCTTCCTGATCTTCCTGATCTGCCAAGGTGTGAGATTTATCCACCTCACATTCCAGCTGCCATGAACTCCTCCATGCCTTCCCCATGATGGTGGCTAGAAACCATGGGCTAAACAAAACCATTCCTCCCATAAGTCTTTTTTTGTCAAGTATTTGTCAGAGTGATAAGTAAAGTAACACATGGGCAAAGGCAAATGATGGCCTAGTATTTGTACCAAGATAGTCCAGGAAGTCTGAGGCTGTAGCTCAGTTGCTTATCTAGCATGCAGAAGGTCCTGGGTTCTGTCTTTGGCAGTGTATAAAACAGTGTGGTGGCACACACCTGTAATCCCAGCACTTTGGAGGTGGAGACAAGATTAGACATTCAAAGTCATCCTTGGCTACATACTTAAAGCTAGCCTGGATAATATGAGACCACGACTCAAAAATATACATACATAGCTAGATAGTTCAGACCCTGAGATCTTCCACATAGTGGAAGGAGAGAACGGACTCCCTCAAGTTGTCCTTGATATCTATACTCCTCTCTCTTTCTCTCTCTCTCTCTCTCTCTCTCTCTCTCTCTCTCTCGCTCACACACACACACACACACACACACTTCATCCATCCATCCACTGATCAATTAAATGTAATAAAAATAGAGTGTCTGCTATGTCCCCATTTCCACTTTGGGGTTTCATTTTGTATTTATGTAACTAAATGGCCAGATGAAGTGCTAGTCTCAGAACTAAGAAACTTCTTCCTGGCAGTTCTTTCCTTCTCTGTGGAGATTGATTTCCCTTTCTCTGCTTTAAGAGTTCAAATGTCATGGCTCAAGACAAAGGTCTGCATTTTGTGCTTCACTTTCTCTTCAAGAAGTCCTTATCACAAGCCCTCAGGTAAGGGAGGATGAGCTGAGATGTGGGTGGTCCGAGGATGTCTCTACTTCTGCCCTCAAGCTTTGCTCCAAGCTTCATGTTTTATAAAATTGTAATTTATCACTGTCTTAGTTGGTGTTTTACTGCTGTGAACAGACACCATGACCACAGCAATTCTTATAAGGACAATATTAATTGGGGCTGGCTTACAGGTTCAGAGGTTCAGTCCATTATCACTAAGGCAGGAGCATGGCAGAGTCCAGGCAGGCATGGTGCAGGAGGAGCTGAGAGTTTTACATCTTGTTACAAAGGCAAACAGAAGACTGACTTCTGGATAGCTAGGATGAGAGTCTAAGGCCCACACCCACAAAGACACACCTCCTCCAACAAGGTCACATCTCCTAATAGTGCCACTCCATGGGCCAACTATATTCAAACCATCACATTCCACTCCCTGGCCCATAGGTGTGTTCAAACACATGAGTCTATGGGGGTCATACCTAGCCATAGCAAAATGCAAAATACATTTAGTCCAACTTCCAAAGTCCCATAGTCTCAACAATGTTAAAAGTTCAAAATTCAGTCTCTTGAGTTTCATACAATCACTTAACTGTAATCCCCAAAGCAAGACAGGAAACCAGCTGGGCAAACTTTTCATGTCCATGTCTGATGTCAAAACTGTCTTCGGATCTCCAACTCTTTTTTCATCTTTGTTGACTGTTACAAACTTCTTTCTCCTGGGCTGGTTCCACTCCTATTGTCAGCTTTCCTCAGCAGATAGCCCATGGCTCTGGCGTCTCGATCATCTTGGGGTCTCCAAGGCAACTTCAGTGTTACAGCTTCTTGTTCCAATATCTGGGATACCCACACATAATCTTTTGGGCTCTCCAAAGGAAGGAACTCTGCCCTCTGTAGCACTCTAAGCTCAGGTTGATCCACTCCACTGCTGCTGCTGTTCTTGGTGATCATCCTATGGTACTGGCATCTCCAATACACTGGGGTCTTCAGTGCAACTAGGCTTCACCAATAGCCTCTCATTGGTTTCTTCATGATCCCAAGACTCAACTTCTTTGCATGACTCCTTCAGTCCTGGACCGTCAAATGCCACTAAGGCTGCACCTTCACCAATGGCCTTCTATAGCCTCTCACAGTGCCAAGCCTCAGCTGTTCTTCATGACCCTTTCATGCCTTCAAAACCAGTACCACCTGGGTGACTCTTACACATTACCAAGGACAGCTGCAGCACGAGGTACAACCTTGGCTATCTCTGGAACACAGCTTCCTTGTGTTCTCAGAAAACACTTCCCAGAAGATTTCACCTCAGTGATGCTGGTCTCTTCTTAATCACCACTAATTTCTTAGCTCCAGCCAACCAGCATCAATTATCCCAGTGGTCTCCTTCTCCTCTTGAATATAAAGCCAGAGCCACATGGCTGAAGCTGCCAAGTTCTGCTGCTTGCTGGGGTTGGAACACGGGCCCCCTTGTTCTATTACATTATCACCAGCTTTCTGTTTTCCAACTCCTTCACTGTCTAAGCTTGGCTGTCCTAGAACTTGCTCTGTAGACTGACTTTGAACTCAGAGATCTGTCTGCCTATCTCCTATGCGCTGGGATTAAAGCTATGGTCCACTACCTCTGGATTTAAGTTTTTCTGTACTTGGAACTTGCTCTGGACCAGCAAGGCCTTGAACTCAGAGACCTGCTTGCCTTTGCCTCCTGGGATTAAAGGCTTGTACTAGCATGCCTGGACCTGAATTTAGCTGGGAAGGATCTTGCCCCAAGGTCACTACTCCTTTAATTCAATTTAGTATTCTTGAACACAGGATTCAGCTCCATTTCACTTCCTGGTGTCCCTTTGATACTCAAACCATTTATTTTATATTTTTCCTTTCTAAGCTTTGCTACACTTGTTCAAAACACTCTTCATGAGACTTAACCAGAGAACAAAGTCTCTGCTGGTTTGGTTTTTTGTTTGTTTGTTTTTGAGACTTCTTTTGTCAATGCAATTAATATAAATCTCTTTACCTTAGTCTCTTGTAGACTCTTCAGACAAGGGCTGAAAGCAGCCAAATTCTTCACCAAAATACCACAAAACAGTCTCTATGCCACATACTAAAATTCTTCTCCACTGTAACCTCTTGGACCAGGTCTGCCAAATCACTCTTGGCAACAAAGTCTTCCATATTCCTACTAGGATGGCCCATTTAACCTGACTTAAAGCATTCCACTGTTGTCTAAATCCAAAGTCCCAAAATCTACATTCTTCTAAACAAAAGCATAGTCAGGCCTATCACAGCAATACCCCAGTCTCTGGTACCAACTTCTGTCTTATTTAGGATTTTACTGCTGTGAACAGACACCATGACCAAGGCAACTCTTTTCTTTTCTTTTCTTTTCTTTTTTCTTTTTTTTTTTTTTTTCAAGACAGGGTTTCTCTGTGTAGCCCTGGCTGTCCTGGAACTCACTCTGTAAACCATGCTGGCCTCGAACTCAGAAATCTGCCTGCCTCTGCCTCCCAAGCACTGGGATTAAAGGCGTGCGCCACCACTCTTATAAGTACAACATTTAATTGGGGCTGGCTTACAGGTTCAGTGGTTCCATTCATTATCATCAAGGCTGGAGCATGGTAGAGTCCAGGAGCTGAGAGTTCTCCATCTTGTTACAAAGGCAAACAGGACAAGACTGACTTCTAGGCAGCTAGGATGAGAGCCTTAAAACCCACACCCATGATAGCACACTTGCTCCAACAAGGGCCCCACATCTACTCCAACAAGGTCACACCTCCTAACAGTGCCACTGTGTGGGCCAACCATATTTAAACACAATCACTTTATCTTTTGTGTGTATAGTGTTTGTGTGTATACATACAGTTGTCTTTGAATGCACAGACATGTATACACATGCATATAGAGACCAAGGTTGACATCTGTTGTCTTTCTTGGTTGCTCACTACTTTACTTTTTGAGACAGGGTCTCTCTCTGAACCTGGAATTCCCCGATTAGCTAGATGGCTGGCCAACAAACTCCAGGAGCCCACTTGTCTCCCTTCTTTCCAGAGCTAGGATTACAGACGTGTACCATGACTTTTATGTGGATTCTAGAGATTGAACTCAGGACTTTGTCCTTTTGTGACCGACACTTACTGACTGAGCCATGTCTCCACCCCTCCAGTCCCTCTCATCTGCTTCGCAGTCCCTGTTCTGATGACATGGCCGATGACATCGGAGTTTACAGCCGGACTCTCGTCAGTGTTTAATTATGTGCACATTGTTTCCCTTTACTCTCAGCCCTTTGGATGCTCCCTGCTAACTGTGAGAAAGTTCACAGGGGTGGCACTGGGGCCACTGGCCAAGAACTTGTGACACCTCCCAGTCTAATTTTCCCTGAGAGCTTCTAGGCTCCTCTCAAAATGTCAGAGACACAGTGAGCATATGAGCAAAGCATCCTTTGGGATTTGGAGATCCTGAATCGCCTAGTGGTTCCTTCTTCCAACCCTCTAGAGCTACATCTCCCTCCGCCCCACCCTGCTTGAAAATCCCTGATCCCTGTTGTTAGGAAAGAGCGTAATGAAATTTAAATTTAGCATGTGAGGCTGCGGATCACCCTATCTCTGTTTCTGAGAAACAACTGTTTACTATTCTAACACTCCAGAAACCTGGCAACGGCTCACGGCTGGCAAGGGTAAGCTCCTGAGCTCAGGAGCAGCTGTGCTTGCAAGCGACCCCTGCCCCATGGGCCCTCCCCACCACATCAGCGGCATATCTGAGTTAAGAGAGTCCAGACCTAGAACTTCGCAGAGCTATGGAAAGCAGACAGACCCTATTTTTGATGATCCTGTGGATTATTGAGAAAGGAAATTCCAAACAGTCCATGGAGCTCTGAAGAAGCATTCCGTCGCCCTGCCTTCTCTCCTTGTCTCTCTGATTCTATTTTTGTATTTCCCTCTGAGGGGAGGTTTATGAGGCTGAAACCGAAAAGCCATGAAATGGAAGTGGTAATCCTAAAGAGATGTTTCTGGGTGGAAAAACAGGAGTTGCCATTCCAGCTTCCACTACTCAGCCGGTGAGAACTCCAAGCACCAGAACTCCTAATGCTTGGAAACTGAGTATCTAAATACTATTGTCATTTGAGGCAGGGACAGCCACATGGAGACTAACGCCAAGTTTGCCTCTGAGCACAAGAAACTGCCTTGTTTGCATTTTCTGTTGGCCACATCAGCCCCAAGCAAAGCCCTCTGCTTACATCCTCCTCTCAAGTCACAAGCATGGCACGTGATGTTCGGTGCTGGAGCAGTCACTGGACAGTAGGGGCAAACAGTAATGTTATCTCTGCAAGTGACATTCTGGACACTCCATGCCTCGTGATCCTCATGGCTAAAATGAGACACCAGCAGTGGGAGGGAATGGAAAGTGGTGACGCGAGCCACCTGAGTGACATTGTAACCTCAGATGATGCCGGTGGCCCAGGCTATATAAGCTGAAGAGAATGGGCTGAATGAGTATGCTGACGTCATGTGCTGAGGATGCTGGGAAATCATGTGTGATTCTCTGCTTGGGGTGCCCTCCCTAGCAAGCTTCATCATGGAGAAAGTGAGGTAAAGCTTGCATCAAGGTTTGATGTAGCAAATATGCTTAGGAGAAAAAAATGCTTAAGCATTTAAAGGGTGAATTTGTTTTGATAAAACTTGTCCAGCACAGTAGAGCTGCCTATGGTCATCGTGAACATTTGCACCCAGCGGACTAGCCAACATATGTCCATTGTCATACTTTACTATGATGAAGTCACTGAGAGAGGATCAGACAAGTACACAACACAAACATAGACCTGAAACCTTTCCAAAGAAGGCTCATAAGCTAGTGAGAGGGTAAACATGTGAAGAGTCGTCTCATGCAGACACAGATATGAGTACTAAAGCCTTGTCCTGCAGAGGAGGGGAAAACATTAAGGGAAACCTCTATGAACTGTTTCTATGGAAGATAGAAAATAGCATTTTACTAGCAGCTTCTCTTTAATAGGTAGACATTAGTTGTTAATACAACAAAAACCTAGGGAGATAGAGATGGCTCAGTGGTTAAAAGAACTAGCTGTTCTTCCAGAGGACCCAGGTTCAATTCCTAGCACCCACATGGTGGCTCACAATCATCTGTAAATCTTCTGTCTACGTAGGCATCATGCACTCATCTGGTACATAGACATACATGTAGGCAAAATATCCAAATGCATAAAATAAAATTATATGTGTGTGTATAACAAAGAATAGTGAAATAAACTAAAATACACTAAAAAATCATGAATTCTGTAAGTTTGTTTATAAATTTTTAAGTAACTAAAGGAATGATTTAAAAATACATTATTTATTTGTGTTTGTGTATGTGGACATGCACACATATGCAGGTACACCATGGTAGGTATAGGTCAGAAGATAAATTGTGGTAGTCCATTCTCTCATGTGGATCCAATCTAAGGATTGAAATCAAGCTGTCAAGCTTGGCAACCAACACCTTTATTCACTGAGTTATTTACCTGCCCATGACTGATATATTTAATTTAAAAAAAAACCAAACACCTTACATTTATTTATTTATTTATGGTCAGAAGACAACTTGTAAGAGACCCACCACATGGGACCCTGAAATCAAACTCAGGCCATCAAGGTTGGCAGCAAGCCTCTTTATCCAATGAGCCATCTCCCTGGCCCGTGGATATTTTTATCAGACATTTGCTTAAGGTCAGCAGACAATACTGTCTTGTTTCACAATAAATTCCAAAAAGATAACAGAGAAAATAAGGCTACCCCTTAACTATTAATCATTTGTGATTCTTTGCCTCTCAATGGTTTATCTTCCACCCCATCCTCGACAGGTCTTCTTGGGTCTGGATAGGGAGGCTAAATGCAAATTATATACAGTGAAAGTACAGTGCAGGATTGACTCTAGCTGCTGGGGACATGAAGTGGGTTGCCATGAGAACACCACTAACTACTCTTCTTATCACTAAGACCAAATACCTCACAGAAGCAACTTAAGGACTTACTTTGGCTCACAGTTCAGACAGGTTTCAATATGAAATGTCCCCCACAGGCCCATGTTTTAGGTAGGACACTTGGTCTCTAGCTGGTGGTGCTGCTTTGGGACATTGGGGCTGAGCTGGTGGAAGAGCTGAAAGCCCCTGTACTGGTGGTAATCCTTAGTGCTTTCTGGTTTGCACACCCCTGCCACCCTGAATCCCAGCATGTCTCTCCCACCACAGTGAACCATACTGTCTCACACTGTGAGTCAAATAAAGTCCTTCTTCCCTTAAGTTGCTTCTGTCAGATATTCTGTGACTGATATAACTAACACACACAAACCATCAGGGTCAAGAAGCTATGGTGACCAGGACTTATCAGAGGTGAAAGGTGCTCATGGTTCTGATTGCTTCATCTTGGAGGATCAGAGAGCAGAGTCAAATAGGAAATGCGGGCCTGTGACTCTTATGGCCTGCACTCACCAAGTGGGCCCATGTCCAGAAAGTTCCGGTCTCGGGATCATTACGTGTGTGTTTCCTTTCCCTGTCTCCTTTCTCAGCCTTTCCTCTTTGAGATTCCCAAGCCCTTGTTCCCCACATCATCTAGCCTCCAGGACTTGCTAGCTTCTTCCTTGGCCATGGGGGCTGTGTGGAAGGCTGCAGTCCAGCCTATAGAACTGCAGAAACAGAGACATGGGTTGGTTTTTTTTATTCCCTGTGTTGCAGCCATTTCAGTGGGTATCCCTCTTGCTTCTGCAATACACAGCATCTAGTGCACATTTCACTGTGACACACACACTCTTTCATAGTCCTACACAGCTGTGTCTGTGACCCTTTCTCATCCCAGCAGCCTCCCTGTATTCAGGCCATCTCACCACTTACTTGTGTGTTCCTGCTATTTCTATCAATTTTTAACTTTTTAAATTGTAGTAAAATATACATAATAAAATCTTTACCATTTCAAGCATAGCTCAGTGATATTAAGTATATTCATGTTGTATACTCATTACTACCACCCATCTTAAAACCTGTGTGTTATAAAACCAAAATTTAGTGTCCATTAAAACATACCATAAGCTGAAGAGGTGGCTCATGAGTGCTTAAGAGCCCCGAGGACCTGAGTTTGGTTCTCAGCACCCAGTTGGTGGCTCACAACCATCTATAACTCCAGCTTTAGAGAATCTAATACTCTCTTCTGGCCTCTGAAGACTCCTTTGGATATGTGGTGCATATAAATTCACGTGGGCACAAGCATATACACATAGAATAAATGAATGAATCTTTAAATAGGAACTCACTTCTCCGTCCTCCACAGACCCTGGCAACCCCCAATCTTTACCTGCTTCTCTCAATGAACTTAACTCCTGCAGGTGCTCTGTGAGTGGGATCACAGAATAGTTTGCCTTCTGTGTCTATCTAATTTCATCAGCACAATATAGCGCTTTGGATGTGAAATGTCTCCCGTAGGCTCAAGTGTTTGGGCGCCTGGATACCACTGACTGACAGATGGTTCTGGAAGGTTGTTTATGAAGTGGAGGCTCAATGGAGGGAATGGGTTACTTCGGGGAGCTCTGTATTATTTCTGTTTTGCAACCAATGTAGCTGAGATCCTGCTCTTGATGGACAGGGACAGAGCAGTAGATGGCAGCTTTGTGACAGTATAACTTTCACTGGTTACTTTTACCTGAGGCTACTTTTCATTCCTGGGCCTTCTGCCTGGCATCTGGGTCTTGCTATTTACAAAGTACTGCCTAAGACCGGCTCTGTCTTCTCTCTCTTCAAATAAAAAAAAAAAGTATTTTACTAGTATGTACCTTGTGTAGAAAAGAGTAAAATGCATAGCTTGAAGATATTTTTCACAAAATGAGCACACTTTATCATCCAAATCTAGAAATAGACTATCACATGAGCCCAGAACCCCTTACCCTGCTCAGTATCTTCTTACCCCTGCTGCACAGGTTAGTTTTTTTATGAGGCACTAATTCCAGCAACCTTTGACTGCATCACATGTGTAGAATCACAGCATGCACATTCTTCTGTATCTGGCACCTGTTGCTTACCAGGATGCTCACGAAAGTCTTTTTATAGTGCAGAACAGGAGTGTTGGTTCCTTGCTGAGCAGGATTCCAATGAGGGGCATTCCCAGCACATGTGTCCATTCTTCTGCTGGACCTCTGGTTTGGCTCTGAGTTGAGATGTTACAAATGATGCTTTTGTGGGTCTTCTTGGGCATTTCTGTTCTAAACAGTGCACCTGAGAGTTTAAATAATTGCGAAATAATAATTTAACGAAGTATCTGTCCTAATAGTATGCTGTTCCAGCCGTGTATTAGATGGGTTTTGCTTGTTTTGTTTTTGGTTTGGTTGGTTGGTTTGGTTTTTTTCCCTTGAACAGGGCCTCATTATGTACAGTCCTGGCTGGCCTGGAACTTTCTGTGTAGACCAGGCTGGCCTCAAACACACAAAGATCTGCTGTCTCTGCCTCCTGAGTGCTGAGATTAAAGATGTAAGCCACCATGCCCAGCTCCTACCATGGTTGTCTGTCTGTCTTGTCTGTCTGTCTGTCTGTTCCTTTCTCCCTTCCCCCTCTTGTTTCTCTCTCTCCCCCTTCTCTCTCTTTTTTCCTCCTAGGGATGAAACCCAAGTTTTCATGCATGCCAGATGAAGATTGAGGTCCACCCTCAGACCCTGACAGTCTCTTGCATCAGCCTTGCTGGTACTGTGTAGTGAAACCTCACAGTGGCTTTGATTGATGGGCTACCCCTACTGTAGATAACATCATTGTTGTTGCTTTAATGACTGTTCAGGTTTCTGCTCATTTTTCTACTGGTGTAGAAATGAGCATGTTTGATTAGGTCTCGGGAAATACAAATATGCAGAAATGAGCTCAAGATGGACTCTAGAAGGATTTATGATGGATTTTTAGAAGCCAGAATTCCCCAGGAACTTGTTTTCTAACTGACAAAGAAGAGTCATTTTCCTCACCTCTGGCAAAAGAAACATACGGCGCTCCAATTGCATATAACTGTGGCGCCTATCAGAGTATCAAAGTCCATGCTAACCTCCAGGCTCCTGTAGTCCCTGTTCGCCACCCCCACCACTTCTTTCCTATACTCCCAGGCCTGCTCCAGCTCACAGACTTCCCTCCCCAAAGCTACTCACCCACCTTACACCCCACATTTTCCCATGTCCCACTTTCCGAGCCCTAGCCATCTCCAGCCTGGTTCTTTATTCTCTCTGCTCTGGATCTTCTAGAAGCCTCTGGATATTTCCTCTCTCTTACTCACAATAAAACCTTTTCCCCTAATAATGGAGTGGTCATTTTGGTAGTTTCTTTACTTCACCCCCTTGCATACATGTATACATACATGCATATACGTGCGTACACAAATATACTGTCATGGTTTGAATATGCTTGGCTTAGGAGTGGCACTATTTGGAGGTATAGCCTTGTTGGAGTAGGTGTGGTCTTGTCGGAGTAGGTGTGTCACTGTGGGCATGTGCTTCAAGACCTTCCTCCTAGCTGCCCGGGAGTCAGTCTTCTCCTAGCAGCCTTCAGATGAAGATGTAGAACTCTCAGCTCCTCCTGCACCATGCCTGCCTGGATGCTGACATGCCTTGACAATAGTGGACTGAATCTCTGAACCTGTAAGCCAGCCCCAATTAAATGTTGTCCTGATAAGAGTTGCCTTGGTCATGGTGTCTGCTCCCAGCAGTGAAACCCATACACATATAAATATGTTTATAGTTTTGGAACAGTTTTTAAAGTAGTCTCATTATGAGTCATTTGTTATGCATATGAGTTTTATTTAAGGAGTTTCCATATCTTCTAGCTCACCCTCAGACTTATGTTCTCTCTGTTGGTTTTTGTATTTGTCTTTTTGAGAGAGTTTCATGTATTCCAAGCTGGTCTTAAACTCACTATATAACTAAAAATGTTCTTGTACGTCAGAGCCTCCTGCCTTTATCTCCCAAGTGCTGGATTTTAGATATGCATTTAACCTGCCTGTTAAATGCAAGGATGGGGATTGTATCCGGAGTCTCATACACGCTAGGCAAGCACTCTACCAACTGAGCTACATCCTTAGCATCCTCTCTTTATGTCTCTTTTTGGTGTTTTTGACAAGCTTGTCTTTTAGTATCATCACTCTTAGATTGTGGGTATTTGATGTCTACTTCTCAGCAGAGTTATATCATTTCCTCTTGGCCCTCGATAACACTCTCTGATACCCCTGTCTCCCCTCAGATGTACTGAATGCCCTTGGCGTTCAAAGTACCTGTTCCTGTCCTTCTAGGACTAGCCTTTCCCATGGGGGAAGATCTGGTTTCAAGTTCTGGCACCTTGCAGTCTTCTCAGGCTTCTCTGAAGTTGCCCCCTTTGTACCCAGTGGTGCCCTGAAAGTGACTTAAGGAGGTCCAATCAACTGGTTTCTAAGTGAACTTGTGGACTCTTTGACTGTGCATTGGAGCCCCCTGTGTTTTTCTAGTTCTTTCTGTCTTATTCACTTAACACCAAGAACTTGTTGCTTGTTGCTAAAAGGGCTGAAGCATTAATGGAGAATTGTGAGTCATCTCTGTAATTTAGTGTCATTTTGTCAATCTGGGAAGAGTATCAGGAGATCGTACTATGGAAAAATGAAATGCTTTTGTCAAATTGATTCGAAATCCAAAGAGTAATTATTGAGTACCTGATATATGTCAGTCCGTGTTCCAGACACTGCAGAAGTAACACAAGAAAAAGTCAGACATTGATCTTTGCAGGCATAGAGCTTATATTTCATATTGAGGGACAGATGGTAAACAAGTCAGATAGGTACATTTAGCAAGTTGAGCGACATGTGCTAAAGGAAAAAAAGAAAGTGTCTTAGTGTTTTAGTGCTGTAAACAGAGCTGAGAGTTCTACATCTTCCTCTGAAGGCTGCTAGCAGAATACTGACTTCCAGGCAGCTAGGACAAGGGTCTTAAAGCCCACACCTAACCCAACAAGGCCACACCTACTCCAACAAGGCCACACCTACTCCAACAGGGCCACTGTGGTCTTCTAATAGTGCCACTCCCTGGGCAGAGCATATACAAACCATCACAGAAGGAGTGCTATGATTGTGCTGATGGCTTTTAGCTTTTTGTGAAATCTTCAGGCCAGGGCTCACTAAAAATGGCTGGGGATACAGACCTGTTTGATGTTCCATTATCTCTAACCAAGGAACTCACTTTATAGCTGAAGAATTACAGCAGAAACCATAGAGAATTATGCTTGCTGGCAGGCATACTCAGCTAACTTTCTTATTTAGGTCAGGACCATCTGTCTAGGGAATGATACCACCCATAGTGGGCTGGCTCCTCCTTTTTCAATTAGTCATCAAGAGACTCCCCCTAGAGACATGCCCACAGGGAATTTTTCTACTAAGGCTTCCTTCCCAGATAATTCTAGGTTGTGTCAAGTTGACATTTGAAGTTGACCAGGATAGGGACAAGAGCTAAGAGAAGAGGACAATAAGCATAAAGGTCTTGAAATGGAAGTATATCTCACATTTAGAGTAGCTCACAGTGAGGGAGAAAGGCAGGAGAAATGTGAAAGAGGCCAAAGGTGTACCAAGGGTTCTTGAACTATATACATTGTGATGTAAGGCTACACCAGTTCAGTTTAATGATACCCAGAAGCCAAGTTCACCTTTGTATACATGAGAAGGATGGATATAACATAGGAGCTGTTAAGAACAGCATACTGTAAAATATCAATCTGGATGTTTTTAATCATAAAAACATCATCTGTAGTCGGGCAGTGGTAGAGCACACCTTTAATCCCAGCACTTGGGAGGCAGAGGCAGGTAGATTTCTGAGTTTGAGGCCAGCCTGCTCTACAGAGTGAGTTTCAGGACAACCAGGGCTATATAGAGAAATCTTGTCTCAGAAAACAACAACAAAAAACAATTTTTATATGTAAACAATGTCTAAATAAAAAAGGTGACTGTACTGTTTTGTGTGTCAACTTAACACAAGCTAGAGTTATCACAGAGAAAGGAGCCTCCCTTGAGGAAGTGCCTCCATGAAATCCAGCTGTAAGGCATTTTCTCAATTAGTGATCAAGGGGGGAGGGCCCATTATGGGTGGTGCCATCCCTGGGCTGGTAGTCTTGGGTTCTATAAGAAAGAAAGCTGAGCAAGCCAAGGGAAGCAAGCATCCCTTCATGGCCTCTGCATCAACTCCTGCTTCTGGACCTGCTTGAGTTTCAGTCCTGACTTCCTTTGGTGATGAACAGCAACATAGAAGTGTAAGCTGAATAAACCCTTTCCTCCCCAACTTGCTTCTTGGTCATGATGTTTGTGCAGGAATAGAAACCCTGACTAAGACAGTGACTAAAAGGTAAACCTACTTTTTGGTGGTAGTGGTGGTATATGCCTCTAATACCAGAATTTGGGTGGTCGAGGCAGTGGGGTCTTAAGTTTAAGGCCAGCCTAGGATGCATAAAAAAAAAAAATCACAAAACAACAAGAAGTAAAATCATCATTAAGCCAAACAAAGAAACAAAGGACAGCATGCTGGCACCTGAAAGAAAATCACAGCCAGGGGTGGGCTTCAGTCACACTCCTATGCCTATAGAATGACTTACCAAGCAGAAGCTCTGAGACACTGGGTCCATAGACAAAAGAAGATTCAAGGAAAGGGGATAGAGTATGGGAAGAGTTAGATTAAAAATAAACAAATACCCAGGCCTGTGCTTGGGAAGCAGAGTGAGGAGGAGAATCAGGAGTTCAAGACCAGCCTCACTTACCTACACAGTAAATTTGCCTGCCTAGGCAAATGAAGCTCTGTCATCATCCACCTCCCCCTTCCCCACCACCCAGAAAAGAAAGAAAGAAAAAAGGAAGGAAGGAAGGAAGGAAGGACAGACAGATGCGTGTCTGGAGAGATGTGTCAATGGGTAAAAATGTTTGCTGTTCTATCATGCTGACCAAGGTTCAGATTCCAGCACACAGCATGGTGGGGGGGGGGAGTGAGAGGGAGCCCGAGGGAGAGAGAGGGAGAAGGGGGGGGCACACAAAATGATGATGTCAATAGAAACTACAACTCATAGGCCTGATTGTTTCTTCAGAGAGTGCCAGGTGAGCAGTCCATCCACATAAGTCATCCGAAGGGAAAGCTATTTTCTGCTATTTTAACTAAAAGGGGAAAAGCTATAATAAAAACAAAATTTTAAAAGTGTAAAATACCTGGGGGTGGGGTGTAGTCCAAGGTGGGGAACTGGCTGGGTTGGGGGAAGGGGCTTGGAGGAGGACAGTTGGAGAGAGACTAAATTACCACAGAGAATGCATGACTATATGTATGAAAGCAATCTTTGTGTGCTAATCTAAAAGTCAACTTTAAGAAAGAAAAAACTGGGCAGTGGTGGCACATGCCTTTAATCCCAGCACTTGGGAGGCAGAGGCAGGTGGATTTCTGAGTTCAAGGCCAGCCTGGTCTACAGAGTGAGTTCCAGGACAGCCATGGCTACACAGAAACCCTGTCTTGAAAAACCAGAAAAAAAAAATTATTCCTTCTTTTCTGCTTTTTATGGAGAAAGACAAACCTAAGTATCTCACTGAAGAGGTGTGTCTTTGCAAAATCTACCACTTGCCAGAGACTTGGTTATGAATATCAGTAAGTGTTCCTAGGAAGCCAACTCTCCTGGCTGAGGTTTGGATGTGTAGGCCCATTCTAATGCTGGTCAAACTTCTGTCATAGCCTTAAAGACTATGACATCATTATGGAAAGTCTGCCAGGAGAAGATGATTTTCATTGATGGGCCCCGCTGGCATTAGCCCTCTGTTCTTCCATTTGGGTTTACAGGTTTGTTGATTCACACCATGGAAGCCGGCCCTCTCCTCTAAGTATAGGCATCAGAGAGCAACCTCTGTAACTCTCAGAGGTTTCTCATTTCTCCATAGTTTTTGATTCATGTTCTCTTTTCTGGTTCTCTTTGTAGCATTCAAACAATCTTTATATAGCTGTAAAATCTTTTTTTTTAAATTATTTTTTAGATTTATTTATTTATTTCATGTATGTGAGCATACTGTTACTGTCTTCACAGACACCAGAAGAGGGCATCAGATCCCATTACAGACGGTTGTGAGCCACCATGTAGTTGCTGGGAATTGAACTCAAGACCTCTGGAATAGCAGTCAGTGCTCTTAACCGCTGAGCCATCTCCAGCCCAGCTGTAAAATCTTTAAATTCTTCTTTTAAAAAATGGTTTGTCAGTAGGGCAGTAATGGCACATGCCTGATCTCTGAATTTGTAGCCAGCCTTGTCTACAGAGTGAGTTCCAGGAGAGCCAAGGTTAGACAGAGAAACATCATCTTGAAAAATAAAAACAAACAAACAAAAAACAAGACCAAAAAGAATTATTTACTTACTTACTTATTTACTTACCTTTTAAAACAGAGTCTCATTATGTAGCTTTAGCTGGCCTTGAACTTGTGGTGATCTTAAGTAGAAATTTCTGGTTTCTTTGGAGACTCAGTTGTGTCATGTTGTATTTTTCTGGAAACTGTCTTATGAGAGGGTTTTTTGCTGAAGCAGACACGTGGGAGAATGTTTTGCTGAGAACAGACATGTGTTTTTCTAGAAGCTGCCTGGAAAAGGGGCATGTGATGTTTTGCTTGAGCAGATGCTTGAGAGAACACGTGATGTGTGTACAAAGATAACCCAACAGACAGTGGATGCTACACACAGTGTGGCCTTGCCACCCTTTGGTCTTCCCTGACGATGCTGTGGCATTGATTCACCTTGCCTTCTTCAATGATAATCGTTTGTCCTGACTTTGTAGAGAGAACCACCACCAAAGAACTTCTGATAGTATTCCGGCAGCTTCTGGCCAGTCTCTTGGACTCCAGCTGATTGGCAGAGCCTTTAGTTTCTTCTAGATGGAACTGCCATTGCCTTCAAGTGGATCAAGCTGCTGCAGCATGGCAGCTGAGCGGCTGCCGTCCTGACAATGACGACTGGAGGAGCCTCAAGGAGCTATATCCAAGCAGGTCCATATCCTCCTTTGCCCTACTTTTCTTTCCTCTCCATTAGCTCTGGTAGGTGGTGAGCTAGAAAGTAGGTTAAATCGTTTAATAAGGGCTCAAGAGCCCTTATTAAAGTAGGTTTTAAAAAGTAAAAGCCTACCAGGTCTACCTGTCCCTGTCTCCTCTGGGCTAGGATTAAAGCCACGCACCACCTTACACAGATTAAATGGTAATTTACAAAAATGAAAGTCCTTTGAGGGCTGGAGAGGTAGCTCAGAAGTTAAGAGCAAGTATCGGTCTTGAAGAAGATCCAAGTTAGTTCCCAGCATCAACTGGGACAGCTTGCAGCTGCTTGTAATTCCAGCTCCCTGAGTCGGGCTGGGTGTGGGATCTAATGTCTCCAACCCTGGGCCTCAAAACTCACCTGCACATAAGTATGCACAGTCCTGCCACACATACACACGTAATTAAAAATAATACATACTGGAGAGATGGTTCAGCAGGTAAGAACACTGGCTGCTCTTCCTGAGGACCTCGGTTCAATTCCCAGCACACACATGGTGGCTCACATCTATAACTCCAACCCGGGGGATGTGATGCCTTCCTCTGGCCTCTGAGGCCACTGGGTTCCTCACATGATATACACACAGACAAAAAAAATATCATGCACACAAAATAAATAAACAAAACAAGTCTAAAAATTTTGCCTGTACAATACTGATTTTTTTTCTTTTTTCAGGAAGCTCCTCTGAGATACTGGATGTAAGATTTCCCAATGTTTAACACACGCGCGCACACACACACACACACACACACACACACTTGGCATGGTGTTACACACCATTAATCTCAGCACTTGGGGAGGCAGAGGCTGGTGGTTCTCTATTAATTCAAGGCCAGCCTGATCTACATAGTGAGTTCCAGGACAGTCAGGGCTACATAGTAAAACCCTGCCCCCCCCCAAAAGAAAAGAAATATGTATTTCTATTAACTATATTTATACTTAACAACCTATAACTATATTTTTAATATTTTATTTTATGTGTATGAACATTTTGCAGGGTGTGTGTGTGTGTTTATGTACCACCTGTATGTCTAGAGCCTAAAAAGGCCATAAGATGGTATTGGATCCCCTGGAACTAGAGTTACAGAAGGTTGTGTGCTGCCATGTGGGTGCTGGGAAACAAACCTGGATTCTGTGAAAAAGTAGCTAGTGCTCTTAACCACTGAGCCCTCTCTTCAGCCCCTATAATTAAAAAAACAAAAACAAAAACAAAAACAAAAAACCAAAAAACTGTCATCCCACACAATAGGATGATAATGGTCTGTTCCTGGCTCTGGAATGTCAGCTTGTTAAAGACTTCCAGAAATAGAATTAGTGCTTTAACTGGAATGAGCATATGTCACGCTCCAGACACATGTTTCCAAATTGCTTCCTAGAGGATGGCGGCTTTATCGGTAATGTCTTAAAATGTTTTTGTCAGGAACTAATAATACTGCCTTGAGTAATATTACTAAATAGTCAATGATTAATAAACATCACTTACACACTTTATTACCTTAACATGTTCCTTTTCTGGTTTTTTGAGACAGGGTTTCTCTGTGCAGCCCTGGCTGTCTTAGAATTCACTCTGAACCCAGGCTGGCCTGGAATTCACAGAGATCTTCCTGCCTTTGCTTCCCTAGTGCTGGGATTAAAGGCATGTGCCACTACTGCCCAGCTACTTAAACATTTTTTAGTTTACTATAGACAAGATATGTACGAAAGATGCATATCTTTCACACCTACTATGTGTGAGTGTGTGTGTGAGTGTGTGAGTGTGCGCGCGCGCCAAAGAAGGAGATTCAGTATTCTGCTTTGTCACTCTGCCTTATTCCCTTGAGACAGGGCCTTGCAGCTTTTTTTTCCACATAGGTCCTGGGAATTTAGACTGGAGTTCTCATATATACACAGTCAGCATTTTTACCTACCAAACCATCTCCTCAGCCCTGTATTTAATTTTTAAAGATATGCAATACAGATAAAATAAACCATTTATTATCTGTAGATGCCAGTTCTAAAATCTATGTCATTTCTAGTCTTTTACAACTGACAAATAATCAATATCTGTAATGGCAAATATTCAACAAAATAAGCGTAGCATGAGGCAGAGAGAAGAGAAGGGACCTGGGCTCCCCATACTTCTAATTGAGTGGGTTGATAAGGAGATCGCTGGACGGTTCTCACTAGCTAAGAACCACTAAACTTTTTTAAAGTTCTGTGGCTCCCTAAATGGCATCTGAGCATTGTTTGTTCAGGGTTGATGAATCAGTATTTGGGCAACAGTATATACATTTCTAATGCTACGGACTGGAAGACCAGGGAAAGGTGTTTTACTGTCACCTGCTGGTCTCCAGAGGTAAGGCAGATGTGTCTTGCCATTGTGTATTTTCAAATCCTTTTCTTAAAAAAACAAACAACTCAAAACTTAAATATTTATGTTAAAAGTAAAGTATTATGTGGGTGTGGTGGAAATGCCTTTAATGCCAGAGCTTTGGAAATGGAGGCAGGAAAATCAAGAATTCAAGGCCAGCCTGGGCTACATAAGACTGGGGTTTTTTTGTTTTGTTAAAGTGAAGCTTTAACCTTAACTAAAGCTGGGAAAGAATTTATTCTGGCTTTCCCATTTTCAACTCTTTTTATTGTTATTAGGAAATTCTCACAATAACAAGTGATCAGGGCTATTAAAGCTGATATCCCTGGGCTCGGTTGCTAAGATCTGTCTTACCCATTGCTTCTAATACCATGATGTTTTGATTATTATGTGACGGGAGGAATTTCTTTTCTGGTCCAGTCTATTTGGAGTTCGGTAGGCTTCTTGTGTATTTATGTTCATCTCTTTCTTTAGGTTATGGACGTTTTCTTCTATAATTTTATGAAGATATTTACTGGCCCTTTAAGTTGGGAATCTTCTCTCTCTTCTATACCTATTATCCTTAGGTTTGGTCTTCTCATTGTGTCCTGGATTTCCTGGATGTTTTGAGTTAGGAGCTTTTTGCTTTTTGTATTTTCTTTGACTGTTGTGTCAATGTCTTCCAGGGTATCTTCTACTCCTGAGATTCTCTCTTCTATCTCTTGTATTCTGTTGGGGATGCTTTCATTTGTGACTCCTGATCTATTTCCTAGGTTTTCCATCTCCAGGGCTGTCTCTCTTTGTGTTTTCTTTAATGTTTCTATTTCCATTTTTTTAGATCCTGGGCGGTTTTATTCAATTCATTTACCTGTTTGATTGTATTTTCCTGTAATTCTTTAAGAGATTTGTTTCCTCTTTAAGGGCTTCTACTTGTTTACCTGTGTTCTCTTGTATTTCTTTAAGTGAGTTATTATGTCCTTCTTAAATTCCTCTATCATACTCATGAGATGGGATTTTAGATCTGAATCTTGCTTTTCAGGTGTATTAGGGTATCTTGGGATGCTGTGGTGGGAGAACTGGGTTCTGATGTTGTTAAGTAACCTTGGTTTCTGTTGCTTATGTTCTTGTGCTTGCCTCTCACCATCTGGTTATTTCTAGTGCTAATTGCCCTTACTGTCTCTGACTGGAGCCTGCCCCTCCTGTGATCCTGGTTGTGTCAGAGCTCCTGGGAATCAAGCTGCCTCTGGGATCCTGAAATCCTGTTGTGACCTAGCTCCTGGGAGTCAAGCTTTCTCTGGGTGTTGCAGGGGTGGGTGGTGAGCCAGAGTCCTGGGTCTGCTCCGGACACAGGTGCAAGCTGGAAGGAACTCGTGCCTCTGGCTGGGCCGGGGTTTGTGTTTCTCTGGTTCCTGTGAGGGTCCCAGTTATGCTGGGTGTTGGGAAAGATGCTGTGACCTCAGCTGTGATCTTGGGTGTGTCTGATCTCCTGGGAGTCCAGCTTCCTCTGGGATCCTGGGATCCTGGGAGTTTCAGGGCACCTGGGGTCCCTCTGGGTGTTGTAGGAGTGGGTACAGAGCCAGTGCCCCAGGTCTGTTCGGGGTGCATGTTCAAACCAGAAGCGATATTTTGAAATATGAACCTCTGTATTATTTTCTCCATTTTGAAGTACTTTTTTCAAAGTGCTTTAGAGTATGTAGCCAAATGTAGACTTTACATTTTGAGTTTACTTTGTTAATGACATTCCTACCCCCTCTCGCGCCCTCAGTCTTTTCTCCCCTCCCCTTCCCTATTCTCTTTCCTTCTTCCCCTCCCCCCTCTCCCCATCTCTTTTCCTTCCCTAGCCCCTTCCCTCCCTTCAGTGCTCCCTCCTCTCCTTTCCCTTCCATTTCTCTTCCTGTCTGTTTAAAAACACTCTCAATGGGCAGTGGTAACCTTTGATCCCAGCACTCCAGTGGGGAAGCAGAGACAGGCAGATCTCTGTGAGTTTGAGGCCAGCCTGGTCTACAGGACAGTCAAGGCTATGTAGAAAAACCCTGTCTTGATAAATAAATAAATAAATAAACAAATAAATAAATTCAGTCTCATGTAGCCCAGGATGGCTTTAAACCTACTGTGTAGATGATGATGATCTTGAACTCCTGATCCCCCGGCCTCCACCTTCAAGATGCCGGGATTTATGGTCGTGTGTCACTGTGTCCAGCTAATCCTATTTCTTTTTTTCAACAAAAGATAAACTTGTGTGTGTAATCAAAGTATCCCAGGCCAAGCCTGACAGCCTTCCTTCTGTGTCCTTGGCACTTGCTTGCAAACACTGGTTCAAGAGTGTTCACACACACACACACACACACACACACACTCACACTCACACAGACATATACACATAAACTCACCATCCCCTCCATAGACACACACATGTAATTTCCCCTATACACATATATTCTCACATACACAAATACACACACACTGACACACACACATACACATTCTCTGACACACAGACTCACACACACACACACACACAGATACATACACATGCACTCACACACATATACATAAATAAAAGTTTAACAATAACTGGGTACATGTTTAAGATTTTTGGAAGCAGCTCTCCTCCTGTGTACTCACAATTAGAAGACAGGCTGATGCTCCTAGGCTAGTGCTTTTCCCGTCATGGCTTCAGGCTTCAGGCTTCAGGGAGGCTCTTAATAAGAAGCTCTTAATGAATCCGGGCAGTGGTGGCGCACACCTTTAATCCCAGCACTTGGGAGGCAAAGACAGGCGGATTTCTGAGTTCGAGGCCAGCCTAGTCTACAGAGTGAGTTCCAGGACAGCCAGGCTACACAGAGAAACCCTGTCTCGAAAAAAACAGAAGAAGAAGAAGAAGAAGAAGAAGAAGAAGAAGAAGAAGAAGAAGAAGCAGCTCTTAATGAGAAGGAAGGGCTGGGGTACTAGTTGCCCTTCCTTTCATAGCATAACAGATATTCAGGCATAGTAGAAATTATTTCTAAGAAGTCTCAAACATCCAGTTTCCAAGGTCCCTGTATATTTCCAGCTTATGGGTATAGATCTACTTAGATATTAGTGTAAAATTTTCAACAAAAGAATTTTAGTTAGTGGCAGCTAAAGAATATTTAGCAATATTAGATAATTCATATGTCTCAATTTTAAATAACAAAATTGTATTTTATCATTGTGATATATTTCTTAAGATAGTATTTATCAAGGACTAAAACTTCATGTTTACTTAAATAATTTTATTAAAATTTTGTCACTATAATCTGTATTTAACTTCTTTTGTTGTTCTCTGCAATGAACACCGCATGTAGACATAGGTTACTGTCTGCAGAGATACATGAAAGGTAGATTTTTATTTTTTTATTGTTTACTTTAACCAGTGCTAAGCCAATGATGAGAGACTACATTAATCCAAAGGAGAGAAATGCAGGAACTTTGCCAAGAATGCCTTCAAAAGAGCAGTTGTGTTTCCCATATATCCAGTTGAGGAGGGGAACAGAAAGCTTGATGCTACTGCAGTGGTGAGCCCCATCTCTGGAGAGAAATGGATGCCTCCAGAAAAGACAGGTAGAGCATCCAGCCTCACCTGGTATGTATTGTTTGCCACTGTGACCTTGAAGCAGGTTTTTAGTGTGGTTACCTGGTACTCCTGGGGCTAGGCTGTATTGATGTCATCACAGAGACTGCATCGAAATAATTTGTAGAGGTGCTAAAATTCTTTTAGGACTAGGGACATAGTCACACCTGCATGTTCATTTGCTAAGGTTGCCAAATGGTTTCACTGAAATGGGTGCATTTATTTTTTCTAAATAATGCTTCAACTAGGCTCCTTTTAAAAACATTTACTATTTATATGTATGTCACAGGACAGCTTGAGAGAGTAGGATCTCTCCCTCTAGCCTGTGGATCCCAGGGAGCTAATTCAAGCCATCAGGGTTGGTGGCAAGCGCTTTTACCCGCTCAACCAATTCTCTGACCCAGGTTTGATTTAAAAGAAAAATATGGTTCCCAGGCTACTATGCAGATCCTACAGCCTTCCTTCCTCACCCCATCCCTTGTCTGACCAGAGATACTCTCCCTGGAAACCCACTGGCTATGCAAACTAGATACAAGAACATATTAAACAGATCATCCACCATGATCATGTAGGCTGCATCCCTCAGATGCAAGGATGGTTCAATATACATAAATCCACAGATGCAATCTACCATATAAACAAACTGAAGGACAAAATCCACATGATCATCTCATTAGGTGCAGAAAAAAGTCCTTTGACAAAAATCCAACACCCCCTCATGACAAAAGTCCCCGAGAGAGTAGGTATACAAGAAACATCCCTCAACATAATAAAGGCAGTTTACAGCAAGCTCATAGCCAATATCAACTTTAACGGAAGCTTAAAGCAATTCCACTAAAATCAGGAACAAGACAACGTTGTCCACTCTTTTCATGCCTACTCTACACAGTATAGTATTGAAGTCTTAGCTAGAGCAATAAGACAAAGGAGATACAAATAGGAAGGGAAGACATCAAAGTATCATTATTTGATGAAGATATGTTTGTGTATAAAAGTATCCCTAAAAATTCCACCAGGAAACTCTTAAAGCTGATAAACTTTCAGCAGTAGCAGGGTACAGATTTAATACACAAATATCAATAGCATTCCTATAGACAAATGAACTGAGAAAGAAATCAGGGAAGCAAAACTCTTCACAATAGCCACAAATAACATAAACTACCTTGGTGTGACTTTAACCAAGCAAGTGAAAGACCGGTATGACAAGGACTCCAAGTCCCTGAAGAAAAAAACCTGAGGAAGGTCTCAGAAGATGGAACAATCTTTCTTGCTCATGGATTGGTAGGATTAACATAGTGAAAATGACCCTCCTACCAAAAGCAATCTACAGATTCAATGCAATCTTCATCAAAATTCCAACACAATTCTTCACAGAACTTGAAAGGG
This sequence comes from Rhynchomys soricoides, assembly GCA_019843965.1. Classification (NCBI taxonomy): domain Eukaryota; kingdom Metazoa; phylum Chordata; class Mammalia; order Rodentia; family Muridae; genus Rhynchomys; species Rhynchomys soricoides. The sequence continues at coordinate 79,157 of JADRCH010000101.1, read as the reverse complement.
GGAATTTTCAGCCTTATCTGGAAACATACACACAGATACATACACAGATACACACAACAGACACACACACACACATGTGATAGTTAAAACACCCTTGAGTTAGAAAACAACTGCTGGAGGTCTCACTATCCCTAACCTCAGATTGTACTACAGAGACATAGTAATAAAAACAGCATGGTATTGGCCCAAAAATGAAAACGCTGATCAATGTAATCAAATTGAAGACCAGACATAAATTCACACATCCATGTATACCTGATTTTTGGTAAAGAAGACAGAAATACATGCTGGAAAAAAAATCCAGCGTCTTCAACAAAGGGTGCTGGTCAAACTGGGTGGCTGCAAATAGATTACCACCCTGCACAAAATTCAACTCTAAGTGAATCAAAGACCTCAACATAAGGCCAGATATACCAAATCTGAGAGAAGATAAGGTAGGGAATAGCCTTGAACACACTGGCACAGGGAAAGACTTTCTGAATAGAACACTAAAAGCAGCACAGGCACTAAGAAAAAGAAGGAGACCATATGAAGCTGAAATGCTTTTGTATGCAAAAGAACACTATCAACTGAACAAAGCGGCAGGCTATAGAATGGAAGACTTTTTACCAACTACACATCTGATAGAGTGCTAATATCTAAAATATATAAAGAACCAAAAAAATCTGTACACCAAGAAAACAACCAAATTTAAAAATGGAGTACTGATCTAAAGAGAGAATTATTAAAGTCAGAAGTATAAATGGCTGAGAAAGACTTGAGAGATGCTCAAAATCCTTAGCCATCGGGAAATGTAAATCAAAACTACTTTGAGATTTCATCTTACACCTGTCGGAATGGCCCATAAATAAAACAAATGACAGCTCATGCTAGTGAGGATGTGGAATAAGGAGGTACTCATCCATTGCTGGTGGGAGTGTAAACTTGTACAGCCAGTATGGGAATCAGTGTGACAGCTCTCCTGGAATATGGGACTAGGTCTGTCTCCAAGATCCAGCTATAACATTCTTGCACCCTAACCCAAAGGACTTGGTATCTTACTACAGAGATACTCACTCAACTGCATTTATTGCTGCTCTATTTATAATAGCCAGAAATTGAAAACAGACTAGATTATTGTTTGATGTTGGTCGTAGGTGCCACAGTAGAGAGAGAAGCTCACCAAGATGCTAAGTTTTCATTTTTCTGAAGGAGCAAAAGGGTTCAGCCTTCTTGGAAAAGACTAACCCCCGGCAAGCTCACTCCAGTTACTTTATTCAAACATTATACAAGGTTAATTGGGGCTGGGAAAGGTTCCAGCTATCAAAGTTATCTTGCCCTTGCTGCCCGTGAGAGCAGACAACCCATATAAATCTCAGTCCCCTTTTGATCATGGCTACTGATAATCAAAAGTAAGAACTCCAGGTTTGCTAGGAGTGTTTAAGGACCAAGGTTGGTGCAGCTTCAAGCTCTCATGTGCAGATTTTCTGGAGAGAAGACATTTCTTCAAGGTTCAAAACAATTCTCAGCCTCACTGATTGACAAACATAAAGGTTTTGCTGAAACCTTTCATTCAAAGCCAGACATAAAGACTACACTGTACTTATCACTACACTAGATGCCTATCAATGGATGAATGAGATAAAGAAAATGTGGCACATGAACACAGTAGAATATTATTTGGTGGTTAAACAAATGAAATCATGAAATTTTCAGGTACATATATGGGATTAGAAAAAAAATCATCCTGAGTGAGGTAATCCAGATCCCCAAAGACAAAAATGGTAAGTAGTCACTTATATGTGGATGTTACCTGTTAATTTTTCAATAAGCAGGCTACCATCTACACAAACAGAGCTTAGGTATAAAGTAAGGGGATTGGGGGCGGGGGTTGGCTCTCCCTCGGAAGGGGAAATGGAACAGACAGTTGTGGAAGAATGGGTTGGGATGGGATTGGAATAGGAGGATCAAAAAGCTAGAGGGAGAGAAGAAGGGGGAGGGGTGAGACACAGAGAGGGACAGCTAAATCTAAGGGCCATTTGATGGGTTATATGGAAACCTGCTATAGGAGAAACCTCTGGGGCTGGAGATGGCTCAGCGGTTAAGAGCACTGACTGCTCTTCTAGAGGACCTGGGTTCAATTCCCAGCAACCACATGTGGCTTATAATCATCTGTAATGAGATCTGATGCCCTCTTCTGTCTGGTGTGTCTAAAGACAGCTACTGTGTGCTTACATATAATAAATAAATAATCTTGGGGCCGGCAGGAGAAGAGGGGAAAAAACAAACCTCTAAATGCGTGTGTGTGTGTGTGTATATATATATATATATATATATAAAGGTGATCCAAATGGAGTTGCCAAATAATGGGGGAAATGAAGCCCCAATTGGACATCTTTTATTACCAAATGAAGTCTCCAGTTCCAGAAATGGGTTACATGGAATCAAGTTTTTAGCCAGGGTGGGGGCGCATAGCTATTGCCAAAGCTGTTGATTGCTCTCCACAAACTGACTGCAAGGCCATATTGCTGAAGACAACATCTACACAACTCATTGAATGTGGTGAGAAGCTGAACTGGTGCCTACCTAGAGCCTTCACACCTACTAGTGTCCATGACTAGTGTTCATGGTCCTGGGAGGTGCTCTGCTACTAGAGAAGAAAGGTAAACACCAAACCTTTGGTCCATAATAGTGGCCTGCCTGCAAGATGTTGCTGGCACAATGATGGCATAAAGTTTAGGAGTAACCAAGGAATACTTGATCGGATTTAAGGGCCAGCCCATGAGATGGATTCTATGCCTTACACTGCTCAGTGGCCAAGAATCTTAGACTAGATTGGCTAGGGAACTAGGGAAAACCCAACTACTATTGTTCTAAGGCACACACACACACACACACACACACACACACACACACGACTCTTTTTTTCCCCGACAGAGTTTCTCTGTGTAGCCCTGGCTGTCACTCTGTAGACCAGGCTGGCCTTGAACTCAGAAATCCGCCTGCCTCTGCCTCCCAAGTGCTGGAATTAAAGGCGTGCACCCCCACTACCAGGCCCAGATAAGCATTTCTTGCTTAGCTGCCATCAAAGAAACGTCCTCCCACAGCAGAAGAGAACATCTACAGAGATCCACATCTGGGCAATGTGTAGAAAGTGAGACCTCAAATACTCAGTCCTAAATATGCTGTCTCCATCTAATCCCTCCCCTCAGGAAGGCAAAAAGGAGGCCGAAAGGGAAGGTAGAAGAGGAGGGCAAGAAGATAGTAAGAGCCAGTGGGGGTGGAGGACACCAACAAGGCCTTCCGAACATAGCGGCCTGCACAGGGCTGGGCTACATGGGCTTCCAGCGCTGAGAGAGGAAGGACACAAGCCCCAGTCCAGAAGCTGTCTCCCATTGATAATCACTCACAAATCTGTTCTCTCCAATGGAGCTGATTCTCTGCACCTAAGGCCAGGTCCTGTGACCAGTTAGCACATGAACAACACAAAATGAACTCTGTAGCATTTTTGGAGGTTCTTTGCATCATAATTCTTTGTCAGGGCCTTTTTCCCTTTATAGGTCCTTTGCATATATATTTCCATTTCTGGTTTTGATTTTTATGAGATTTCTGTGTGGGTAAGCAGGTATGTCTCTGGGTCTATATGTGTTTCTTGAGATTTTTCTTTGGCTCTTTTTTCTTCTGTTTCTTTGTTTTGTTTTCTGATTTGCTTGTTTTTATTTTACCTATCATCAGCTTCATCATCATCATCAATTATGTTTATATTCCAATGAGAAAGAGAGAAAACGGCGTGGATTGGGTGAGTGGGGAAGTGGTGGAGGACCTGGGAAGAGGTGTGGAAGGAAACTGCAACCAGAGTATGAAAAAATTTTTTTGTGTTTTTTTGTTTTGTTTGCTTTTGTTTTCGAGACAAGGTTTCTCTGTGCAACTCTGGATGTCCAGGAACTCACTTCATAGATCAGGCTTGCCTCGAACTCAGATCCGACTGCCTCTGCCTCCCTCTTGCTGGAATTAAAGGAGTGAGCCGCCACTTCCCATCTTGAAAAAAATTATTTTCACTTAAAAAAAATAAAATTGGGGGGGGGTGTCTGGAGAGATGGCTCATCAGTTAAGAGCACTGACTGCTCTTCCGGAGGTCCAGAGTTCAAATCCCAGCAACCACACTATGGCTCATAACCATCTCTAATGAGATCTGATGCCCTCTTCTGGTGTGTCTGAAGACAACTGCAGTGTACTTATACATTAAATCAATCAATCAATCAATCAATCAATCAATCTTTGCCGGGCAGTGGTGGCGCACGCCTTTAATCCCAGAAAAAGGGAGGCAGAGGCAGGCAGGCCGATTTCCGAGTTCGAGGCCAGCCAGGGCTATACAGAGAAACCCTGTTTCGAAAAACAAAAACAAAAAAAAAGTCGTGTTTATAATAGTAATAAAAAGGAAATAAGAAAAACACCACTCCCTAGGAATGCAGACAAAGCAAAGGTGATAAGGTTGTCCTTAGCTGCGTTCAGCGAATGCAACCAGATTGCACTGTGGTCGGCAGCTCAAACCAGGTTTGTGCCCTCCTCGTGTAGCACTTGAAGAATTAGAAACGCGGCTTCCCGTGCCCCTCGCTGGCTGGATAAGTATCTCGTGGAAGAACCATCCCTGCTACACACCTGTAAAGTTCCAAAAGGAGGTTCGCGGCAACTGAATCCCAAACCTAAGCCTGAGGGCACACAGCTACACTTAGCGAGCGGCCCTACCAAGGAGCAGAGGGGGCGGGGCTCCCAGAGGGCGGGCCTTATAGGCGACTTTCTAGAAAAAAGGGACTCCAAGGGGGTGGGACTGTGGGCGTGGCTTAGCACATTTCCGTGAATGGTGGGGCTTAAAAGAGGGGCGTGGAATAAATGTGGGGTTTTGGAAAGAAGTGCACGTGCGGAGGGTGGGGCTTTGAGGGTCAGGCACGTGAAGGGGGAAGTAGGCGGGGAATTAAATGACTGGCCTGAAGAGTATGCGGAACTTAGCGTCGGGGAGGCGGGGCATTTTTTACAAAGATGTCCCTTTTCTCTTGCCGTAGTGCAAAACCGGAAGTTCCTTTGAGGCATGCTTTGGAGTTCCGGGACAGTGCTAGCACCATGTGGGAGCCGATCTGAGGAGTTGTTAGCTGTCTAATCCTGCTGATATTCCGAGTTCACGGTGAGGAGGAGCACGGTGCGGCTAGGCGCGGCTGTAGCTTGGGACGGGTGGCCAGGGTGGGCCCTGAAACCGTGGACAAGGGCTGGGGAAAGCTGGTGACTCCCAGGCGTAGTTAACGCTATTGCTGTGGTGATTGAGCTTCGTGGGTCCTGGAGTACCTGGGAGGCAGGTTTCTGTGTCCTCGAAAGTACTGAGCGCCGTATTGCCAGTACATGAGCCCGGTGCTGCTATCAATTAAGTCGGATGAAGTTTCGCAAAAACTTTTCACGCTGTTTGTTCTTAGCCGGCGTTTTGAGACATCCGCCACCGTGCAAGATGACGTCCTTAGCCCAGCAACTCCAGCGACTCGCCCTCCCTCAAACTGATCCCAGCCTCCTATCTAGACGTGAAGTTGCCTCTCTGTTATTTGACCCCAAGGAAGCGGCCACAATCGACAGGGACACCGCCTTTGCCATCGGTGAGCTCCCCTTCCTTTAGCAAAGCTCCTGGAGCAATGATATTGGCGGGGGAGGGTTCTTTATTTTCTTGTCTGTTTTGTTTGCTTTTTGTCTGTTTGGGTTTCTTTTCTTTTTCTTTCTTTCTTTCTTTTTTTTTTTTTTTTTTTGGTTTTTCGAGAGTGGATTTCTCTGTATAGCCCTGGCTGTCCTGGAACTCGCTCTCTAGACCTGGCTGGCCTCGAACTCAGAAATCCACCTGCTTCTGCCTCCCAAGTGCTGGGATTAAAGGCGTGCGCCACCACTGCCCGGCTTGTCTGTTTGGGTTTCTTTTTCTTTACTTTTTTTTAAATTTTTAATGCTGTTTGCTTCCAGAGCAGTGCCTGACTTGATTTACCTTGTTAAAGGGGGAAAACCCCCAATCTTGCTAGATGCTTGAACGCAATTATATATAATAGTATCTGAAATTTCACAAACCAACTAATAAGTAAAAAGGAAGAAAAGTAAAGAAACCGAGACAATGACTGAGGTGTTAGAGGTGACTTTCAGAACTGGGTGTAGTTATAATGACTAAAAAGAAGGGGTCGGGTGGAGTTCTTGTCATGAAGTAGTTTCTTGAGTGGGATCAGATTAATCCTATATGTTAACAACTAAAGCCAATGTTCGAGAGTGCATTATACATTATAACAGAGTCCATGAACTTAGGGGTGAGAAAAACTGTAAAAGAATATCTGTGGAGTTTGCTTGCAGAGAAGTTACAAGTGACTCTTCTCCTAGGATGCACTGGCCTGGAGGAGCTTCTTGGAATTGACCCTGCCTTTGAACAGTTTGAAGCACCGTTATTCAGCCAGCTAGCAAAAACCTTAGAGCGCAGCGTTCAGACCAAAGCAGTGAACAAACAGCTGGATGAAAACATTTCATTGTTCCTCCTTCACTTGTCTCCTTATTTCCTCCTTAAGCCAGCACAGAAGTGTCTGGAATGGCTGATTCACAGGTAGCTAAAACTTAAATAGTTGCAAACACTTGTTAAGCTATGTTGTTATCTATAGCAAACTTTGAAGGTTTATATGATATCTTGAATGTCAAGTAAATATTCTCTTATATTAAACATGCTGATCTTGAATAAGATGTCCTTAGTTCCTCTTTGGTGTGTTTAGGGTTTGGAGGGGGGTTGTTTGTTTATTTGTTTGCTTGTTTTTTTTGGGACAGGTTCTCTGTGTATCCCTGACTGACCTCAAAAGCACAGAGATCTGCCCCTTTCTTCCCCAGTGGTGGCAGCGCCACCACTGCCCGGCTTGGTTACTGTTTTTTAAATAAATACCTTAATAAAGTTTTACACAAGATTTAGAGAGGTAGCTATGGCAGGGTTTGTTGAGGAAAGCTTCATTCAGGTAGTGTCTTAGTTAATACTGTATAAAGTAGCTAGACGGCAAGGTCTGCTACTGTTGAAGTACATGTAGGATTAAGAGGCTGCTCATGCTGAAGAGTGCTTACTGTTCTTGAAGAGGGCCTGGGTCAGGTTCTTAGTACTCAGTCGGGGTACTTAGAGCTATCTGTAACTCCAGACCCAGGGGATCCAGTGCCCTCTGACCTTTGTGGGCAAGTGTGTGCGTGTGGTGCACAGGCTCATGTATATAATACATCTTTTTTTTTTTTTTTTAAGTATGTGCAAGAAAATAGACTCTTTCTTAACATTCTTAGCATGGAAAGAGACTGACAAACAATTTTTTCAAGTTCATATACAAATTATATATGTTATCATTTTTTTCCATTTATTTATTGTTAATTTTTCTTTTTTCTTTTCTTTTTTTTTTTTTTTTTTTTCTGAGACAGAGTTTCTCTGTATAGCCCTGGATGTTCTGGAACTTGCTTTGTAGATCAGTCTGGCTTCGAACTCAGAGCTCCGCCTGCCTCTGCCTCTCGAGTGCTGGGATTAAAGGCGTGCGCCACCACTGCCCGGCTTATTGTCAATTTTTCTATCTGAATAAATTAATGTGATTTTATTAATCTTTTGATTTTTGCTGCATATTGTGGCTCATACCTTTAGTTCCTGTGCTTGGGAGGCAGAGGCAGGTGAAGCTCTGAGTTCAAGGCCAGACTGATCTACAAAGCAAGTTCCAGAACATCCAGGGTTACATAGAGAAACCCTGTCTTGAAAAAACCAATTCCTCCCACCCCCAACTGCCCCCTCCCCCCACCCCCCAAAAAACCCTTTTGGTTTTGGAAACGAAGTAGTTAGGAAAGCCATAGAAGGTGACTGGAACACAGACAAGGTCAGCGGTTATTGTCTCATTAGCCTGCTAGATTTCCGTAGCTATAGAAGGTGACTGGAACACAGACAAGGTCAGCGGTTATTGTCTCGTTAGCCTGCTAGATTTCCGTAGCTATAGAAGGTGACTGGAACGCAGACAAGGTCAGCAGTTATTGTCTCGTTAGCCTGCTAGATTTCTGTAGCTTAGTGATGACCTCACAGTTTCATTAATGTTGAAAGAAAGTGAATAGGGTATAGATTTTGATACTGAATATTCAAAATGTTACTGCCTCCAAATTGAACCATGTTGACTCAGACTTGAATGTAAAATGGAGGGCTTCTTGTGTTTATCTTGTTGTGATTGATACTGTTCCTAACTCTTTGTACTTCATTCCTAGCTCTTTGTACTTCATTGAGACAGGATTTAGACAGGATTTTAGAAACGTGTGCCTGCCAGACATGTTGATGCACTCTTGGGAAACAGGGGCAGGGGTCTGTGAGTTTGAGGCCATCCTGGTCTTGTCTGCATAGCAAATTCCATGCCAGGGCTATCCAGTGACACTTTGTCAAAAGAAATGAAAAAGAAAAAAGAAAGACTAAAAAAGAAGGACCTGTGAATTTTGTATTTTTACTGATTTGAATTGTTTTTCTTAGGTTCCACATCCATCTTTACAATCCAGATAGTCTCATTGCTTGTGTTCTGCCGTACCATGAGACACGGGTGTTTGTGCGGGTGATACAGCTTCTAAAAATTGGTAATCCGAAACACAAATGGTTTTGGCTGGCTCCTGTTAAGGTAACATTGTTTAATGACATATTCATTCATGTGTATACTTATTATAAATCATGATTAAGGTTGTATGTTTTGGTTTGGTTTTGTGAGGTTTTGTTGTTTTGTTTTGAGGCAGGGTCTCACTGTGAAGTCCTGGCTGGCCTCAACTCAGTGATCCACCCCCTACCTCCTTAGTTGCTTAGCTACTTTGGGGATAGGGTCTCACTATACGTCTAAAGCTGGTTATGAACTTTTTTTTTTTTTTTTTTTTTTTTTTGAGAAAGGGTCTCTGTGGCACTGCATGACCTGAATGAACCTCACTATGTAGACCAGGCTGACCTCAAACTCACAGATCGGCCTGCACCAATTGCTAATGACAGATGATAGGGGAGCTGGCAGTCAGAACAGGAGAGAATGGATGGGGAGCTGGGGTTCAGCTTCATTTGACTTGGAAAAAGTAAAGCCTTTAATGATCCTGGGGATAGTCCAGTAGTACCTATGCCATTAATTTCCTAGCAGAAACTCTTTGTCAGTGCCATGCCATTGAGTATTTCTTTAGTACCCAACATTAGACAATGCGTTTTACATCACACTCTCCTGGAGTCTCATAAAGGCTTTCTACAGGTGAGGAAAGACTTGGAAAAGTTAAGCTACTTGCTAGAGTTCTGTAGCTGAAGTGGGGACAGTTACTATGTGAACTCTGCTCTTTGTACACTGCTACTCTGAGTCTGGAATCTTAGTACCAAAGACATTTAAAAAAAAAATTATTTATTTCATGTGTGTGAGTACACTGTCACTGTCTTCAGATACACCAGAAGAGGGCATCAGATCACATTGCAGAGCATTGCTGGGAATTGAACTCAGGACCTCTGAAAGAGCAGTCAGTGCTCCGAACCTCTGAGCCATCTCTCCAGCCCCCAATTTTTTTTTCTTATTCTTTTTAGAAATTTTTTAAACGATGTAAAGAGTCAAACTCTTAACAAACTTACACAGATGAAAGGGATTGGGATTACCTGAAGAGCATCAGGGTGTTGTTAGAATTGAGTAGGTGTTCGGAATGAAAGGGTAGTTACCGAGAGGAAGGCCTAGTGAGACCTGACTGCAG